>CM042153.1:25389956-25694956 GCA_023376005.1 Doryteuthis pealeii
GGACTGAGCCTATTCTAGTAGTGCCACCTCTGCTATTTCATAGGTTTCAGGTTTAAATAGTTTTAAAAATATTTCAACAGATATAGTAATTATTTAAAGAAGAACAAAGGTTATCAATTTTAAATATACAGTAGAGACGGTCTCTTTTTGTTGGTATTTAGAATACTTCTCGATACCACATGAAAATGAATGAAAATGAATGAAAGAAAGAATAGAAAGAAAGATTGAGAGAAAGAAAGAAAGAATGGAAAAATCTAGAAGAATAATAAAGAAAGATAAAATGAAATAAAGAAAAATAAAGAGAAAAATGAATGAATGAGATGAAGGAGGGAAGGAATGAATGAAAAATACAAGATGAAAATGAAATAAAAGAAAGAATAGAAAGAAAAGAGTGAAAGAAAGAAATTAAAAAGAAAAAGATGAATCAAAAGAAAAAAAAGGAATGACAACATAAAAGAAAGAAGAAAGACGGAAAGAAGATTCTCATTTGGTGGTTGTGCTGAAAAGGAAGGAATTTAAGGAACAAAAAGAAGAAGACAAAGGGCAAGAGGTAGTTTTATGACTTAGGCTTTAATTTGACTGGGTCATTGTCATCCGTGGCAAGGGGATATCCTTTTGGGGGTCAGGAGACAGTCCTTTTGTCGGACATGCACGGAGTGTTCTTCCGGTGAAGGCACACGGGAGTTTGTTGCTTTTTTAAAATTTTTATTTTAGTTTTATTAATCCCCAAAAAAGAACGAAATAGAAAAATCTAGAAGGAAAAAGTAAAAAGTAAATAATGAAAAATAAGAAAAAATGAATGAATGAATGAATGAAGGAAGAAGGAAAGAATACAAGATGTAAATGAATGAAAGAAGAATAGAAAAAAAGAGTGAAAGAAAGAAATTAAAAAGAAATAAAATGAATTAAAAGAAGAAAAGCAAGACAATACAGTAAGAAAGAATTTTCTTATTTGGATTTTACGGCTTAACCTTATTGGGTCATCTTATGTTGAAGACATTTTGTTCTATTCGTTCTTGGACAGGTATTGAAAATTCGTTTTGGAACTCATTTTTTTTTTTAACACAATTTTCTTAACTAATTTTTTTCTATTTAACCCATTCCTAACAGGTACTAACACTTCTGGGTCATGGTGGATCAGGGGAGCTAGTTTAGTTAGTTTGTTGGATTTTATGGCATGTCAACCCTTATTGGTTATTTTATGCCGAAAACATTTTTGTTTTATTGCATTCTTGATGGGTATCTTCTTTTTTTTTTTCAAACTCAATTTTTTTGTGAGCACATTTTTTAAAACACATTTTTTTCTATTTAACCCATAGATGGGACCGCTAACAGATACTGAACCTACCGGGTCAGGGTGGACCTGGGAGTAATGGTGATAAAAGGTACTCCACATTCCCCAGAGCTCAAAACTAGAACTTCACCACTAGATGCGTTAACAGGCATACCTAGGACAGCTAAGAACTTCGGTCACCGCCTTCTAGCACATATATGATAAAGGGGTTGGGGATTTGCTAAAAGGGCAATAGGGTTGGGACAATCTTATAGATGCTAGGGCTTGACATGACCATCTGATTGATCGGAGGGGGGAGTTAAGTAAGTACTAAAGTTAAGTATTGCAAGTCATGGACTGCTCAACCAACATGATTTCCGTTCTAAGCATCACGGATCCACACCTACGGCCAATAGGTGGCTCCATTGAGGGGGGGGATGTTACCCCTGCATAGGTGCAGTCGGCATATTCTACAGTCCCAGTCGGGAGGGTCGATATAGCATTGTAATGAACATAAACATAGGTATCACCAAATTCACGTCACGTGATCAGTTTAGGCAATATTGAAGGATGAAACGAAAATATTTTTGAACTTTTTTAGAAAAATCTTGCAAAAAAAAAGAAAAAAAAAAAAAACAAACGAACATAAAGAGTTGTTTACAAAGAAAAACAGTTAATTCAAATATCAATTTATCCGATTGGGGAAAAAAAAAACCTCACCGGTTATCTTGAAAATAGAAAAAATCAGTCCGTTTTTTACAACAGGGGACAGTTTCTTTATTGATATTTTTTTAGCAGAATTCTGTATTCATGGTCCTTTTACAAATAAAACTCCCGTATGAAACTTATAAAAATTTCTGTATATGATTATTCAGACTCTTATCTTATAGAAAAAGGAAAAATCATTTTTGTTGGTTCATTTTTTCATTTTTTCATAAAATAAAATAAGGGGGCGAGGTTGAGTATTTCCCCTAATCTATTAGGAAAAACCTATATTCCAAACATTTTCATCAAAAGGTAAGTAATTATGGAGAATTTTCGTGAAAATGGAACCAGTTATTGATCAAACATTACAAACATTATTAATAATATTTTCCTAAGTCAGAATCTGTCCGTCTGTCTTACCTCTCTCTCTCTCTGGAATGAACTTAGACCGCGGCTCCACGGTAAAATGCCGTGTTACCGTATTTAATGCCGCGCACGCTTTAAAACATACACACAACACACACAACAACACACACCAACACCACACGAGACACCAGTCACAAAAGCTACGTCCAATTAATAAATGGAACGTTTTATTTTTTTTCAGAATAGAATGTGTCAAAAAGTATCAAAAGAAAAAATATCGATTACTTTTTTTGGCACACGTTATATATTAATCCTTTATATATATTATATATTATATATATATATTATAGTAGATGAATGATGGGAAGAACTGTAAACTCATATACATGTACCTATAGTTGATGACTGCGTACCGCACTTTGAATAACACTGACCTATGAACATGAAAACATTACATGCATCCGACGTAATTCGTCTCACAAGCAATATTCCTCCACAATATGATATGTGCGAGCGTGAAGAGAACAAGTCATATGACTACTAAATCAATTAAAGAGTTTAATTGATTTAGTTGACATATGAATGAAGAAGAGTTCTTTCATTTTTAGAACATTCGGAGCCAATGACCAGATGATATAGATGACCATACGATAGTGGGCTGAAAAATAAAATAATAAAAAATAAAATCAACCAAATAAAAATGAATATAACAAATTAAACAACTTAAATTAAATATTTTAAAAAATGAGTAAAAAGACACAAAATAACAATCTCACAGAAAGCCCAGACCAGGAAGAGCCATCTGGGAATTTTTATGGTTAGGCCTTTTTATAACCCAGCTTTATAAAAGGGTAACTGTGAATTCTTTAAGCGAGAATAAAGCAAGTCAACACTTTGATAACAGGATAACAACTGAATTTATTTAAGAAATTTTGCGCCTGTCGGTGTATGTGTGTGTGTGTGTGTGTGTGTGTGGCCGCGCATATTAAGTATTTGTGTATATTGATGACCGGTAGTGAGTCAGCTTTATTTCAATGAGGTCACACATTCCTCTCCCCCAACTTCAAGAGATTGAGTTCCCCCCATTATGAATGTTCATAATATATAGTCTTTTTAAATGTCTTGGTGTATCTTTTTCTTCTTCTGGGTCTATTTGTTCTTTCCTTTGTTTTGTTGTAGTTTCATTTTCGTCTGTGCTTAGTTCATCTAAATTTTTGTGGTGTGTCCTCAGTTATTGTGATTGTTTTCTGGTGTTGGTGTGTAGTTAGTGCATATTTCATCGTAATCACTATATTTGTCTACATTATTCTTTATTTCATGTATTTTTGGGTTTTTATCAGTGCTATTATCTGTGTCAGTCCCTAGTCTTTCATTCACTAGTCTGTTTTGCAAGTTTAAACTGACTAATATCCGGATTACCGCCCTTTCATCATATATTCGCCTAGGCTCTAATTTGTGATCCCTTAGTTTCAGTTACAATATAGAATGTTGGGTCATACTGCGTTGACCATTTATTTCTCTTGGTTGTTTTACGAGTAAATAGTCTCCAGGTATGAAATTTCTTTCTTTTAGTCCTTATGTTTGCATTGTAAACTCCGAATTCTTCGTACCAAAAAGGACTCTCATCTGCTTTTACCCCCAGGACTTGAAGAAGAAACACCCATTGACTTGCTCGGAAAATATGTCCCTTCAAAGAAATAATGTGAATCAACTAATAAAAGTCTTACCCCTAAGTTATCCTCATTGTTTGGTTCCTTTCTCTTCTTTTCCTAAATTCCCTTTTTCAGCTTACCAACCCACAAGAAGGAAGAACCTAAGAAATATTGTGAATCAACTAATAAAAGTCTTACCGCTAAGTAGTTATCCTCATTTTTGTTCCTTTCACTTCTTTTCAAAATTCCCTTTCAGCTTACCAACCCACAAGAAGGAAGAACCTAAGAAATAGTGTGAATCAACTAATAAAAGTCTTACCCTAAGTTATCCTCGTTTTTATTCCTTTCACTTCTTTTCCAAAATTCCCTTTCAGCTTACCAAACCCACAAGAAGGAGAACCTAAGAAATAGTGTGAATCAACTAATAAAAGTCTTACCCTAAGTTATCCTCATTTTTGTTCCTTTCACTTCTTTTCCAAAATTCCCTTTCAGCTTACCACGCCACAAGAAGGAAGAACCTAAGAAATAGTGTGAAATCACTAATAAAAGGTCTTACCCTAAGTTATTCCTCATTTTTGTTCCTTTCACTTCTTTTCCAAATTCCCTTTCAGCTTACCAACCCACAAGAAGGGAAGAACACTAAGAAATAGTGTGAATCAACTAATAAAAGTCTTACCCTAAAGTTATCCTCATTTTTTGTTCCTTTCACTTCTTTTTCCAAATTCCCTTTCAGCTTACCAACCCACAAGAAGAGAACCTAAGAAATAGTGTGAATCAACTAATAAAAGTCTTACCCTAAGTTATCCTCATTTTTGTGTTCCTTTCACTTCTTTTCCAAAATTCCCTTTCAGCTTACCAAACCCACAAGAAGGAAGAACCTAAGAAATATTGTGAATCAACTAATAAAAGTCTTACCTAAGGTTATCCTCATTTTTGTTCCCTTTCACTTTCTTTTCCTAAATTCCCTTTCAGCTTACCAACCCACAAAGAAGGAAGAACCTAAGAAATAGTGTGAATCTAACTAATAAAAGTCTTTACCCTAAGTTATCCTCGTTTTATTCCTTTCACTTCTTTTCCAAAATTCTTTTCAGCTTAGCCACCAAAGCGAAGGAAGAACCTAAGAAATAGTGTGAATCAACTAATAAAAGCTTACCCTAAGTTATCCTCGTTTTATATTCCTTTCACTTCTTTTCCAAAAATTCCCCTTTCAGCTTACCGAACCAACAAGAAGAAGAACCTAAGAATAGTGTGGAATCAACTAATAAAAGACTGTACCCTAAGTTATCCTCATTTTTGTTCCTTTCATCGTTTCTTTTCGTGGTACAATGTGATATTCCGCGCTTGGGTGTTCTAGCTCTTACCCAACCCACAAGAAAGGAAGAACTAGAGAAATGATTGGAATGCAATAATAAAAGTCTGTACGCCCTAAGTAGAGAGATAATTAGGGATCATCCTGCACACATTAATCATTTGTTGTGGTTTTCTTTTTTGTAAAAAGTGTGAAAATAAACATCTTTCTTTCTTTCTTTCTTTCTTTCTTTCTTTCTATGAGATGTAACATATTTGTCAAACGTCAAAACCTCTTTGATTCGATCTTCTACATCATCTATAACTAATGGTCGCCCACTTCTGTCTTCATCATCAACGACAAAATCACCAACAATGAATTTTGCAATTGTTCACTGGCAGTTTCTAGCAGACACAGTACCGGTGCCAAGCACAGAGTTAATCTTCTTCTCAATGGCTGGCGCATTCATTACATCTTTCCACAAAAAACATATCAGCTTCTCTTAAATTCCATTATACAAGGTGTGCCAAAAAGTATCGAGATTTTCTGTACTTTTTGAAACACCTTGTATTCTGAAAAAAAAATAACGTTCCATTTAATGGAGGAATTACTATTGGTTAGTTTAAAAGATAAAGTAATCAAATACCAACAAAAAAGAGACCCAGTCTCAACTGTATATTTAAAATTAATAACCTTTCTTCTTCTTTAAAGAATTACTTATATCTATTAAAATATTTGAAACCTATTTAAACCTGAAAACCTATGAAATAGCCGAGGTGGTCACTACTAGAATAAGCTCAGTCCTAATTAGTGATCATCCTTCACACATTAATCATTTGTTGTGTTTTTTGTAAAAAAAATGTAATGTGTGAAAATAAACATATTTCTTCTTCTTCTTCTTCTTCTTCTTCTTCTTCTTCTTCTTCTTCTTCTTCTTCTAGTATTCCTTCCTTCCTTCCTTCTTCATTCATTCATTCATTCATTCATTCATTTTTTCTTTATTTTTCTTTATTTCATTTCATCTTTCTTTTCACTTGTTTCTTCTAGATTTTTCCATTCTTCCTTTCTTTCTTTCTCTCTCTCACTTTCTTTTTATGTTTTTCTTTTTCTTTCTTTTCTTTTTTCCTTCTCTCTTTCCTTTTCTTTCTTTTAATTCCTCATCATACAGGTTATTTAGAGAGGAGATGGGCACTGCCAAGTAACACTCACTATCCCAAGAGATGTTATAAAGCACCCAGAATGTTACACCAGGGATCTACTACGTCATCATTTGATCATTTGAATGAATGATCATGGAATAGATACTAGTTGCAAATGCAATTAACCTCATCATCTGGTGGTTTTTCTACCCCAGGGAATTAATTGCTAATTGTACAGGAAATTAACTATTCACTAATTACTTATACTTTTTTCAGTATTATGTAAGCATGGGTTTAACAGGGTTGTCAAAAAAGAGGGTAATATTTATCATTTAAAAGACTAGTTGGAATAAAATAACAAGAAAATTCTATCATTGCTACTAGCAAAAAAATTAAAATTAAAATTAAAAAAATTAAAAATAAACGCACTCTGGGCGCTGTAAAAAATTGATTTTTGAAAGATATTGCCTGAAGGAGTAGGAGTTAAAAATTTAATGTCAGAGAGTTTGTACCATAAAAAAAAAAGTCATCGGAGAGGCTTAGAGTCGGTATCAGCCATACAGTGAGGAAGTCTATCCCCTTTTCACTAGTGCTAGACCAAGAAGATTGTTTTTTAGTGTCTGAGGTGGAGCGCCACACCTACCGTCAGCTCCTCACTTTACTTCACAAATCCCTCTGCTACTCATACGCTAAGTTGGCAAGGGCCAGTATCGAACCTCGAAGCTTGAGGTCCTAGCCGAATACTCTAACAACTGAGCTAAACCGGCACTAAGTAAGTAAAATCATCAAATTTATCAAAGGAGTAAAAAAAACAAAAAAACATTTGAAATGGAAACTTAGTTCTGATAACTTTAAATATATATTAGAATAAAACAAAATATATATAGATATATAATACCAGACATGTATTTATTAAAACTTGTTTTAAAAGAACAATGAGGACTGTCTAATGTTGCATGCTCAAATTTTGAGTGTATTTATTCTATGTTATAACGATTTTGGGTAATGTGACGTAAGCAGTGACGTAGTTTCAGTTACAGACAAAAACCAGAAGCGAATCTCCATTATTAATAGATGTCTTCAATTTTATCATTAATTTATTATTATTGAATATTCTATTATTGGTATGTCATCAAGTTTATCTATACATATATAAAGGGCAGTTGTGTATATGTGTATGTCCAGAGGAAATTTGAAAATAAAACAATTAACGATAAAGTAAATATATATACATTCACTATCACCAGGGCTTGGTTTTTGAGCAAAAATAATGAAGATTTTATTTATATTTGGGAAGATATCTAAAAATTAAAATTTGTATAGTAACAGAAGGTAATTGAAATATGATGTTGATTGATTGAATTAATCGCCTCATTTATATTGTATTTTTTTAAAATTGTAAATTATTGAATTAAAATTTCTTACTATATTGTTATATATTTACGTGGGGATTTTGTGGAGCATCCAGTGAGGATCTAACTTATGATAAGTAATAATGGATCTGCGAGACTAACTTTTTTAACCCCCCCCTCTACCCAGGCGATGCTGGGTAGCCACTTCTAGTTATCTATATATCAATACTGGTGTTCCTTAATCTTTCGTCCGTTATCATCTTGTAACACCCTCAGGTTAAAAATGAGACCGTCCAAATATTCCAAGATGAAATTCAAAAGTGTAAATAATGATTATCTGGTGTTGCTTATTTGTATAATTCTTATTCCTTGTAAATAATGGACCATTCTGAATTTTTTTTTATAAAGAAAGAAAGGGAAAAAACAGTACATGCTACACAGAAAAATATAGTAAGAAAGAAAGAAAGTAAGAGAGTGAGAGAAAGATAGAGAGGGGAGCGTGCAGAAGTGATAACACTAACATGTTTCAATCAAACATAATGAAAAGAAGAAAAAAGAGTGAGAGAGAGAGAGAGTTAAATCAAGATTATTATACTTTTTACATATTGAACTATTTGGCAATAGCTCTTAAGTAAACATATCAAACATTGTAATAATTAAATTATCATACTGTGGTATATCCATAGGTCCTGATGTTTACTATTATTATTATTAAAAATTCTTTACTATCAATAGTCAGATGAACAAATTACCTTTCATTATTGTTTTGTCAGTCAGTAGAGCATCCGCCTAGGAATTGCATTGTTCCTGGTTCAATGCCATTCCTTACCAACTCAGCGCATGAGTAGCAAAGATTGGGTAATTTGGTCTATGCTGTAATGTGGGGAGCTAACTGTAGGTGGGTGTGACACTCCACCTCAGCAAAAACAATCTCCCTGTTCTAGTGCTAGCAAAAGAATATAGACTCCTTCGCTGTCTAGCTGATACCACCAATAGGCCATTCTGCCAACAATAACAATAATTTCTTTCTTACTGAAAAAACAAAGGAAAAGAAAAAAAAGAAAGAAAGAAAAGGAAAAAAAAAAATACCTATTGCTATTTTTCTAAGTTTTACATCCTACAAATAACAATAATATATATATACATATATATAGAGAGAGAGAGATAGATAGATACATAGATAGATAGATAATATATGTATATAATATTATATAGATAATATAGGGGATATATGTATAAGTAAACAGTGCTCAATATCATGGATAGAGCATTTTTATCCAAGTTAGGGTAGTGTGGATATGGAGTTCATGATGCCTGATTATTGAAAGTTTCTTGCCTATGTGATCTTCAGACCAAGTGGAAAGAGATTTAAGGGTTGAGGTTTATATGCTGTAGTTTGATTCTTTAAGAAGGGTAGGAGGCAGAGAATTTTGATTGGTCAGGTGCTGTCTGTATCAAAAGGTTTAGCCAGATGTACAGTTATTTGATTAGGACACTTGGTCTGAAGATCCCATTGGGGAGAAACTCACAATAAACAGGCTCCATGAACTTCATGTCTATACTATGTTAACTTAAATATAGCTAATTAATGAAATGTGTTTGTTGAAGTGTGTTTTAAGGATCTTTTTAATGAAGTGTGTTTGATGGAGTGTGTTTTAAGGATCTTTTTAATGAAGTGTGTTTTTGATGAAGTGTGTTTTAAGGATCTTTTTAATGAAGTGTGTTTGATGGAGTGTGTTTTAAGGATCTTTTTAATGAAGTGTGTTTGATGAAATGTGTTTTAAGGATCTATTTAATGAAATGTGTTTGATGAAATGTGTTTTAAGGATCTTTTTAATGAAATGTGTTTGATGAAGTGTATTTTAAGGATCTTTTTAATGAAGTGTGTTTGATGAAGTGTGTTTTTAAGGATCTTTTTAATAAAGTGTGTTTGATGAAATGTGTTTTAAGGATCTTTTAATGAAATGTGTTTGATGAAGTGTATTTTAAGGATCTTTTTAATGAAGTGTGTTTGATGAAGTGTGTTTTTAAGGATCTTTTAATGAAGTGTGTTTGATGAAGTGTATTTTAAGGATCTTTTTAATGAAGTGTGTTTGATGAAGTGTATTTTAAGGATCTTTTTAATGAAGTGTGTTGATGAAGTGTATTTAAGGATCTTTTTAATAAAGTGTGTTTGAGGATGTGTGTTTTAAGGATTTTTTAATGAAGTGTGTTTGAGGAAGTGTATTTTAAGGATCTATTTAATGAAGTGTGTTTGATGAAGTGTATTTTAAGGATCTTTTTAATGAAGTATGTTTGATGAAGTGTATTTTAAGGATCTTTTTCGAAGTGTGTTTTAAGGATCAGTGTGTTTTAAGGATTTTTATGAAGTGTGTTTTAAGGATCTTTTTAATGAAGTGTGTTTGATGAAGTGTGTTTTAAGGATCTTTTTAATGAAGTGTGTTTTTGATGAAGTGTGTTTTAAGGATCTTTTTAACAAAGGTTTTTTTAAGGATCTTTTAAAGGAAGTGTGTTTGACGAAGTGTGTTTTAAAGATCTTTTTTTTTAAATGTGGTTTATGAGGCATTGAGTAACATAAGAAATGTTTCATCATTAATGTTATATTCGTATATTATAATACAGAGAAGGAGAGAAAGTGATAGAAGAGCAACTTGCTGACAAGGAATGTCATACTTTCTGTTTGATAGTAGGCATGGATGAAAAGGTAAGAAAGAACAGTAGAATCAATGCTGAGGAGATATTTATATACAGAAATGTACAAAAGGGATTCCTTTTCCTCAGAGGACTGTTTGTGTTTCCCTTAGCACTAATGCCTTTGAGAAAAGCATGAATCCATCTCTTCTCCCTTCAGCTATGGGTAAATAGTAGGACACACTGGATACTTTAGTCTTGGTTAGGCTATCAGTCTAGGAGGAGGTAAACTTTTAATTCAAATCAGTTTTACTCAGCTTAAAAATTGACATTGTATGATTTCCAGCCCATGCCAGAGGGATTGGGTACATACATACATACATATATACATATATATATATATATATATATATATATATATATTATATATAAGTAAAGAAATAACAAAAGACTTAGAGATTTAGCATTATAGTCTATTTCAGGGAGCTTAGACAAAGTGTCTAACTCTCCCGACTCATCAGATGCGAATGATGAATTCTTTATTACTTTAAAGGCATTTGAAAACAGATTTTATTTTTATTTTTTTTTTTTTTTTTTTAAATTTTATAGTTCTGTGATATGAATTCCAAACGAAAACCTTGATGTTGTAAAAAAAAAAAAAAATTTATGTTGTAGTTTCAAATATGAGCACTTCCGCCACAAAAATCTCGGTCACCAATCCATGTATCTCTTAATGTATCTCTTAGTGTAACAGATTTTGAAAAAGGAAGACATTTGTTATTTCTTTACTTATATATTTGCTCTGTGACTCTAACATTAAGAGCACACATTGAGCTCTCAAACTGTGACAGGTTTTTTAAATAAAACTCTTGTGTCGTAAGGAAGATTTCTTCTCTGGACTTTTGGATTATATATATATATATATATATATATATATATATATATATATATATATATATATGAAAAATGAATGGAAGTGAATCCGACAGTGTGAAATAAATATTTAGAAAAAACAAACACATGATGTTAAAATTCGCTGACAGAATAAAGGGTCGAAACAGAATTCTGTCAGCGAATTTTAACATCATGTGTTTGTTTTTTCTAAATATATATATATTGTTGGCAACCTTCCGTCTATTTTAGACGATGGCGTAGTTTTTTGTTTGTTTATTTGTGTTTTTTTTTTTTTTTTTTTTGTCTTTTTTGTTGTTTTTTGTTTTGTTGGTTTTTTTCTGTTTTGTTGTTTTTTTTTTTGTTTTTCACTCACTTACAGCCACGTGAGTGGCTGAACAGACCGATCCTTGAATGGCAGTCTCTGGTGCAATGGGTGCAAACAAAAGGTGATGCTTCCTGTAGGTGTTGGGGGTGCTGCTGTTTCTCCTTTCTTTTAGCTCTTTTTTCTGTGGCAGCTCTCTTCCACTCTACTTCACTTCTTTTTGTTCCCTGCCTGACAAGGAGGCACCAGGTTGCACGGCCTTCTGCACAAGCCTCCCACGTGTTTGTTTTTTCTAAATATATATATATATATATATATATATATATATATTGGCAGCAGTTTTTTCTTTATACATGTTTGGTTGAATATGACAGACATTTCATGTCTGATGAGTTTCTTTCTGATCTTTTCAAGTTGTCTGGCCAGCTTTTTAATGTCTGGGTGGAGTTGGTTAATGAGCTCACCAAAGGTTGTATCATAAGTACTTTTGGCACTACTTAGTATCATCTTCAGTAGAGTTGTAGAGTAGTTTAAACCCCTTCCTTATTTCTTCCTTTTTCCTCACTCCTTACCATGCATTACGCCTTCCCCTCCTCTTCTGCCCTAAAAGCAGACTATGGATCTCACTCGCCTTCAAAATAAATTTGACAAAGATTTACATACCGAGGCAAAATATTATTTGAACTTAATTGTTTTATGTTTTATCTGGATTTTCCTGTTTTTCAATCACATTTTGTCGGATTTACTCAATTCGTTACTCCTCATATATATAGATTAGCAGTGGAGGGCAGGAGATATTGTTAAAAAGACATATTTTGCCCGCCCTGTCGGCTGGGGCGTTAGAATGCACCGACTGCACCTCTGCAGAGGGGTAAGACTCTCCTAATGGGGCCACCTGTTGGCTGTGGGTGGCGACCCGTGATGCTTAAGGATAGAGCCCGGGTGGATGAGTAGTTCATGACATGCAATACTCCACTTTAGCCCTATCTTGGGCTAGACGGGCGGTCGGAGAGGCCCCCTTCGATCAATCGGCTGGTCACGTCAAGCCCTAGCACCTATATGATTTTCCCAACCCTATTGCCCTTATGACAAGCCCCAACCCTTTTTATCATATGGGTGCTAGAAGGTGGTGTCTGAGGGTCTACATGTCCTGGGAATTACGTTAAACTCTATCTGATAGTGAGGTTCCAGTTTTGGAGGTTTGGGGAATGTGGAGCACTCCTTCATCACCATTGCTCCCTGGTCCACTCTGACCCGGAGTGGTAGTACCTGTTAGGGTCCCATCTATGGGTTAAATAGAAAAATGTATTTATAAAAAATTGTATTATCCATTAAGAATTGATTTATTTCAAAACTTTATCGGCATTAAATGACCCACTGAGGTTGATATGCCGTAAAACAAAACAAACCAAACCAAACCAAACATATTTTGCTTTGTATAGTGTTGGATGACTAATGGAAAAGGAAAGTCATTTCCCCCCTCAAGAAAAAAAAGAAAAAGAAAATAAACTTTTTAATTCTTGATAAGATTCCTCCCATTGTCCCAGTCAAAAATCTGAGGAAATAACCTTTAATAGAAACTGGGGAATTTTTTTTTTTTTTACTCCTACACAAGAAAATTGAATAACAAATTTCTTTCTATGCAATTTATATGATCCAAGGGAGACAACCAAAGATAAAAATCAGTCTTGTTGGCATTTGAACTTGTAACACAAAACTAAAACTGATGTTTCAAACTGTCTTTAATAAAACGAAAAGTAATTTTCAGCTTGTTAGTCAGTAATCATTTATTACTAGCAGAGATAACAGGCATTGCCTGGGATTTGAAAAATTAAAAATAAATCTTTTATCCATGTAGATTAATAAAAATTATTTTTCTATATATTTGTTTTTTCTTTTAATAATAATAATAATAATATATTTTTCAGCTAGTATATTAGGTCTGAGACCTGTCAGCTGTTCCTTATAAACATTCATTTTAATTCCACAGAATATCTATACTCTTTCCACAGATTATCTAACATTGCCTTAAAGGAGTTTAGAGATGGGGCATTCACTATTGATGATGGTAGTTTATTCCATGTATTCACCACTCTGTTAATAAAATAATTTTGTTAATAAAATAATTTTGTCTTTACAAAAGATTTTTAAGAGTTTTAATTTATGACCCCTGGTATTAATATTTTCAGCAATGTTTAGTAGATCAAAGTTCGTTGAATAAAATCCATAGGTATATTTGTAGACTTCAATCATATCCCCTCTTGTACGTCGATAAACCAAACTTGGTAAGTCAATATTCCTAAGTCTTTCTTCATATGAAAGGTTTTTTAAATCATTCATTACTCTAGAAGCTCTCCTTTGAACTCCCTCAATGAGTTTTATGTCCTTGATTAGTCTTTAATCAACATTAACAAATTCCAAATGAGGTCTTACCAATGCAATGAATAAATTTTTCAACATTTCTTTATCCATGTATTCATATGACCTTCGTATTAATCCAAATATCTTGTTTGCTTTATTTACTTATATTTCTATTATTCTTTTACTCTTTATATATTCTTGTTTTTAAATGGTTTATTTTTTCATTATTATTCTTGTTTGTATTTTTTCTTTTATTTGTCTTTTATTTGTTTTTTATTATGTTTTATCGTTTATTAATTTGTTTTATTGTTTAATCATTTTTTAAATTTATTTTTTAAAATATCATTGATTTATACCCTTATATTTTTATTTAGCTTTTCTTATCTATACATATATAAAGGGCAGTTGTGTGTATGTATGTATGTCCAGAGGAAACTACGAAAATAAAACAATTAATGACAAAGTAAATAAATATTCACATTTATTATCAAATACAGAAAATTAAAACATACATATTCAGAAGTAAAAATTCAAATTTCAAAACTACAATGTCCAAGGCATAGTTAGCACGCACAGATCATGAGATTTTTAGAAATTGCGAGTGTGCACATACACTTTAACTAGCATATTCAACAAACGCAGAATTTGAAAAAATGTGAAAAAGACAAAAATAAAAAAGCAGGAATATATATATATATATATATATATATATATATATATATATATATATATACAGACATATATATATATATATATATATATATATATATATACAGACAGACATATATATATATATATGTCTGTCTGTATATATATATATATATATATATATATATATATGTCTGTCTATATATATATATATATATATATGTGTGTGTGTGTGTGTGTGTGTGTGTGTGTGTCTGTATATATATATATATATATATATATATATATATATATATATATATATATATTATTTTTTTTGGGGGGGGGTCTTTAATTAGAAAAACAGTCATCAAACAAGTGTTTTATGAAATCGATAATTCTTTTTAATTAAATTATCATTTTTTATTAAGGGAGATAAATGAGTTTATGCGACATAAAGTAGTACATTTATGTGTGCAAATAAATATAAATCTACGGTAGACCATACAGTAAAATTATTTTACATCTTTTTAGTTCAAGTCATAAAGGGAGAGAACTTTTTTCAATACGTTTGGTGATCTGTACTCGAAAATAAAATTGTTAGTAATAATTTTTTAAATATATAAAAATCTCAGAAAATATGTTGTGCAAAATTGTACATTTTTAAACTTACATTTTTAAATAGATTAAGTAGAGCTTTATCTATGTTAAAAATATTGACTTTAACATGGCTGTTTCCAGGCGTTTAAAATTAGAGAAAGTACTCCTTTTTTTGCATCAATTCAGAGAAAAATATTGTTTTTAAAACTAAAAAAAAAAAATGCATAGAATCCAGTAAGAGTAACTCAAAATCAAACTTTTTTTAAAACCTTATTTTTTTTATCCATTTATAAAAAAAACTTTTCTCGTTCCCCAATGATACATACACCGAAAAAATAAGGTCTAAAAATATTTGGCTTTGGCTTACACTTGTGGCTCTTTTAACCCAATTTTCGTCAATATTATTGCCTGGATTATTTTTATATTTTTATGAATTTTATTTATCTATTTTTTCTTATTTTTAAATCTTTTTATTTCTTCTAATTTATTTATTTGCAAGGTCAAATATTAATGTTGACTCTCCAATTGTTTAAATATAAAGTTATCCAAATATCAACAACTGATAGTGATAGAGAGAGAAAGTGTTTCAAAGAAAAAGAAACCAACTGTTTTTAAAAATGTGGGCACCTCGTGTGGTCTAATGGTCAGATAGCTAGACTAACCAGACCATTGGTAGTGTGTTCGATTTGATTCTCACTGGATATCTGATGCCACTCTCCACATACATATGCACACACGCGCACACATACATGCATATTACTACTGTAAACTGTTCATGTTCCTGACACTAATACATTATTCTGTGTACTTGACATGAGACTTTGATGAGTTGTGGTGCACCTGAGCACTGTAGACAATAAATTTCATTATCATTATGCCAGTGGTTCCCAGCCTTTTTCTGTTTCCACACCCTTAAAAGAGTTTTACCCTGACCTCGCACACCTTAAGAGTTTTGCTCTGACCTCACACCCCTACAATTTATACTTTTGTTCAAAAATATAGAATGTGAATCCATACTACAATTTTATCAAAAGATCATATATAGTTATTTATTTACTAAGCATAGCTTAGATGCAGCACAAAGCCAGAAGAATCACACAATCAGTGAGAATCAAACTCACTAACAATGGTGTGCTATTCTAGCTTGCTAACCATTGCCCCACATGAGGTGCCCCCAGAAGATCATTTCACTCTCTAAATAATAATAATAATAATAATAATAATAATAATAATAATATTGAAACCATTCAGAACACTGCACTGCAGCAATCTGCCAGAATACTCAGAAGAGTCCTGGAGACCTGAGGAGACTTGCTCTCACTCAGTGAAAGACCATCAGCTAATGCTGATGTGAAAACTCAAAAGGAGTAAATAATAATAATAATAATAATAATAATAATAATAATAATAATAATAATAATAATAATAATAATAATAATAATAATAATAATATTGAAACCATTCAGAACACTGCACTGCTGCAATCTGCCAGAATACTCAGAAGAGTCCTGGAGACCTGAGGAGACTTGCTCTCACTCAGACTCCAGTGAAAGACCATCAGCTAATGCTGATGTGAAAACTCAAAAGGAGTAAATAATAATAATAATAATAATAATAATAATAATAATAATAATAAACTACCATCAGCTAATGCTGATGTGAAAACTCAAAAAGAAGAAATAATAATCTGAAATAAAAAAAAATTAAAAAAAAGAAAATATAAATAATATTAATTACAAAATAAAAAAAATTAAATCTAAATTTGAACGGACACTTCCCACACCTGCTGGAATGATACTCGCACCACCAGGGAGCACCACCAGGGAGCACCTCTGCCTTATGCTAAACAAAACTAATCTTAATAAATGCCAACGAAAAAAAAACAAAAAACGGACGACTCGCGATCAGTTTGCTTGTAAGCAGTCTAAGGGAAATAACTCTTAGAAAATAAGTAGAACCAAAAAAGTAGAAATGGAGGCTCAATGGTCCCGGTTAAAACCACGGTATGGTTAACTCGAAGACAAACTCTTTTTTAGATCTTATTTTTCCGAGTTGGGTGGATGGAGTACTTTAAACATGTGGACCAAGAGCTTCTTAAACTTTAGATTTTTTGAAAATTGACCCTCAGAATATTTTTTAAAAGATATTTACTGTTAATTTTTCAAAGGAATATATAAAACAATTGGTTCTCTAAGTCTTCAAGTGCATCATATCTCTCTCTCTCTCTCTCTCTCTCTCTCTCTCTCTCTCTCTCTCTCTCTATATATATATATATATATATATATAGATTTATTTGATTGGAACAGAAAATTAATCAATAGAAGATAAAAAATCAATTAATTAGTAATGAAAATTTGACTGAAAATTTGACGTTTAGTTAAATTTTGATAATTTTTTGATTTGGTTTGTTTGTTTTACAGCATATCAACCCTTTTCAGGTCATTTAGTGCCAAAAAAAGTCATTTTGATAAAAGTTTCTTTGATTCAAGTTCTTAATATCTTCAAATTAGTATAAATAATTTTCATTAATTTCATTTGATTTGGTCTGGTTCAGAATGGTTTGTTTAATGGTATAATAACCCTGTGGGTTATTTAATGCCAAAGATTGGTAGAGTGTGAGATAAAAGTTGGTACTAAAGTTTCCAATTATTTTTTAATCTTAAACATAGCAAGATCATCTGCTCACTGGAACCTTCTCGAACTTGGGAACATTCTCTTCAAACTCAGGAACCTTCTTGTCATAATCAGGAGCCTTAACGGAACTTCAAACCTAACCCTTTATTCAATCCATGGGGGTAGACTGTTCTCATTCCACTAACCATGACTGGGTACAAGTGTTAAGATGTGTTATTTATTCCAGAGAGCACATCAGCTGAAATGTTGTACAGATAACAATAAAGATGGGGACAATAGTCTGAATAATCCAAATAATACAAATTATGAAGCCTCATCTGAAAAATTCAGAGAAATAGTAATATTTTTAGTTGTCTAAGGGAAGCCCATAGCTTATGCAAGTAGAACTCTGTCAGATACAGAGCAAAGATATGCACAGATTGAAAAAAAGATTTCTAGGGATTAAAATAAAATTAAAATAAAAAAGATTTTTTAAATAACAAATTCCCATGAGCCTTCACAACGGAAGACCCCTCTGAGCATGTGTGGGGAAAAGGACCCACTTCTGACCCCCAAAAGAGTCTCAGCCATTCAGACTTAGACCTTATTTGGGGCAAAATACAACTACTGGTCAGCAAGATATTTCCTTACCATTTGGTGGCTATGACCTGAGAATAAAGCCAATATCATAAAACTACCTTTTGTCTTTTCCTTTTTCTTTTTCTTGCCTTGAATTCCTTTTCAGCATGACCACCAAGTAAGATGGGGTTTAAAAACAAATCTCATATGCTCAAATAAATTTGATTCATTAGAAAAAGAAAAACTGCACACTTCACAACAATATGGTTTCTCTTCACTGTGTATTTGCATATTTTTATTAAATTTGATATGAGAAAATGCAGAGCCACATATCAAACCCAAATATAGTTTCTCTCTAATGTGTATTCACAATCAATACTTCTGCAAAAAAAGTGACCAGGAATAAGAAGCTACTTTTTTAACCTAAAACATTAAACCTTTTGTCACCCAACAGATGCTTATAATCCTATTATCACTAGAAAAATTCACCAGAAAACATATGGCAAAAAAAAAACAGAGATCTACATAGATAACAAACAACTGGCAGCCATAGTAAAGAACCCACTTTGCGAGAGATTGTTAACATTTGAAAATGGAGTAAATTTGACAATTTTCTTTTCAAAATTAAAACTTTGAGCAAAATTCCTGACGGTATACAATCGTTTTTATTTCACAAATTATATATGGAAATAATCCTCAGTCTGTATTCTATTACTGGTAGAGTGTTTTTTTTTTCTTTTTTTTCTTTTTTTTGGCTTCTATTGTATTTTTTAAGGCAGTCACCTTCAAATTCACTCAATTTTATTTTTGCTTTCACTGGGCCTAGAAACAAAAAAAGGCCCTGTTTTTACTTCCATGTGTCTTCTAATTGAGCGTAAAATTTCAAGAATATTGATAAAGATTATCTACTATAATTTTAAAAAACAAAACCGTGTAAAAATTAGTCTTAAAAAAAATGTCATATAATCTCTCTGAATGGCAACAAGTGATACTACTGTAGCGATTGTCTGCCCCTGCTGGGATGAACTTGTGTTCAAAAGGGTTATCTCCCCTTAGCGCCAGGGTTTTCATCACTAGGTGACACTACTAGCTGGGTATTTAAACTCAACCCAGGAAGCCCTCTGCGTCTTTATCTTGGTCTAGCATCCTCAAAAGATAGACTAGATGTGTGGTGTTTCTTTCCATTAAGTAGGGGGCTTTGTCCCCCAATTATCAATAAGTGACCCATGTTCTTTATAAACTTTCTTACTTCCAAAGGACTTTCATCCTATCTGTTTGTATTTTGTCATGTATGTGATGTTCCCTGTGCTCAGACAATAGAGTCTGTATTGTTGTTATATTGTACTTCTTTGTTCAAATTTAGGTAATTTATGAGGAAGTGCATCCCAGTCTCCTGCCTCAAAAATTGCTACCCGGTGACTATCAAAATAACAACCCCAGCTCGTCGTAATTCTTGTTTATTTATCGTAATTTGTCGTAATTCTTGTTTAGTTTGGAATAGACTGAGATAGATAGATAGATAGATAGATAAACAAACAAAATAATATAGATAGATATGAACAAATGGAGATAGATATTTTCGACAAGTAAATGTATTTGGGTGGGGGGGGGGTCGCATCTTTTTTTGTCGTAATTCTTGTTTATTTAAACTAAAAACAAGACATTAAACAAACATGAATAAAAAAAAATCTTAGTATTTAAAGTAATATAGATAAATATGAACAAATTGAGATAGATAGATAGATAGATATGAAGATGGATAGTTTTGAATAGACTGAGCTGGGTCGTTATTTTAACAGTCACCGGGTAGCAATTTTTGAGGCAGGAGACCGGGACGCACTTCCTCATAAATTACCCAAATTTATTGATGTATATATTCACCTACCTTGGAAGGTTACTCTGAGCCTTCTAACGTGTTATAAGAACCAGTTTTGGCCACTAGGATAGGGTATAAAGAAAATGATGGAAGAAGCCATTTGAAATTGGGCTGCTGATGACTGAACACCACAGACCATGCCTTTCATACTTTATACTAACAACTGAAGGTTGACCTTGTAACATCTGTCATCTCTGAGTATCATAACTTATTGTCATATAGTACCTAGATAATGAGAATAGAATCGTCTGCTTTTCCTATAGATAATTTCTGACAAAACTACGGAAGAGAGAAACAAAAAAATCTCACGGGACTTGTTAATTCAACCTCACAATTGCTAATTACTCTGTTCACCTTGTATCTCTGCTTAATAAACCTTTTTTCCCTATCCTTAATACTTATTGTATTTCTTCCTATTATTTCTCTGTTAACTCTGATACTCAAGTCACAACACACATACTAACAGAAAAAGAGTGAGTGGTAGCACTATGGTGGGTTGTGATGAGTGGATATGAGAGGTGATACCTCGAAACACGTGTCTGTAGTTTACTCTATTATACGCTCCTAATTTCAGTTGAGCACTCTATTTAGGAGGAATTTAATTGCAAATTCACTGTATTCCGGCGTTAAGCTAAATCTCACTTTGTTTACAAAGTTTGAGAACTCTTAGTGAATTCATTTCCGCTTAGAAATATAGCGATTAAATAGCCTGCTATACTTGGCAGCTGATTGTGGCCGTATGGGTAAGAAGGTTCGGCGAGCATAAGTTCGTTCGGGTCTCGAACCCGGCCAGAGGCAGCTGCTAAAAATGGTATAACTGCACTGATGAGAGGTGATACCTCGAAACACGTGTCTGTAGTTTACTCTCTCTCTCTCTCTATATATATATATATATATATATATATTGGTAATTACTACAAACCCACTACAAGGTCACATATATCAAGACAGAAAAACTCATAAATTCAACAAGTAATATGTGTATTAAAACAAATAGATTACAGTAGTCAAAAATACTGATCCAAATCCTGTAGAATATGCTTTTTTAAAAGTTCATGTAATAAAAAAAAAAGTATTGAGTTAACTCCAAATGAGAAAGAAAGGGTAATGCTCAATATAAATCAGTAGTGAAGTAACTTTTTGAGAGAGAAAGATATAGCTTGTAATACCTTCAATGGTAGGCAAATATTTAGGAGTAAGGCGATATGGACTGATTAGGCATAAGTTTGTTTTCTCTACTGTTCTTTGAAAACCATCGCTTTTTTTATATCACTCCCTAGGATCGAAGTCAGTCCTATTTTTTAACTTCTTTTTTTAGGCACGAATGCTTTTGATTGGTTGAAAATTATCATTTTTAATATTTCTTTTTTTTCTTTCTACCTGCACTGATCCTGTGTGCAGATTTCTTATTTTCATCATTTTATTTCTGCTTTCAAAGTGTTAACTTATGCCTCACCACAGCACCAAGGGAAACGGGACCTATATAAGATGAATAAAAAAAAACTTTATTATCACTAGCAAATATATACACCCTCCGTAGGGTGCAAGTATTTAAGTTTTAATGTAATTAAATATTATATTAAATTAGAAAAGCTAATGAAACTAAATAAGAATGCAGATAAAAATACTTGAAACAGAGGGGGGTATAATTGGAAAATAGAACAACTGAAACTTACTCTTCCATCACCTCCATATTTCATAGCTAAATTTTCCTGATTTAACTATTTAGTTAAAATAAGAAGTAAAGAATAAAATTACAGTTATTTCTTCTTGTTAATGGATTTTCTTTTAAGATTTATTGAAGAGATTTTGCTCATATTTATTAAGATAAAACCAAACTATTAGAAATTAATAATACCAAGCACATATTTATTAAAATCAAATTTTTAATATCAATATGCAAATTAGCCTTCCCATTCACACTGTAAATTGCTATTTTGTTGTATATATAAATGCAATTGCATGTTATTTATATGTGGATATGGCCAATGGCGGGGATCCAGTGGCTTCGGCCCTGGATCTTTACAAGTTAATAGCGTTGATCCCAGGGGGCTATCCCGCCAGGCAATATCTGCCCCCTTGACTTAA
This sequence comes from Doryteuthis pealeii, assembly GCA_023376005.1. NCBI lineage: Eukaryota > Metazoa > Mollusca > Cephalopoda > Myopsida > Loliginidae > Doryteuthis > Doryteuthis pealeii. The sequence continues at coordinate 25,412,323 of CM042153.1, forward strand.
AGGGGCAGAGCTGGGTTTATTGCCCAGCGCCTGAGGCGCCCCCTTGAGGGGGAATGCTGAAGAGATAGACGCAATTTTTGTTCTTTCCCACCCATGAGCTTCGGCTTGTGGGTGTGCCGACGTTAAAACGAGGCCTTGTGCCCAGACCATACAAGTGGGGTATGAGGCAAATACCTGTAGATATGGCCAATAGCATTAATAATGTAAAAAAACTTTATTAATGATTAAGGCTTAAATAAAAATAACAATCATGGAGAATATAACATAAATAACTAAGGGAATTGTGACTTGAGTAGTAATATAGTTTCATTTAGAGACAGAAAAACACATTGGTGCGTCAGGATTTTTTCAAAGTGGTCAATAGGTGGCCCATTGGGGTGGGAACTTACTCCTTTGCTGACATGCAGTCTGCATATTCTATAGCCCTAGCCGGATGGGCTGTGGATATAGTTAAATACTGAAAACTGTTTCATACAAGTTAACAGCTCACACTATAACCCTTGTCCATTTCAACCATTATTATTAGTGGAACTCGTAGACATGCCATGTTATGATAATTCAACTATTACAATATTTGATATTTGGTATACATAAGAGCTATTGCAAAATGTCCAATATGTAAAGTAGTGAATCAGCAGAGTGGCCTAATGTTGATATCAGACGGACAATAAGAGAGTCTATCCACTTTTCCCAAGTGCTAGACCAGGAGATTATTTTTGTGTCTTTACCGCAATGGGTTGGCCATGGGTAGTGACCTGTGTTGCTTAAGGATGAAACCCAGGTCGCTGAGCAGTCCATGACATGCAACACTGTGACAGAGAACATGAGGCGAGTGGCTGAAATGGGGACATACCGTATTCTTGAAGGAAGCAGGTTAGACTTTGTTTAGCGTGTCTGACGTTGACCTAAGATCGAACCCACATCATTTGGAATATAAAAAGACAATACTTGAGCTTAGTGCTAAAGATTGAGCTATCTCAAGTTCTGTGTAGGTTAACTCTTAACATCCTGTTGAGAATTTTCTAAGTCCAGAGCATTCCTATAAGGATATATAAAAAAAAATGGCTAAAATGATCTTTGCATCTAAAGTTACCTATTATTTCCCTTAAATCAAAGACATCTAAATATGTATAATATTACATTTAAACAAAGGCTATCGTTTGGGGTGGATTAGGAAAACAAATGAGACTTCCGGCCGGGTGGAATAGGATTTTAAGAGTTAAACCCAAATGCCCGTATGAAGGCTATAACATGGATATAAATAAACCAGGAGAAACACTGGAGGGTCAGAGAAGTCCAGAGCAGCGCGTATTACATGTTAGACAGCAAGAAGAAGTAGAAATCGGCTTTTTGCACCCCCTCAACATTTAAATTTAAATTTTATTTTTCTCACAAACACTCCACTTTGGCCCTTACTTAGGCTAGACAGACGGTCAGAGAGGCCCTCTCCAATCAATCGGCTGGTCACGTCAAGCCCTAGTACCTATATGATTGTTCTGACCGTATTGCCCTTATGGCAACCTCCAACGCTTTTTATCATATATGCTAGAAGGCAGTGGCTGACATTCTTAATGTTCTAGGTATGACGTTAAACTCTATTTGATGCTGAAGTTCCAATTCTGGAGCTCTGGGGAATGCGGAATACCCCTCATCAACATTACTCCCAGGTCCACTGACCCAGTGTGGTATTATATGTTAGGGTCCCATCTATAGTTTAAATAGAAAAAATGAGTTTAAAAAATGTTGAATGCTCATCAAGAATGAGAAAATTGGACACCTGGTGTAGTGGGTAAAGGTGTTGAGTTAATACAGTTATCTCTAGGCTGCAGGTTCAATCTTGGTCAAGGGCAACAGTAACATAGAATAATTAACACAGCTTAACACTTGTACCGAGTCCTGATGGATGGGATGAGAAGTCTACCCTGTGGATTGAATAAAGGGTTAGGTTTGAAGTTCCATGAAGGTTCCTGAGTTCAAAGAGAAGGTTCCCAAGTGAGAGGAGGAGGTTTCTCAGTCTGACAAGAAATACCTGAATAAGGCTAGAGGGCACATCGGCCAAAATATTGTATAGATAACAATAAAGATGAGGACAATAGTCCAAATAATAAAAATTATCAAGCCTTATCTAAAAAATCAGAAATAGTCTTTATTTTTCCCAAAAATCCATAACCACCACACACTAAGAGGAATTCTGAGGACAGATGCCATTTCCCTCTGTCCCAGTTCCTTGCCTAATTCACACTAACTAAAACTAAGCCTTTTCCCACCAATTTCAGTCACACGATATCCTAAACGAATCAGAAAATCATGTCCAGGTTAATAAGGGGTCTAAAGGACCTTAAATTACTGGTTATTTTCCTTGACTCTACCAGTTAACTTTAGAATTCAAATATTTCTACACTTTCTTACACAATGGATAGGCTAATATCTATTATGTAACACTACCCCAACCCACCTAGACCGGGGAGAGGACTAGTTGAGAGCCCCAAATGGGTGGTATTTCTCTGAATTTTTGCTACAATTGGACATAGCGTAGTGGATAAGGGCATTGGGTTAAGACAGTTCTAAGTGCCAGTTATTTCTAAGCTGCAAGTTCAATCCTGGTCAAGGGCGACAATAACATAGAATAATAATTAATACAGCTTAACACCTCTATCCCAGCTATGGTTAGCAGAATGAGAACAGGATACTCCTGTGGATTGAATAAAGGGTTGTTTAAAGTTCCGTGATGGCTCCCAATTACAACAAGTTTGACAAGAAGGTTACTGAGTTCAAAAAGAAGGTACCCGAGTTTGAGAAGGCTCCCGAGTCTGACAAGAAATACCTGAAGAAGACCGGAGGGCACATGAGCCGAAACGTTGTACAGATAGCAATAAAGATGAGGACAATAGTCCAAATAATACTGAATGGGTGGGTTTCATATATTTTCTATGAATACTACTTTATGAAAATTGACATGTAACAAAGTGGGAACCCTGTATCATAAATTCAGTGGGTAGTGTATCATAGATTCGAGGTGGGGGAGGAGACACTAGCACCGGCCCTGGTTCAGAAATTATTATTTTTGATGTCTGGTTCCTTTATTTTTATAGGTTGCCAAATATATCTTTTCTTATTTTTGGAATCATTTTTTGGGGGGGCACGTAGCTTTTTAAAAATATGAATTTTTTTTTTTTTTTTTAAATAAAATCAGCTTTTGTTTATTTACTATGTTAAAGTGAATGTGCATCAGTATATCTGAACTCACACACACACACAGACATAGAGGCACACACAATGACTAAATAAATCTATCTGAAAAAAAAATCCTAATGCCAAATTAATCGACTAGAATAAATGCATGCACATTAATATATATATATATATATATATAATTTAATATACCAAGCGTGGTGGTAGATCCTTGCGGAGAGAAAAAACCCAGCAGAGAGTTTGATTGTAAAAATATACTACCAAACATCAACCAGGAAGAAAAAAATTTTTGAAAAAAAGAAAAGACCAAGATATTCGTACCAACAAAAAATAATCTATTGGTATAGTATTTGGCCAAAAGAAAAAACAATTTATATGTATATATATGTATATAAGATATATATATATTCATATAACCGCTAGGAGAAGCTAATTTGTAAAAAGTGCTCGATACCTAAGTAGAGCCAAGTAATAAAGATAATCTACTGAGTCAGACGAACCTACTATTAGTTTCGCAATAAAGCTCTTCAGGGCTAAAAACTGACTCTATAATCAATATCACTTACACATGTGTTTCGGTCAGTTTATGTGTGTGAAAATATTTCGCACACATAGAAGAATCGACCTTCATCAGAGTGAACATTTATTTTCACACACATAAACTGACCAAAACACATGTGTAAGTGATATCGATTAATGTGATATCGATTAAATTCATTTTATCCATCTACATTTCTTTTCTTTACTCATTTTTCCTCATATTGTTGGATTCAATTCCAAGAATCGACCTTCATCAGAGTGAACATTTATTTTCACACACATAAACTGACCGAAACACATATGTAAATGATATCGATTAATGTGATATCGATTAAATTCATTTTATCCATCTACATTTCTTTTCTTTACTCATTTTTCCTCATATTGTCGGATTCAATTCCTTTTCCATTTTCACACATATATATATATATATATATATATATATATATATATATATATATATATATATATATATATATATATATATATATATATATATATATATATATATATATATATATATATATATATATATATATATATATATATATATATATATATATATATATATATATATATATATATATATATATATATATATATATATATATATATTATATATATATATATATATATATATATATATATATATATATATATATATATATATATATATATATATATATATATATATATATATATATATATATATATATATATATATATATATATATATATATATATATATATATATATATATATATATATATATATATTATATATATATATATATATATATATATATATATATATATATATATATATATATATATATATATATATATATATATATATATATTATATATATTATATATATATATATATATATATATATATATATATTATATATATATATATATATATATATATATATATTCACTTGATGTTGACCAGGTAAAGGTCTCATATTGGTTTTAGAAGTATACAGTTTTTAGTTGAATAATTATATATATAATATATATAATTATTCAACTAAAAACTGTATACTTCTAAAACCAATATGAGACCTTTACCTGGGCAACATCAAGTGACCGTGCTAAATCATGGATAAATAAAATAAATTAAAGTGAAAGTCTTTTATTTAAATAACCTTCTTCAGGTTCGTTTTTCCTGGATTAATTAACTGGAAATTAGTATTTTATATCTTTAATTACGTCAATGTTATCGACTCTCATTGGATTCCTAATGTATACAATTGAACATTATACGTGAGAGTTTCTTCCTCCTGACTTCTAAATCAATTTCTAGGTGGCTTAGTAATCGACCGGTGTAAAATAAAATTCTATCACTTCTTTTAGCCGGTCGAAGAAATTAATAAAAAAATAAATGTTAACAGGATTTTTGATATCATGAAGTTACCAAAACTAAACGTAATTCATGCCAAACATATAATCGTCCAACAATTAATAAAAACTTTTCATTTTTAATAACCAATTGAATTAATTATTTTTTCATTAATTTATTAAACTGGATGAATTATTATTACGATTTAATTTTAATGTGTTTCGGATTTGATTTGAATAATAAAGATGAGATAAAAAAGTGTCTAATATTTTTCAAGAAAAAGGCAGGCTAGCGTCGCTGAAGAAAAACTAGAAAAAGCCGTTTACTTCAAGCATTATTGACATTATTTTTAAGTTAGTTTTTTTTTATTGTGTTTTTGTTCTCTTATCTTTTTTACATTAGTATCGTGAAGCTTTCTTGCAAGTAATGTAAGATAAACTGATTAACAACCAAGCTTAATAAAAATAAAAAATATACATGTACTTCACGTTCAACCCATTTAGATATTTGAAACTATTCATTAGTCAAAAAAGTATATGTAATGTAATGTAATCAAAGAAAATAAAGCTGGAAAATATTGGCATGTTTTTAGAAAGGGAATTAAGTTGTCTTTCACCGCCCTTGAAACCGACGCTCTTTCCGCAGTGCCATGGCAATCATCGTTCATATTTGTTTTGTGATCGGACTTGGGCTCCGTTTTTGGCTGTTTAAGACCAGCTTTCCGGGCTGGTTGGCCTCAAGGGTGGAGATATCTACTCCTCTCACATCATGGAAACGGGGTGAGTGTTTAATAAATGTTTAATGAAAGAGAATCGGTGTAAATTTGACAGTTAGTTGTTAGTATTGGACGAGGTAGACCGGCAAGAAACACCAACAAAGTTAGATCTGTTTTCACTATGTGAACGTAGTTTTCGAAATACTTGTACTATTTTTAAGCACAGATATGCTTTTATTTTATTTATCTATCTGGACTTTCTACTTATTTTGTTTAAATGGCAGTTTTTGTTTTTTGTTTTTCAGTTTCATAGAGTTCTTTATTACAATTTTAGTCTATTTAACACGCTTTTACTTTTACTTTTTCTTTTAATCAATTTTAACTTTTAAACTGACCTTTTCAAACTCTTAATTAAAGTTAAAGTTATTTATACAACATTAAAAACATAAAGAAAGACACAATTGTACTGTGCCTTCCTTTTGGGATATTTTGGTTATTTCCTTTTTATGTATTTTCATCGATACCATCATGTGGCCAAAACAAAGCAAATATATATATTTTTTTAATTGGGGTGAAAATACATTTTGATTATTTTAAATAAGATGTTTGTTTTTTTGTTTTTTTTATTTTACTTAAATCATTTTCTTATGTCAAATAATGAAACAAGAAAATTATTCTTACGGATTTTTTTAGTCATCTATGCCAAAACAATATTTTAAAATAAAAATAAACTAACAAACAAACAGTGAACACTAAAAACTGGTAGACCCAATATTTCCGAGGTGAAATCCTAGGTTTACTTATATCTGCGTGTGTAAATTAGGTTGTTTTTTTTAACCTTAGGATTTATTTATGATATTAAAAGTCGGTTATATGGCGTAAATACACTTTGATTTTACCATTTTCAGTAGAAGAAATTGATTTGTATGACCTAATTGTTATTTCCGGAAGTGTGAAGACCCCCCCCCAAAAAAAAAAGCGGGGGTTAAAACAAAATTGACCCTAACAGACTAGAACTTTACTAGATTATCCGATGCGAATATTGCAAATTTTACTTATTAAGTACTGGAATTTATTAGAATATTTTGAAAAAAAAAAGTTCTTATTTTTATTACAGGTGAGAATGTGTATTAATTTTAATATTTTGGTCTACCATAAAATTTCATTGAAAAAAAAAAAAAGACGTTTATATTTTTGGTGTTAGGTGACCACTGCACACTCACTAAAGATAATAAAGTCTTTAAGCTCACTCAATAAATAAAATTATAGATCATTTTTCTCTTCCCTGTTATTAGATATTTTAGCACTTGTTCTTAAATAGCACTGCATACACGCCCCGCCCCCCCCACACACACACAGTTGTATCAATATTTCACTGACCAAAAGGAAAAGGAGACTGAAAAGAACAAGAGCAGTAAGGTGTGCAATATTCTACCAACTAACATCTTGTCTTCTTTTCAAGTTATATATATATATATGTTTATACCACCTAAGATTAATCGTAAACTCGATTAATTTAAAGTAACCCTGAAGAATCAATCGATGAAACTCGAGTAGGTTACTCCTTTCCATTCTTAAAATAAATTTATGCTCTACATTGTATTGAGCACTTTGTATTTGTTTTTTCTCAACCTTAACCTCTGGATATTGTGCGCTTTCAACGATCGTTCTTATACCCACCGGTAAGTTAATACTTATACATATACAAATATATATATATATATATATATATATATTATATATATATATTTACCAACCCCTCTGCATGAATAGGATGTGACACATGATCAATTTCTTAAACAGAGTTTAACAGGTTTAAATTCAGAGTTTTCCTTCTCCTAGGCTGGTTGGCTAACCAAGGTTAAAGAGCCCAGTCTGCTTTACTATTTACCCATAGCTGAAGGGAGAATAGTTGGATTCATACCTTTCCCAAGAGTATTAGCTCCATGTGAAATGCAAACAGTCTCATCATGTCCATTTCCTACAATGGTTAACATTACACCACATACTTCTATGTCTTTCTTTTATATACCATAACTGGACCTGACAAAGAACACGGAACACATGTATACATAAAAATATAAAGTTATATATTCATTCTTTGATTGTGTGTAGACTGAGAGTCATTGGTTGAGAAGTGCATATACACAGGAGTAGGAAGCGCATGGTGTAATGGTTAAAGTCTTGGGAAATGGACTCGTCGCCCAGAGTTCAAATCCTGGACGTGGTAATTGCATTTCACTTAGCGCTAATACCCTTGGGAAAGGTATGAATCCTACTCTCCCTCCAGCTATGGGTAAATAGAAGGGCAGACTGGGCTCTTTAACCTTGGTTAGGCAACCGGTCTAGGAGAAGGAAAACTCTGAATTCAAACCTGCTGAACTCCGCTTAAGAAATTGACCTTGTGTCGCATCCTGCTCGTGCGGAGGGGTTGCTAAATATATATACACAGGAGCCTTCGGTTCTGACCGCGAGCAATCTCAATCTCGATCTGCTCAACCCAGATTTTTAAGGGTTTTTTTTATAATTCTTTAACTCAATATAGTCATGCCTCTTTGATCGTGACACCTATGCAGTTTTCCTATAGACACACCTCCACACCCACACAGCTTGTTTTTATTGGTTATGGACTACACCTACACATTTTCTTTGCCTATGCATTGTCAATTTACACGTGCCTTTTTCGAGTATCAAAGGTCGGTTCAATGCGTTCAAGGCAATATCCTGTTTTTGTTTTCAGACCCATGTTTGACACCCACACATTTCCTGTGCCCATGCGTGAGTCGTCTGCACCTGGTCCCTGGCTGCAAACTTGTCGACCAGACAATATATTACATTTCAAGTTGTAGACTCTCCTGTCAAGCATGAGTCCCTAACATTTCAATTAAAGATGTAAACCATTTGACTATGTATACCGTTGATTTGTTTATAATGGTGAAGGCCTGTATGACCAACCACACTTTTTGAATGAACTAATAAGAGAAGAATTGTGCATCAGATACTCTTAGCAACATTCCTCAGGTTCTGAATTTAGAATATTTCATTCTCCTAGACTGATTGCTCTATCAAGGCTAGAGAGCCCAGTCTGTTTTACAATTTTAACCATAGGTTGCCAGGTGTTATATTTCATATTTTACCCCACTTTAAATTTTTTTTCCCCCTGATTGGATTTATACAAACTTTAATTTTTACAAAACTCAAAAAGAAACTCAAATTTTTTTGTAAAAATTCAATTGAAGTTTGTATAAATTCAATCTATAAAAAAAAAAATTGGGGGGGGGCTAAAATATTTGCATTGATTGCCGGTAAAAAAAATGGGGGCAGCATGTAAAATATCACTTTTTGTCGCATTAATTTGCTGACAAAAAGGTGATAAAGACACGAGTTGGAAAACAGCTAACATAGATATGAAATTCACCTGATGCCGCCCGACAAAAACATAGCATAAATTAGGGCTGGAGGCCCGGACAATAAAAAATCAAAATACCCCAGTTTACAAAAAAAAAATAACTCTTAGGAAATAACTACACAAAAAATGTAAATATGAACATACAATGAATCTAATTCCCTAACCTATTGGTATGAAATAACCATAGACAGGTTCATATGCCATTAAAATCAATGAATAAATCTTTGTTTTTAGTGTTCAAACAACATTTTGACCAGTATATGAAAAGTGAGTAGTTCTCAGAAATGCTTATAGGTATGCATCCTGTGTCCCTGGCACAAAAATCTAAAAGGACACAGTAAAATCGTATCCATGCATCTCAGTGTTTTTCTTTTTTCTTCCATCCCCATCTCAAGCTAACTGTAAATACATTTCAATAGTTTCTTAGAAATGAATTACACAGATTATAAATTACAAGGTAGGAGTTAGACGGCTTTAGTTGAGACCCATAAATATTTCCGGGGAGTCATTCAAAACAAATATGTGCATCTTGGGATACACTAAATCATAAAAGCTATCAGCATCACTGAGTTCTGTAAAAAGATCTGAGAACATTTCTATGTTTAAAGGGAAAAAAATTCCATGTTTAAAGAAAAAAATTGGATTTTTTTTTTTTTTGGATTTTTTTTTTTTTCCTACTTTAAAAGAAAAAAAACAGAACAAGACTCTTTTTTTCCTCACAAAAGGTCTGAGAATCTAATGGCAGAAACAAAAAGAAAGGGTTCAGTTGTCCAAATGTGTGTTTTAAACATGGATGTAATTTGAACTTCTGTGCTATTGAATGAAGGCTTTGTTCTTCCTTATCACAGGAACATTAAACTAAAAGAGAAAAATGGCCATTTAGCCCAAGTTAAAAGTAATGTAAGGGTAACCCAAAGCAAAACATTTTTAGACATTGAATTTTCCAATGTAGGTATCATTGGGGAATAAGAAAATTTTCTGTAAATGGGCCAAGCTTTGATCCATTTACCAAAACTTTTTAAATGTTAAAAAACAAAATTTGAATTTGCAAAGGGATTTTATTTGGGCTGAAAAATTCATAAACAAACGTCATATCTGCTCTTAATGAATTTCTTTTTACCAATGGGACCCAAGTGCTGTAAACACTACTTTTGTAATGCATATAAATTTCTCTGAATTTTTTAGATGAGGCTTGATAATTTGGATTATTGTCCTCATTTTTATTGTTATAGTCCGAAAAATCCAAATAATGCATATAAATGTATCCACAAGTAATTGTTCTAATATGTGGATGATATACTGTCTTGATGCTAAAAAGTTACTGAGTCATTTTTTTTGTTTTTTGTTTTTTTTTTGTTTATTCACCCTGTCAGTTGGGGCGTTAAAATGCACTGACTTCACCTCTGCAGAGGGGTAAGACTCCCCCCAATGGGGCCACCTTTTGGCCGTGGGTGGTGACCCATGATGCTCAAAGATAGAACCTAGGTGGATGAGCAGTCCATGACTTGCAAAACTCCACTTTGGCCCTTTCTTGAGCTAGACAGGTGGTTGGAGAGGCTCCCTCCGATCAATCAGCTGGTCATGTCAAGCCCTAGCACCTATCCCTTATGGCAAGCCCAAACCCTTTTTATCATATAGGTGCTAGAAGGTGGTGGCTGAGGGTCTACATGCCCTGGGAATGATGTTAAACTCTATCTGACGGTGAGGTTCCAGTTTTGGAGGTTTGGGGAATGTGGAGCACCTCTTCATCACCATTGCTCCCTGGGCCACTCTGTCCTGGAGTGGTAGTACCTGTTAGGGTCCTATCTATGGGTTAATTAGAAAAATGTTTATAAAAAAAATAGAAAAACATGAGTTTATAAACAAAATTTGATTATCCAATAAGAATTAATTTATTTCAAAACTCTATCGGCATTAAATGACCCACTGAAGTTGATATGCTGTAAAACAAAACAAAACAAACCAATTTTTTGTTTATTTTTCTTAGATTTCTTTGGTCGAATTTTCTAAATTGGGTTTGCTTTTTATTTTAATTTTTTAAAGTTTGGAAATTAGAATTTCAATTAAACTTTAAAAAGATTTTGTAATTGAATTATGAAGGGATTAATTTTAAACAAACTTATGTCTTTATATATCTAAAAAATGTTTAAAAAGTCATTTCCAAAGAAAGGCAATCCACTCTCTATTCTCTACGTCCAAAGAGATAAGATCACTTACCTCTGGGATGAAGCACATTCTCATATGCCTGATGTATAAGAGGAGTGAAAAACTCAGAAAAAGAAACATGGCCACGCCACAGCCATAATTTAAGAGACATGATTTCAGAGCCAAGAGAATTGGCAAGATTAGGTTGAGGCATATACAAGTTTCCCAGAGACCAGTCACACAATAAAAGAGCACGAGCAACAGAACAAACAGTTTTTTTGTTTTTTTTGTTTTTTGTTTTTTATATAATTTTTACTCAGTAAACTAAACTCATTGACCTGTGGAAGAGAAGATGGCTTATTTCTGGGTACAAAGTGCATTCATATATGCCTGGCATCCAGGAAGAATTAAAATCTCAGAATGAGGAACATGGTCATTCCCCAGCCATAATTTAAGAGGCAAGAGAATTGGCAAGCTTAGGTTGAGGTGTATACAAGTTTCCCAGAGACTAGCCACACAATAAAAGAGCATGAGCAAGAGAACAAATACATTTATTTTGGAACTCGGTTAGTTAGTAAAAGGCTGCTGATTATTGCAGATTTCAGTGTTGCAATTTTGTCATAGGACTTTTGATTCGGATGATTGACCTTTTTTTTTTTTCTTTTTTTTTTCTGAGTCATGGATTCTTGATTCTTGGATGTGAACTCAATTATTCAATTTGTAATTGGTTACCTGGGTCAATTTCTCCACAGGCATCCTGCTCTATATTCTCTATGTCTATAGAAAGGCATCCCTCTATATTCTCAGAAAGACATCTCTATATATATATACGGAGAAAGGCATTCCTCTCTATAGTCTCAGAAAGGCACCCCTCTCTATATTCTCTTTGCCCTGACAAAGGCATTCCTATGTTCTCAGAAAGACTTCTCTATATATATATCCAGAGAAAGGCACTCCTCTATATAGTCTCAGAAAGGCACCCCTCTCTATATCCAGAGAAAGGCACCCCTCTCTATATTCTCTATATCCAGAGAAAGGCACCCTCTCTATATTCTCTATATCCAGAGAAAGGCACCCCTCTCTATATTCTCTATGTACAGAGAAAGGCACCTTCTCTATATTCTCTATAAGCCAGAGAAAGGCATCCGTCTCTATATTCTCTATGTACCGAGAAAGGCATCCGTCTCTATATTCTCTATGTACCAAGAAAGGCATCCGTCTCTATATTCTCTATGTGGGAGAAAGGCATCCGTCTCTATATTCTCTATGTACCGAGAAAGGCATCCGTCTCTATATTCTCTATGTACCGAGAAAGGCATCCGTCTCTATATTCTCTATGTACCGAGAAAGGCATCCGTCTCTATATTCTCTATGTACCGAGAAAGGCATCCGTCTCTATATTTTCAATACCCAGAGAAAGGCATCTCACTATATTATCAAAAAGACATCTCTATATTCTCTATATCCAGAGGAAGGCATCCCTCTCTATATTCTCAGAAAGGCATCCCTCTCTATATTCTCAGAAAGGCCCTCTCTATAGTCTCTAAAGTCTTCTCTCTATTTCTCTATTTACTTATCTATTTCTTTCTACTCCATTATTGTTATCTTAAAAAAATGAATTTGGTTACAAAAGTTAATGATAATCTTATCAGCTATTTTAATCCCCACAATTTTCACTTTGCTAATTAATTAAATTTCTAAAAATAGACAAAGGAAGAAATCTTTTTTTGCTGTAATTGTTTCTCAATGTCATCTAAAGATTGATGAAGTTATTTTTTGTATTGATTTGTGTATTAAACTCACCCAACTGTACATGATGCATTTTTCTTTAATTACATCTTGATGTAATGACAACATTATAAATAACTGATCTACTTTGTCTCAAGAGCAATTTGAATCTTTTAAAAATAAGTATTATAGACTTATTAAAAATCCTTGTTGACTCAATAGTAGTGTTATTTCCTCCAGGGCTGTGGAGAAGCAATTAAGGGGTCACTGAAGTCAGAAAAATTATACTGACTCTGAATCCAGTTCAATTTACATTTTATATGGCCCTAGTTTAGTCTGTAAAATTATACAGTGTACACTCCTTATAGATCAGGGGTTCCCAACCAGGGGTGCGAGCACCATTTCAGAGGGTGTGAGAAGCGTCTGTTCAAATTTAGATTTAATTTTTTTTTCTTTGTAATTAATATTATTTATTATTTTCGTTTCTTTATTTCAGATTATTATTATTATTATTATTATTATTATTATTATTATTTAGAGAGTGAAATATATATGATCTTTCGTGGACTCACATTCAATATTTTTGAACAAAAGTATAAATTGTAAGAGTGCGAGGTCAGAGCAAAACTCTCTTAAGGGTGCAGGAATAGAAAAAGGTTGGGAACCACTGTTATATATTATAAAAATCATGTAGGCCATAATCACTTAATTACATAAAGAGGAGTGAGAGTAGGAGGTGCCAAAAATAAAGGAGCAGGAGTCAAAGTTTCTGTATTCCAATCCCACATTCCTAAATTCCCTCATTCCAATATAGTTAATACTATTTCCATTTCATAATAGTTATTACATTTAGTATATATATTTACCAACTCCTCTGCAAAAGCAGGATGTGACACAAGGTCAATTTCTTAAGCGGAGTTTAACAGATTTGAATTCAGAGTTGTCCTTCTCCTAGACTGGTTACCTAGCCCGAGTCCAGTCTGCCCTACTATTTACCCATAGCTGGAGGGAGAGCAGTTGGATGCATACCTTTCCCAAGAGTATTAGTGCTATGTGAAATGCAAACGGCCTAGTTCAGGATTTGAACTCTGGTCGACAAGTTCATTTCCCATGACTGTAGCCACTACACCACACACCTCCAAATTACATTTAGTATATGAAGTTCATATCCAAATTTAACAACTATTATAGGATACAGATAATATCTATTAATAATGGAGATTTGCTTCCATTTTTTGTCTGTAACAAAAATTACGTCACTGCTTACGTCACATTACCCAAAATCATCATATCATAGAATAAAATTTTGAGTGTATTTATTCAATAAATACACTCAAAATTTGAACATGCAACATTAGACAGTCCTCATTGTTTTTTAAAACAAGTTTTAATAAATACATGACTGGGATTATATATCTATATATAGTTTGTTTTATTTTAATACATATTTAAAGTTTACATTTCAAATTGTTTTATTTTTTAATCCTTTAATGAATTTGATGATTTTACTTACTTAGGGTACAAACTCGCTGACATTGAATTTTTTACTCCCACCCCTCAGGCAATATGTTTCAAAAATCTATTTCTACATCACCCAGAGGACATTTTTATTTTTTACTAGTTTGACTAACTGAACGTGTGGAAATTTCACAATCTAATTAATAGACACAAATAATAATAATAAACAATATTTAGTTATATAAATTGTTGTTGGCATCCTTCCATCTGTGAAAGACAATGGAGTAGTGTCCAAATAGATTTATTTTTCTTTTCTTTTGGAACTATGTAGCCTGGGCGGATTGATATGGAGGATGTGCTGTTGCCAAACAACAGATCCCCATCTCCTCATTGCTGCTGTGGTCCAAAGGAAAGGTAAGAAACCAATGCAGTTTGGCAACAGCAGTGTCGCAGGAGTTGCTGCATAGCACTGAAGTTCAGCATTACTCCATCTTAGGGACTCCAGCTCCAGATTTGTTTTTGGGGTTTACTCCCCAAGCTTTCCTTAGGATCATATAAAGCAGTGGTTTTGTAACAAACTCTTCCTTGTCCTAGATGGATTGATGACCAGGGCCTGGTAGCCACATCTGACCAATTTGGGTTTTGTGTGTGTAGTAAGTGTGCCAATCCTACCACTGTCAGTGTGGATGGTGGTTGGCTCCTTTAGAGCTTGTCCGCTCCTCTCCAGCTCCTGTGGGGTTTTTTTTTTGTGCTGGTGTTAAGTGTGCCAGTTTCGTTGCTTATGAGATCTAAGTTTTAACTTAGTATAAGTCCTCGTGTATACTATAGCATCAAGTTCACACTTGGACTGACATTTATGACTATATAAAATATTGTTAATCTTTATATACATTCCCTTATATGAAAACAAAGAGAGGCATGTGCTATGAATGTGAACTTTTTTGTGGTTAAGTGTTTTTAAAAAAATGCCAACCAGAAAATAAGTAAATGCTGAATAACAACAAACAAAAATGTTTTATTCAATTCAAATTTATTTATTCATTTATTTTCATTGTTATTAAAAATTAAAATTTGATTTTATCTATTTTCAGTCATGGAAGGAATCTACCTGACAAGAGAACATGTATCTCCATATTCAGGAGATCTATTCCACGAGGTGAGATATACAAAACAGTTTCTCTTTAAGTTCTAAAATGCTAAATCTAGCAATGGTATTTTGCGATAATAAATATATTTATAGAATATAGATTTAAATAAGATTTTGGTTTCTTAGATTTTCAGAATCCATCCATAACATTTTGAAATATAAGCACTTGACAAGAAGGTTCCTGAGTTTGACAAGAAACACTTGAAGAAGGCCAGAGGGCACATAGGATCGAACCGTTGTGTATATAACAATAAAGATGGTGACACTAGTCCAAAAAATATAAATAACACTGAGGAACAACTTTGGACATAATTTCTGTTGTTTGATTTTTCATTTGATTTAGACAAATCAAATCTATGAGTCCAAAATTTAGTCGAAAACAAGTGTCAGATCTAACTAACAAAATTTATGATGCCCAGTGTTATGTTTTATTATTTCTCATTATATATAAATATTTCAAACATTCCATAAAATAAGCACAAATTTGTTAGATGCTGTATTTCTGTTTTTTGAGAAAAATTGAGAGTATCCCATAGCTCAAAAAGTTGATATGATATAGAAAAACTGGGGTCATTTTTGGATTCAGTGGTAAAAAAAATAGTTAAAAACAAGTGTAATACATAAGCACTTTAAGTTAGAAAAACAGTGGACAAAAAAGGCCCTTATTTTCCTGAAAAGTTTTGGACAATGTATTGTGTTTTCTATTTGAATAAACCGCCTTTAACTGACATTTCAATTCTTCTTTCCTTGCAGACTCCTCTTATGTTGAAATGGTTGGATTTAGTATTAAAAATATTTGGAAAATATGATTACTTAATATTTCTGGTAAGTTTTTCTTTATGTAATGATTTTTTATATTTTTTTTGTTATTTTTAAATTTATAGTTTAAAACAGAATTCCAATCTTTTTGAGGTTTGATCCTTCCATATCTTTTTGGCATAAAAAAATTTGAGTTAATTTATTGCAACATCTATATTATAATTATTCAATTTTTGTAACAGCAAAAAATAGCACATCAGAGCAAGATTTTTGTTTGAGCATTTTAACACTATTGTGCTGAGAAAATACAGCAGCTTGCAACTTAATAATAATAGTGTGAGGTCTACATTTACACTCACTTTAATCATTATAATTATCTCAAGGGAGATAACTATCAAATGGTAATTATAGAGTACTTCCCCTTATTTATTTCTAATTCTAAGATAAACTATGAATAAAATGACTTAACACTGAGTTTAATGACTGTCTAACAGTCGTTAAATGAGCTCTATCTTAAAAGTCTACAAGATTTAGTCCAGGTTAAAAGTGCGGTAAGAGTAACCTGATGCAGGTATCATTGGGGAATGAGAAAAGTTTTAATAAACAGGCCATATGAAAAAAAAATTGTGCAAAAAAAAATTAAGAAACTGCTAGAGGAGGTGTTCATGGTATAACAGTTACTGTCATAGGAAATGGGTACAGTGACACAAGTTCAAATCCTGGACTAGGCTGTATGCATTTCACAAAGCACTAATAGCCTTGGGAAAGGTATGAATCCAGCAATTCTCCCTCTAACTATGGGTAAATAGTAGGGATATTTAACATTGATATGGCAACTAGTCTAGGAGAAGGAAAACTCTGAATTCAAACCTTTAACTCCACTAAATAAATTGACCTTGTGTCACATCCTGCTTGTGTGGAGGGATTGGTAAAAAAAATTTAAAAAGAAACAGCTAGATGAAAAATGTAAATATGAATATACAATGAATACAGTTCCTTAACTTCTAGGCATAAAATAATCCGAGATGGGTTGATTTACTGTTAAAATCAATCATTCCCAGTAGCAAAGGGAGAAAACTCTTGTATGAAACAGAAAAAGATAGTGTATGAGATTAGTATACAATTGTAATCATAATTATGGATAAGTAGTATTAAAGTGAGAGTAAGACTTTTAATTGATATCTTTTTTGCCTTTACAACTGATTTAGATTAGAAATGTGATAATTGGTTATGTTTTTTGACAATTTGTAATTCCCTTTTTATTTTTCAGGCTGTGGATATGTTGATAGGAATTTTGCTTTTGAAAATTGCCAACCTTTTTTCCAAATATATGGTCAGTTGCATTTATTTTTCTTTATTTAGACCTTTTTTTCTTTTCTTTATCAATACTGTTAACAGTGATGCTGATAGTTTTTTTTATTTTAGTGCATTCTGGGACACGCATATTTGCTTTGAATGAGTCTCCGGGAAAATTTATGAGTCCCAACTAAAGTTTCTTAATAATTTGTAGGGTTTTTATTTATGATCTGGGGAAACAACTAAAGCCGTCTAAAAGATATCAATTTGTTTCTAAGAAACTATTAAAATGTATTTACAGTTAGCTTGAAATGTCGAAGGAAGAAAAAAGAAAGACACTGAGATGAATGGATATGATTTTACTGCGTCTTTTTAGATTTTAGTGTGTCAGGGACATAGGATCAACATCTCAACATCTCTGCTGTTAACCTTAATTCATACCTTTTCCACAAAACATTACTGCATTTGACAGCACATAATAATTCCATAGTGATTCCCTTTACAATTAATATTACAGTATCATGGAGTTAGGATCAGTACAAGTTGCGTATCAGAAAGTTAGGCTCTGTGCAAGTACATTATCATGGTGTTCATCGGCATTGCAGTCTCGGAAGACTATATAGTTCTTGTGCCCCTGAAGTTACAGCGTCTTCGGTGACTGTGAAGTCCAATATTCAAAAAACATTCTCGACCACAGATGTTGCATGTGAAGGCTGTCCCTACAGATGTTGATGTGCTGCTGCTTTGTTGCTGCTGCTTTCTTCTGGATCTCTTGGCTTCATCGTGCTGCACCAGGGTGACTTCAGACATGAACAGTTAGGCTCTGTGCAAGTGCATTATCATGGAGCTAGGCTCTTTGCAAGTACTGGTAGTCTATGTTTGTACCTGTTAGGGTCCCTTTTATGGGTTAAATAGAAAAATGTGTTTATAAAAAAATTGAGTATCCATTAAGAATGAATTTATTTCAAAACATTATCGGCATTAAATGACCCACCAAGGTTGATATGCCGTAAAACAAAACAAACCATAACCAAACGCATGACCATAGGCATTTCATCTCCTGTCATGAAAAATAACTGAAAATGTCAAATGTTGTTTAACCATTTTACACGCTGTTAAATAACAGGTTACAACATTCTATAGACAATAGAGAATATACTAGAAGTGGGTACCCGGTGTCGCCTGGTTAGAGCGAGAATAAAAAAGTTAGTCTCGCAGATCCATTATTACTAATCCCGAGTTGGATCCTTGCTGAATGCTTTATAAAAATCCCCATGTAAAAAAAGATTCAGTGGGACGTCAGAAATTTTATTTCCTAAATATATATAAAATCTTCAATATTTTTTCACAAAAAATAAATCTGGTGATAGTTAATGTGTATAAATATTTACTCTGTCATTGATTGCTTTATTTTTGTAGTTTACTCCAGCCATACATACATACAACTGCCATTTATATATGTATAGATAGATAGATTAGAAAATGATAAAATTATGTATAAAATATAAGATTCCAATATCTTATTGGCAATAGTGATGTAGAAGTGGAGAATCCTTGGGTGATATTCAGGCTGTCCAGGTTTTAGCTCAATTGGTAGAGTATCCGCCTGTGAACCACAAGGTTCCTGGTTCGATACCGGCCCTTGTCAACTCAGCATATGAGTAGCACAGGGATCTGTGCGGTAAAGTAATGAGCTGATGGTAAGTATAGCGCTCCACCTTAGATGCAAAAACAATATCCTTGGTCTAGCGCGAGTGAAAAGGGGATAGACACCCTCGCTGTCTGGCTGATACTTACTTTAGGCCACCCAAACAACTTTACTTTTACTAGTTAGTAGCACAAATACCATCCGATCAGGTTCAAATGATTAATATTGTTTTTTGTTTTTTTCCCCCTTCTGAACAGCTCTTGAAGCAGGCAGCTGATGCTCCTAATTATTCCCCAGATGCCTCATCTCTCCTTTTACGGAAAGAGAGCTTACGAAAACTTGAAATTTTTGTTGTGGCTGCGTAAGTATATTTTAATTCCCTAATAAGACTATTTTTTTCTTTCTTTTTTCTTTTTTTCTTTTTTCTTTACTTATATTTATATTAACATAGCAAATTTCTTTTTTCTGTTTTTATTTGTGACTATTTTGTTTTATTTTTATAATTTCAGACACATGTTGAATCCTTACAGTATTGCTGTTTGCCTGGCGCGTTCTACTGGAATCTTCCACAATCTTTTGGTGCTTCTCACATTCTTTTTCACCATGAAAGGTAATGTAGACAGTTACAAAGAATGAAAATATTCTAAAGTTTGGACAAAATGTTTTCTTTTAAAATCATTTTTTTCTTTGATTCATATTAATATGTAACATGGCTGATAAACTGTTCAGAGACCACATTATATATTTTACACTTTTTACATAGAGTTCCTTTCTATATATATATCCATCTACATTCTTCTCTTTATCTTTAAATTTACCCCCTCACTCCTCCATTTGTATTCTTCTCTTCCTCACTCCTTACATCTCTCTCTCCTCATTCCTTACATCTCTCTCTCTCTCACACATACAGTGGCAGAGTTCCTTTCTAATTTCTTTACATTTACTCCTCACTCCTCTATTTGTATTCCTCACTTTCTCTTCTCTCTCTCTCTCATAAACACACAGTTCCTTTGTACTTCTATTAACATTCTCAGCACTTTTGCTGTTTTTGGAGGACATTGACAAATTTTGACCTTAATCGGTTCAACTCTCAACTTCTTGCATATTTCTTGTCCTATCTTAAAAAATATTTATATGTTTGGAAAGAAAATCAAATAATATTTCTAAATATGTAACTTGGATGTGTTTTTGTCCATTGAATTGGTTTTTTTTATAGTAAGTTAAAACAGTATTTTGCTTCAAACTGCCAAAAATGCAAAATTTTGAATTTTTTTAAAACTAAATTTTACATGTTACTTTGTTTTTCAAAATCAAAGTGGCCAATTTTCATCAATATTCTTGAAATTATTTATCTGAATTAGAAGACAACTTAAACTACAAGCAGGAACTTGTTTTTTTTTTCTTCTCAAATCTGTGGAAGCAAAAATACAATAGAGCAAAGTTGACGAAGATTTATTCAAAAAATATAAGATAGCAATAAAAGAGCACTATAAGATTTATAGAAGATAATCTCAGAAATATTATCCCTCTCTCCTCTATTTATATTCTTCTATTTTCTTACATTTCTCTCTCTCTCTCTCTCTCTCTCTCTCTCTCTCTCTCTCTCTTGTACATCTATCCATCTAGTTTTCTTCACCCTCTCTTCTCCATTTGTATTTCTTTCTTTTCTCACTCCTTCATCTCTCTCTTGTACATCTATCCATCTAGTTTTCTTCACCCCTCTCTTCTCCATATTTCTTTCTTTTCTCACTCCTTACATCTCTCTCTCATCTCTCTCTCTCTCTCTCTCTCGTACATCTATCCATCTAGTTTTCTTCACCCCCTCTCTTCTCCATTTTATTTCTTTCTTTCTCACTCATCTCTCTCTCTCTCTCTCTCTCTCATCTCCATCTTCTATATTTCTTTCTTTTCTCACTCCTTAAATCTCTCTCTCTCTCTCTCTCTTGTACATCTATCCATCTAGTTTTCTTCACCCCCTCTCTTCTCCATTTGTATTTCTTTCTTTTCTATCTCTCTCCTCTCTCTCTCTCTCTCTCTCACACACACAAAATTCCTACCTACTTTCTTTCTTAATAAATTACTTTATTTTCTGATTTAATTTATCCATTATTTTTTTTTTTGTATTTTTTTTTTTTCAGCTCAAACAATTCTTTCAACATTGTGTCTTGCCTTTGCTACTTATGAGTCCTTTTATCCTTTGGTGCTTTGTGTTCCTGCAGCTTTATTTTTCCATCAGGTCAGTATGAAATATACAAGGTGTGTCAAAAGATACACACATAGAAATTTCTTTTATACCATTCTAAAGTTGTATTTTAGTATGTACTGGCTTGATTATTAACTTTTAAAAGCATAAGTATTTATCAATGACAATAAGTTAACATACTTGAGACTGGATTTCAAACATACAAGGTGTGTCAAAAAAGTATAGAGATTTTTTGTACTTTTTGACATACCTTGTATTCTGGAAAAAAATGACGTTCCATTTTTTTTTTCCTCAGAATACAAGGTGTGTCAAAAAAGTACCAAGTTTAAAGCTGTATTTACTAAGATAGAAATGAAGAAAAAAAATTATTCATAAACCAGTGTGCAAAAAAAAGCCTCTTAAGAAACAACTACACAAAAAATGTAAATATGAATGCAATTCCCTAACTGCTAGGCATAAAATAACCCTAGAGGGCTTAGCATGCTATTAAGATCAATCAATCAATCACAATCAATCATTGATTATTGTAGAGAAAGTCAGCTTCAGTACATGGACAGATTAATAGATCATTCAGGAAGAATTAAAGGTAATCTTGAATTTTAAGTGACTAAATTCCTACCATAAAATTGTACTTGTGCATTATTTGAAATGAACTTAATTGTTAGTAAAAAGATATTTTATGATTTTTGGAGTTAAAAACATGCATTTAAAATGGATTTGAAAAGCGTTGTTTTCTCCATGAAAATTACATTGAATCAAAGATGACTGCCATTGTTAACAAGCTTCTTCTTGGAAAAAAAAACAAGGGAGTTAACTTTGGCAGTGCTTATATAAAATGAATTAACTGATGAAGAAATAAAAATATCATAAAATGTCTTTTTACTAACAATTAAATGCATTTCAAATAATGCGCAAGTACATTTTTATTGAATTTAGTTCAAGATTACCAGATTAAATACCCTAGCACCATTTGAACTTTTTAACAACAAAACACTTAGAGAAAAAGCTATATGGGAACTACACAAGGATGCTGTCTTAAACCCTGGAAGCAGCATTCAACAAAAAAAGCAGTTGTACGACCACTTGCCTCCTATCACACAAACCATCCAAGTAAAATAAACAAGACATATTGGACATTTCTGGAGAAGCAAGGATGAACTCATAGTGATGTTCTCCTGTAGACACCTACACATGGACACACCAGTGTTGGCCAACCAGCAAAAACGTACTTCGATCAGCTCTGTGCTGAAATGGGAATCCATGCTGTCAGCACAACCTGATGCTGATGATAATAAAGAAAGAATTAGTACGCTTTGATGTTTTTTTTTTCATTTTTCTAAATTTTTGAGATGAGGCTTGATAATTAGTATTATTTGGACTATTGTCTCATTTTTATTGTTATCTGTACAACATTTTGGCCAATGTGCCCTCCAGCCTTCTTCAGATATTTTTTGTCAGACTCAGGAGCCTTCTCGAATTCGGGAACCTTCTTTTCGAACTCAGGAACCATCTTGTCATAATGGCTCCCAATTACGACAAGAAGGTTCCCAAGTTCGAAAAGAAATACCTAAAGGCCAGAGAGCACATTGTCCGAAACGTTGTACAGATAACAATAAAGATGAGGACAATAGTCTAAATAATCCAAATAATACTAATGCAGTTTTAGTTGTGAAGATCTGGAGAGTATTAAGTAACCCTTCATTACCATTACTCTCAGTATTACCACTTATTTTATTATATCATAATTAGAATATAGAGATTTTTTTTTTAATGGTGAATTTGTGAAAGGAAAAAAATTACTAAAATGAAAATTTAAATGGCCGTAAATAGGTTTATGGAGAAATTATCTGTCTGTGCTCATTAAGTGAGCTGTAAATAAATAACATTTGAAAATATATATACCATATATACTCATGTATAAGTGAACTATTTTTTTCCAGTTTTTAGAAGAAAAATATGCTGACTGTATCGGAGTTATACCTCCCACCAAAAAAGAAAGGGGTATCTTAGATACGAGTCTAAAATGCAGTTTTTGTCCTGGAGAGTATGGAATAAACATTCATTTTCATTGCTCTGACCCGGAGTGGTAGTACCACAAATATATTATATCATGTTATAATATATATAGTTTTTTTTTTAAGTTTTTTAATGGTGAATTTGTGAACGGAAAAAAATTACTACAATGAAAATTTAAATGGCCGTAAATAGGTTTATGGAGAAATTATCAGTTTGTGCTCATTAAGTGAGCTGTAAATAAATAACATTTGAAAATGTATGTATAGTATATACTCGTGTATAAGTCGACTTTTTTTTTTTTTTTTTTTTTTTTTTGATAATCCAAATAATACTAATTTTTTTTTTATTCAAATATATTTTATATTTGAGCTTTTAATCTTGAGAATTTTGGTTATTGATCAATAATGAGAAATTCCCTGTTTTTCTTACAGCATTCTGTGTTAAACAAGAAGCACAAAAAAGAAGAAAGTTCATCACTTGGTTATTTTATCACAACATTGGGCTTGTTCTCTTTTTGGGTCCTTGTGCTTTTGGCTGTTTCTTATCACATGGATGAATCTGCACAGTTCATTTCTTCCATTTATGGTTTCATGTAAGTCAACTTTGTTAATAATTTCTAATAGTATAAACCTATCACTAATGTTTGTACCTTTTTAGGCAGTATAAAACTCTATATATTAGATGGTAATTTCCATTGCAATGTGTGTGACTGCATATGCAAGTTTATAATTGGACTAACTTAGCCGCCAGAGGGTCCACAACTGTTGAAGACATGGAGTGACACCATCGTCGTCTGCGACAGACTTCTAAAAGGAAAAAAAAAAGGAAAAGAATGCATTAGATAACTTTAAATACATATTAAAATAAAACAAACTATAAATAAATCAATAATACCGGGTATGTATTTATTAAAACTTGTTTTAACAAACAATGTGGACTGTTTAATGTTACATACTTAATTTCTGAATATGTATAATACAGTGTTGTTCTTTATTCTATGTATTAATGATTTTGACGATAAATTAAATACTCATTAATAAACTTATGCAATTACTGAGGGTATTGTTATGTAGTTTCGTGACAGACAGATATCGAATTTTCATTATATATAGATGTAAATGAAATTTGTTATTATTTCAAAGAATTCCTTCCTCAAAAATAAATACTAAATAAGAAAAGCCAGATCTATAAATATATAGAAATAAGTATATTTTGGCAGCGTTTTTTCTTTTAAACATGTTTTGTTGAACTCAACAGACAATACTTGTCTGACAAGTTTTTTTTTTCAACCCTTTCTAATTGTCTGGCCATCTTTTTAATATCAGGGTGGAATTGGTGTATGAATCCACCAAAGGTTCTAACATGAGTACTTTCTGCACTACTTAGTGCCATCATCAGGTGTGAACTGGTGAGATGGTTCTATTGTTTCTTTTTAAACAAACAGTAGCAGTATGGATAAATAGGAGGAGGGGCTTAGAATTTATAAAAATGTTATGGGAATGATGGGAGGAGAATTGGCAGGAAATTATAGGCATTTGAGAATATGTTGACTTGTTTCGAAGTTTATCTTGTTTAAAGTGTTCTTCTTTTTTTTTTTTATGTATAGGGCTTTGAGTATTTGAAGTATTTGTTTTTTTTTCTTTGTACAGTATATATGTGTGGTTTCAGTTAGAATTTTCCAGTAATTAAAGGGGGTGGGCATGAATGTGATTTTATGTGTTGCATGATGAAAATATATAGAAAATTATTTCAACTTTATTTACTTTTTTGTATTGTGTTAATTTGTATTTTTAAGAAACCCTAATTAGTTAAGAATCATCTCCATACAGGAGAAGATGATGTCTCTCACTGCCCAGCTACATCCACTGTGTAGGGAGGATGCTTGCTGCTGCAACTTTTTCACCCTTTCCCTTTTTGTTCAGCTCTTCCTTCCAAAGGCTGCCAAATTATGACACCCGGCTCCAGTGTGCTTCGACCTCTGGACCGGTTAAGTAATTAACAGCGTTGATACTAGGGGGTCATCCCTCCAGGCAACATCTGCCCCCTGGATTTAAAGGGGCAGGGCTGGGTTTATCACCCAGTGCCTGAGGGGGAATGCTGACAGGATCAACGCATTTTTTGCACCCACCATCCCATGAGTTTCGGCTCATGGGTGGTCCCACATTAAAAAGACCTTGAGTCACACCCGCATATGTGGGATGCAAGGTAAATACCCTTGTAACATCTCCCTCCAAAAAATAACTTGAAGTATTTTCATTATTATTCAGTTTATATCTATTAATAATGGAAATTGGGTGTTTTTCTGTCAGTAACCAAATTTATGTCACAGTTTACATCACAATATTCTCAATGATTGCATAAGTCTATTAATGAGTATTTAATTTATAGTCAAACTCATTAATTCATAGAATAAAGAACAACCCAGTGTTATATACACTCAAAATTTGAATAAACAATGTTAAAAGTTGTTTTTTACTCTCGCCTCTTTTATTTTCAGTAACAAGAAGTTAACTAAAAAGTTTACGATAAACAAATACCTACGATTTTGTGTAAAATTTATATGCAAAATATTCAAAATAATTATTTAATTAATAATTAATACATGCACCCAACATTTTATTTGAGAAGGACAGCAGATTGTCTTTTTTTTTTTTTTTTTAACTCCCACCCCCTCAAACAATATCTTTCAAAAACTAATTTTTATACCACCCAGAGGTTGTTTTTTTTTTTTGGGGGGGGGTCTAGTTATATTAAATTTCCATGTATACATAATTGCCAGTGAATGACACATTAATCCTAGACAGGTCACAGGTGGTTTGGTTTCATTTATTTGTTAAATGACATATCAACTCCTTATGGGTTATTTAATGCCAAAATTTGTTCCATTTGTAAATGTTTGATTGTATACTTTCAATGTTCCATTGCTTTTTTTTATTACACCTTTTTTTTTTTTTTTTTAATTACCATTTGTTTGCACACAGTTATTTTTTCAAGTATTCCTATCTAACACCAATAATTTGCAAGTAATTATACGTAATTGTCAATTTTTCCTTTTTCTTTCTATTTCAGACTGACTGTCCCAGATTTAAGTCCAAATATTGGCATTTTCTGGTACTTCTTCACAGAAATGTTTGAACACTTTCGCATCTTTTTCCTGTTTGTTTTCCAAATTAACGCTGTTATCTACACTGTGCCTTTAGCTGTCCGACTCAGGGAGCAGCCAATATTTCTTATGTACATTCTTACATTCCTCACGGGGGTTTTCAAATCTTATCCCAGCTATTCAGATGTCTCTATACTTTTGGCTCTCCTGCCTTTATGGAAACACCTTTTTGCATGTAAGTAAAAAATACTATTCCTTTCAAGAGAAGGGGGGGTGGTCTACATAAACAGTAAAACATATATTTTGTCTATTGTGCTGCATTTATTAAAGATATTAATCTTTTTTTTCTTTTTTTTTCTACATTTTGTTCAAAAAGTGATTTTTTTTTTTTTTTTTTTTTTTTTTTTTTTTAAATCATTTAGTCTCATCCAGGATTTGATCCCAGTTTGCCGTGTCCATTTCCTACAACACTATCCATTACACCAGAAAGACCTCCATCTAGTATTTTATATATTTAGCATATAAAATACTAGATTGGGGGTACTGCTGGCATAATGGTTATTGTCATAAGAAATGGACACGGTGAACCAAGTTCAAATCCTGGATGAGGATTTTTGCATTTCACATAGTGAACGGTATGAATCCAACTATTCTCTCTCCAGGTATGGGTAAATAGTAGGGCCGACTGGAATCGTTAACCTTGCTATGGAAACTGGTCTAGGAGAAGGAAAACTCTGAATTCAAACCTGTTAACTCTTAACATCCTGTTAAAAATGTTCCTAGTCCAGAGCCCCATTCCTATAAGGACTTTTAAAAAATTTTCTAAAATGGCTAAAAATGGCCTTTTCATTTAAATTTACCTGTTATTTCCTTTAAATTAAAGACTTCTAAATATGTTCAATATTACATTTAAACAAAAGCTATCATTTGGTATAGATTAGGAAAATGAATGTGACTTCCAGTCAGGCGGAATGAGGCGGTATAGGACGTTAAGCGTTAAACTCTGCTTAGAAATTGACCTTGTGTTGCATTCTGAGGAGGGGCTGGGTAAATACCTAAAATACTAGATGGCACGTGAACCAAATAGATTTCCCTTGTAATAGTTGTACATGATGATATTAATACTTCAAAATTAATAACAGGATTTATATTACAGTTTTGTATTGGGTATTAATAAGAAATGAACTTTTTTTTAAATATATCTAAATATATTTGGAGTTTAAGATATGGACTAAACCTTCTTCAATTTCAAAAAGCACAATGTTTTTTTGCTAACTGAAAAAAAAGTGTAGTTTAAAAAAGTATTTAAAATCAAAAAAGCAAAACAACACTCTTGGTCATGTAAATTATGAAATGAAGTTTGTATACCATATTGTTTGGGGAGGGAGGGGGCATGGCCTTGTGTCGAACACACTGACCTTTGACATTGTAGTAAGCAAGTTCAAACTTGAGTTGCACTATTATGTTCACTTTTGGACTAAAACCCTTGGGAAAGGTATGAACTCCCTCGTCCTGCCAGCTATGGTACTGTTGGTTTTGGTATTAAATAATCCATGATATGCCATCAAATCTTTGCCTACTTTAAACTGCTCACAGTGGCTCTCCCACCACTGCAATCCTACCATAAACCGCTGGCAGCAACTCTTGCATATGTCACTTGTTTACACAGCTTTTGTTTTGTCTATGAACCAACCCTGAGATTGGTACTTGTTCCTTTTGCAATAGGAAACCAGTTGTATGAAAATACCAAGAAAATTTGGTACAGCCATGGGGAAAATTTAGTAGGCAAAGAGTTAAGCAAGATGACCAAACCACACTGATCCAGAGAGTTATATTAGCAGGTTCAACCTCTGTAGACAGGTTAGTGTGTAAGAACTAAACCAAAATTGGATCACTGTATAGGAGGAGTCATGTCCCCTGTATTTATTTAGTGATAAAAAATATGGTTAAATCAAACTTAACGGACCTAAATTCCACCATCCGTATGTCACCTTGCCGAAAGAAAAGAAAATGCTAGAAATCAGGGAATTAACCAAATTTAATGAAATTTTCAGTGTTGATACATTAATGAATGAAAGGTATAATACACTAGTTATTTTTTAAAAAACTTTTACATTTTTTTTTCAGCTCAGTTAACTTTGAACCACAACACAGATTCTCAAAGATATGTGGTTCAAAGTTAACTGAGCTGAAAAAATGTAAAGATTTTAAAATAAAATAACTGGTGCATTATATCTTTTATTCATTAATATATCAACATTGAAAATTTCATTATATTTGGTTAATTCCTTGATTTTTTTTTTTTTTTTTTTTTTTTTTTCGGTGGGGTGACATATGATGGTGGAATTTATGTCAGTTAAGTTCAATTTAACCCAAAATATGATAGGATATTTATTGGCCCTTGAGTTGTGTCCCAACATGGGTGTTATGGAGAGTCTCACAGATTCAGTATTACTAAATAGCGTGTTTGATCCTCGCTGGATGCCCCATAAAAAAATCCCCATGTAAAAAGAGCTTTTGTTAACTTGGCCTAGTGGGAAATCAGATTTTAAAAAAAAAAATTTTTTTTTTTTTTTTTTTTTTTTAGTGGCTTGAACTGGTATGTCGCTGAGATAAGAAAAATATATCCAAACTGAGGGTTTTTTTTTTGTTTTTTCAAAGTTTTTTTTTAATGGCTTGAAGTGGTATGTGGCCGAGATAAGAAAAATATATCCATTTAACTGAGGTTTTTTGGGGGTTTTTCAAAGTTTTTTTTTAGTGGCTTGAAGTGGTATGTGGCCGAGATAAGAAAAATATATCCATTTAACAGATTTTTTTTGTTTTTTTTTTTCTTTTGCAGATTTACGTAACAGTTTTATTGTTACATGTATGTTTATCTGCTGTACAGTTTTCTCACCCCTTTTATGGCATTTATGGTTGTATGCTGGAAGTGCCAATGCTAATTTCTACTTTGCTATCACTTTAGTATTTACAACAGCAGAGGTAAGTCTTCATTTTTCTATTTCTCTCTTTAGTGATCGATTCTTATATGAAGTATATTAATATTCACTAGCAGGACCTGTGGATATCTGCATTCCATGAAAATATGTTTTACATTGTAATAATAAATGAACACACGGATAGGCTTCAGAAAGCTTTATCCTACTTAGAATAATGTTACAGTTTTCTGAGAGCTTATATACTCTTAGAAACACGAAAGAGTTCCTCAAAGGAGGGATAATAAAATAGGGGAGGTAACTCTCAATTACTCATTACAGTGCTGTTCCACATGAACATTTTGATGGTAGTTCCCATTTTAGCATGAAAGAGTTTGTTAATTTGGTGTGGTTTATGCATAGTCGAGTCGGTGGGGTATCTGGTATTAAATTTACAGTCAATGTGGGATCAAATCGCAACAGATCTACATGATAGTAAAAAAACGACAAGGTTGTTTCGGTTTCATTTCTGCTTCACTGAATATTTCAAAACATCATGTTAATTTTTTTTTCTTAATTTTAATGTGTAACTTAGAGCTTATCATCTGAATCTGTTAAGAATATGCTGACTTCCCCAATGATAATGATAGCTTTTAAATTTAGTACATCCTGGGACACATGGATTGGATTTGGTTCCCAACTAAAGTTTCCTAATAAATTGCAGAGTTTTTATCTATAAACAACTAAAGCCATCTAAGCCCTACCTTGTATCCCATACAGTGTAATTCGTTTCCAAGAAAATATTGAAAATTATTTACAGTTAGCTGGAAATGGTGGGGGAAAGAAGGAAAAAAACACTGGGACAAATGGATATTTTGATATGTTTACTTAAGAGCTATTGTAAAATATGTAAAAAGTATAATAATCTTGATTTAACTGTCTCACTTTTTTTTTCTTTCTTTCCTTCTTTTCATCTACTGACTGAGCTAAACCACAAGGAAAATAATCACTTCCTATGTGTGTTTAAGCCATTAAAGTTTTGTTAAAATTTGTAGCAATGAGGAAAAAAAGTTTTGTTTTTTTAGGGGGGGAGGGGGATAGTACTGTACATATACGTGGCTAACATCAGGTTGCTCAAACAAAATGAAGTTTGCATACTATATTTATTGGGGGGTGGGGTGAGCCATGGCCTTGTGTCAAACACACTGGGCTTTGACATTGTAGTAAGCAAGTTCAAACTCCAGTCGCACTATTATGTTTACTTTTGGACTAATACCTTTGGGAAAGGTATGAACTCCCTCATTCTGCCAGCTATGGTACTGTTGGTTTTGGTATTAAATAATCCATGATATGCCATCAAATCTTTGCCTACTTTAAACTGCTCACAGTGGCTCTCCCACTACTGCAATCCTACCATAGTCTGCTGGCAGCAGCTCTTGCACATGTCACTTGTTTACACTGAAAAATATCTACATAAACATCCCGGCCAGCTTTTGTTTTGTCTATGAACCAACCCTGACACTGGTACTTGATCCTTTTGCAAGCGGAAACCAGTTGTATGAAAAATGTTCGACACAGGGGTGGGGGTGGGGACAATACTGTACATATACATGGCTAACATCAAACAACTTCTGTATGTAGAACCAGCTACTGACAAAAGACCTGCTAACAAAATTACATTTCAAGGACTGTCTGAAAACATATCAATGATCAATGGAAATTTAATCTTGTCAAATACAAAACAGCATTACTTAAAGACGGACATTGTATGAGACAACATTATTCTTTGGAAAGAGATCTACATCCAATGAAAAAACTGAAAGGAAATGTATGCAAAGGCAACCAGGTGAAACTTTCACCTTCAAAGGGAAACAAAGAAAATTTTACTTACATAAATTGTGGTTGTGTACGGTGTGCCTCAGCAGAGCTGGGTCAGTTAGCCCCATGCATAAACATAAAGTTGGACGGACCTTGAAGTATGGAATTACTGATGAGTTTTTTTTAGAACTTGTTATAATTGTGGTGCCAATTTTAGCTCAGTTAGTAGAGCTGTAGGTAGATACCTAGGAATCACAGCATTGTGGAGGTGCAATGGGGCAATATGATCTACAGGGGATCATCATTATCATCATGTCACACAATTAACACGGATATCCATGACAATCTCTCGCCAACCTTCTCTATCATTCATTGTTACCAGGAGGTCCTCTGCACAGTATCCAATATAGTCAATGCTGGAGAGCCCACATTGGTATGTCGATGTGCTGGTTTCCACTGGAGAATGTTGCTTATGAGTTCGTCTTTGCTTCTTCAGCAGTGTCCAGTATATCTTGTTCATCTCACTCAGATGGTTTATGGGCAATGTGGAGCACCCCTTCATCACCATTGCTCCCTGGTCCACTCTGACCCGAGTGGTAGTACCTGTTAGGGTCCCATCTATGGGTTAAATAGAAAAATGTATTTATAAAAAAATTGTATTATCCATTAAGAATTGATTTATTTCAAAACTTTATCGGCATTAAATGACCCACTGAGGTTGATATGCCGTAAAACAAAACAAACCAAACAAACGGTTTATGAGATAGGGGGCAAGTGGCCATACAGATGCTTCCTTGTCGGGTGTTGTTTCCACGACTTGTTCAAGATCGCACACAGTATTCTTATGCAGCTCCCATCTAGCTTATTCTCCAGGCACATTGTTAGGGCCCAAGTGGTGCAGCCATACAGCAGTACTGATACAACCACAGCTTGGAAGAATTGTCATTTTCACTTGTCAGTGAGATTGGATTTCCATATGACTGATAATCTGTTTATAACCAAATATGCCTTCCCTATTCATGCATTAACACCGTTTTCTGTAGATGAGATATTACTGTACAGTCCACATATTCTAAGCCCCATCAACAGGGCATTTTTCTTTTGCTTTATTTCATTTTTAAAATATAAAACTGTTAAAAAATTTTTTATCTCAGCCATCCTTTATTTAAGAATTAAACTTTCTGTGTTTTATTTCTTTGAATTTTTGAGATGAGGCTTGATAATTAGTATTATTTGGATTATTAGGACTATCGTCCTCATCTTTATTGTTATCTGCACAACGTTTCGGCCAATGTGCCCTCCAATTGGACACATAGCATAGTGGATATAGGTGTTGAGTTAATACAGTTCTAAGTGACAGTTATCTCTAGGCTGCAGGTTCAATCCTGGTCAAGGGCGACAGTAACATAGAATAATTAAAACAGCTGAACATTTGTACCCAGCTATGGTTAGCAGAATGAGAACAGTATACCCCCATGGATTGAATAAAGGGTTGGGTTCAAAGTTCAGTGATGGCTCCCGATAATGACAAGAAGGTTCCTAAGTTCAAAGAGAAGGCTACCGAGACCAACAAGGAATACCTGAAGAAGGCAGGAGGACACATCAGCCGAAATGTTGTACAGATAACAATATAGATGAAGACAATAGTCCAAATAATATGTATGTGATATTAAAAATTGAACTTGTTTACTTTTTTTTTTATTTTAAAGATTTTTAAAAATTCATAAATAAATTCTCTCGTTCACTTTCTGACAAAGGCTTATCTATTTAATTAAATATTGTATCAAAAATATCTATCTAAAACATAATGGTCTAGCGATTGTCTTGGGATGGAGTTGAATGGAAAAGGTGTGACAGAAAACACGAGGTGAAATGGGTACGTACCGTATTCTCAAAGGAAGCGAGTTAGGCTTTGTTTGGTGTGTAGGATGTTGACTTAAGATCAAACCCATTCCTTCCAAATATGAAAAGGCGATACTTGAGCTTAGCGCTAAAGATTGAGCTATCTGACCGTATGTTAAACCCAGATGCCCCCATATGAAGGCTATAACACGAGTATAAATAAGCCAGTAGAAACGGAGGAGGGTCAGAACAAAACAGTGCATATTACATGCTAGACAGCAGCAGCAGCATAGAGTCTTTGAAGAAGAAGAAGAAGAAGAAACACAGAAGTAGAAGTCAACTTTTTGTGCCCCCTCAACATTTAAATTTAAATTTTATTTTTCTCACAAAAGGGTTATCTCCCCTTTCCGCCAGGACTTGCCACTAGATGTCATTACTACCTGGCTATTTTTATTTTTTGACTATTTCTAATTTGTTTTTTTTGTTTTGTTCTCTTATCTTTCAGATTTTCCTCGTAACAGATCTGCTGTATGCCAACTTACGCTGGGAATATGACCTTACGTATGGCCTGAACCGAAAACTTGAAGATGGCAAAGAAGGACAAGTTGTTTTAGAATAGTCTTTATATTATTTTTTTTATACCTATCATCATTCCTTTTTCATATCATGTGATAAAAACAGCTGTAATTAAAACTTGTTATCATTAAAAATATTCACAACAAAAAAGAAAGAAAAACACCACCACTACTACTACTACTATGATGTCCACCACTACCACCACCAATGAACATTACTGCCACCTGTGTCTATTGATGACAATTTGTTTCAAAAACAAAACTTGTTTCAAAGTTATTCAGTACCACACAGGACCGTGCCAGAGCTATTTGGTTTGGGCAACAAAATCATATTTCTGCTATTCTTCAATTCTAGATGTTGATGCCATCTCTAATATATATATATATATATATATATATCAGAGTAATAAATTTGAAAAACGAACAGATGTTGTTCAGTAATGTTGTTGATTAGCTTATATTGCAATATTTCAATCCGTTTTGGATCATCATCAGAACATGTTTATTATAAAAAGAAGAAAATAGTTTATTTCATCCAGTCATATTTTTCAATAAACTGTTTTCTTCTTTTTATAATAGACATGCTCTGGTGATGATTCAAAATGGATTGAAATATTGCAATATAAGCTAATCAACAACATTACTTAATAACATCTGTGTGTTTTTCAAATGTATTACTCTGATATACTGTCAGATTTATTTCCTTATTTTAATTATATTATATATATATATATATAATATATATATATATATATATATATATAGTTTTTTTTATGATGAATTTTCTTTGGGGGCCCACTATGCAATTTCTGATAAAATTTGAACATTTTCAATTCATTTCTGCACCTCCAACATAAGACAATGATAGTTTTTTTTTCCTACCTTGGACAAATCTTTTTTCTTAGTCTACTGCTTATAAATGTATTTTTTATCAATGTTTAATTTTTACCATATTGCACAAATAATGAGCTGAAAAACCTTTTTGATAGCATTAAGTTTTGGGAGATTTTTTTTTTTTTGAGGTTTTGTTTTAAACACATTTACTGCTACTTGGAATATTTGTTGACCCATTGATGTTTTTGGTTATAGTCACAATTAGAAATTACTATATAAGACTTTGGGGCGGTTTAGCTCAGTTGGTAGAGTGTCTGGCTGGTAACCTCAAGGTTCCTGGTTCAATGCTGGCCCTCGCCAACTCAGCATATGAGTAGCACAGGGATATGTGTGGTAAAGTGGGGAGCTGATGGTGTGGCGCGATCCGCCTCAGACACTAAGAAAACAATCTCTTTGGTCTAGCGCTAGTGAAAAGGGGATAGACTCCCTTGCTGTCTGGATGATACAGACTTTAGGCCACCCCAACAACTTTACTTATTTACTTTAAATAAGACTATTTATGCTTTATTTTAGTAAATAAAAATTATCAACATGCTCACTACTATTACTGTGGGTAGTTGAACCTTTATATAATACCAACTGTTTTTAGTTTCTATTAGAAATTATTTACAGTCAAGTCATGCTGAAAGCTAGATCACCAAAGTTAAGCAGCATTGAGCC
The DNA here is from genome assembly GCA_023376005.1 of Doryteuthis pealeii. NCBI lineage: Eukaryota > Metazoa > Mollusca > Cephalopoda > Myopsida > Loliginidae > Doryteuthis > Doryteuthis pealeii. The sequence continues at coordinate 25,447,730 of CM042153.1, forward strand.
TGTTCAATACTTAATTGGGTAACCATTTATGCAACCGCAGATACTGTAAGCAACCAGAGTCCTTAGTTTATCAAAATGACTTGATTTGGCATTAAATAACCCAAAAAGGGTTTATATGCCATAAACCAACCAACTATTAGTAATTACTATATAAGACTATTTATGCTTTATTTTGATAAATAAAAGGAATTAACATGCTCACTATTACTACTGTGAGTATTTGAACCCTTACAAAATACCATCTGTTTTTAGTTACTATTAGAAATTGCTATATAAGACTACTTATACTTTATTTTGGTAAATAAAATTAAATCTATTAAAATGTAAATAATGATGCTAATATTTAATCTTAGCACAGGATTTGTTTTGTTGTTTTTTGTTTTTTTTTTGGTTGCCTAGTGCATTTATACAACATAGTCATACTTTTTTGTTTTTTGTTTAGTTTTCCAAATACTGCTAAACTATTCTAATAATCAAAGTAAACAAAAACAAAAATAATAATAACCTGATAAGGTTTTTATTGTTATTTAGAGAAATTTGTGGATTTTGAATTATCTAGATTTTTCAGACTGTTGTCCTCATCTTTATTTTTATATACACAACGTTTCAGTCAATGTACCCTCCAGTCTTCTTCAGGTGTTTCTTCTTGGACTTGGGAGCCTTCATGGAACTTTGAACCAAACTCTTTATTTGATCCATTGGGGTAGATAGTTCTCATTCTGTTAAGCATGACAAGAGTTAAGCTATGTTAAGTATTCTATTTTATTTTTGACTGTAATAAGAATGTTCTCCAGGGGGTTGGGGTTCAGTTAAGTCCGACGCAATTACTCTCCCAGCAATGCTGCACTCTTCTCACCAACACTATCAAAATATCTTGTCTATCGTCCACTCGTCGTCACAGCCAAAATGCTACTGCAAACTTTCCCCCGGTTTGTGAGGGCTAGTCAATAAATACACAATTACAGTGTTCATCAGGGCTCGTTACTCTGACCTGCCCGTGCAGCATGTGCGATACTAATCAGCACGCGCCAATCCTTCCCATCCGGGCCACTCTGGATAGTTTAGCAATTCCCATGCGTCAGGCCACGACTCACGATCAGGAGAATGCGAGTTCAATCTCCCCACTCGCCTCTGATCTCATTCTGCATGCCAAACACAGTCGTGCACGCTTCGAACTAATATGTTCGTGGTTTCTCTCGCCACACAGGATTGAACCTGCAACCTACAGATGCTTGTTACTTAGAACTAGATTAACACAACCCTTATATCCAGTGCTGTGTGTCCAATCTGAGTTTGACAAGAAACACCTGAAGAAGGCTGGAGCGCACATCAACTGAAACACTGTGTATATAACAATAAAGATGAGGACAACATTCCAAAAAAATGTAGATAATATAATTATCAAGTCTCTTCGCCAAAATTCAGACTAAAAATTGTGAAATTGATGGATGTGTGTCAGAGATAATACATAACATTCGACAAGATGCACATGTGGATAGTGTGGCAATAAATATGTTCACATAAAAGCAAATGTTTTTTAAAAAAAAAAAAAAAGAGAATTTTTCAAAAATGCATATATGATGTCATTATTCATTGCATGAAACAGAACATGAATCATTCATAAATTTCCTGAGAAATAATATACAAGGTTTTCCTTCAAAGAGTTTCAAAGCTGTTATATATAATATATATATATATATATATATATATATATATATAAAATGTAATGTATGTGTCTGAGTACCAGTTCAACGTTTCCATTGGAGTAGTATTATTTCAGTAATCTATCCAAGAATAATTTTTTCCTGATCATTATTATTATCATATATATAAAATACTACCCAATTAAAAAACATTTGTTACCATTGGTTTCAAGGCAGCATGAAAACTGCCTATCTTCAAGACAACCCAGTTTTGAAACCAATAGTAACCAACACTTTTTAATTGGGTAGTATTTTATAGATAAATAAATATAGCTATTGCACCTGTGATCAAGGACTTTATTTTCCTTTCTCCACAAAATACGAATATATATATATATATATATATATATATATATATATATATGGTAAGACAAATGATTCTCTATTTATTTTTTTATCATTCTCAACCCATATTGTCCTTATACCATCAGCAAGAGAAAGGTTTTTGTGAAAAAAAAGTTTTTATTTTTATTATTTTTAGAATGTTTTTAGAATAGTTGATATGCTATAAGAGAAGTGACAAAAATGAACTAATGATGTGGCATATCCATTTGTTCAATGAAGTCAGGACACCTGGCACTGAGCTTTCATATATATATATATATATATATATATAATATATATATATATTGGTAAAAAATTACAGATTTAGATTTTTAGCATTATAGTTTATTTCAGGGAACCTAGAGAAATTGTCTAGTATCTCCCATCATCATTTTGCATCTGATGATCGGAGATACTAGACAGTTTCTCTAGGTTCCCTGAAATAGGCTATAACACTAAAAATCTAAATTTTCTGTTATTTTTTACTGATATAATTTTGCTCTGTGACTCTGACAATAAGAGCAAATATTGAGCTCTGTAAACTACGGCATTTAAAAAAAACTCATATATTTCTTCACCTGATCTTTGGATTATATTATATATATATATATATATGCTATCAAAAAAAATTAAGCGAGCATATCTGCAATATGGTAGCAATCAAATATTTCCTAATTTTTTTCTTAATTTAAAAAAATCTAAAATTCCCTTCTTTCAAAAAAATTGGCTCCTGTGTTCCTTGTTAAGCCTGCATGGGCTTGTGTCCAAATTCTTAAAAGCTTAATTGTTTGAAAATAGAATAGCTAGGGGAGATAACTCACACATGATCTTTTTCAAAATTCTGGACAATTGAGTTTGTAAAATGTAAGTGGCATGAATTTCATTAAAGAAAAAACAGCAAGAACTACTTACAGTCTATGAATAGTATCTAGGAGAATAATTTAAATATAAAACTTTTTTTAAATTTTTTTTTATTTTTTTAAAACTCTTACGACATCACATGACATTGGACAAGACGTTGATAGAGGGCCAAGTTCTAGCTCAGGTAAATACCTTCGGATACCTGGGCTCCACAGTTGCCAACAACAATAGACTCAATGCCGAGCTTGATCTTCAATTATCAAATGCTTTCAAAGTATTTTGCCGGCTGAAGAGGCAAGTCTGGTTCAGCAGAGACATCTCCAAGAACTAATGTGCAGTATACCATGCCATAGTTCTCTCAACCCTCCTATCTTGGTGCGGAAGCCTGGACGGCATACGAAGCAGATGCCCACAGACTACATGTCTACTACATGCATCACTTGTGCAGTATATTAAATGACACGTGGTGGCTGCATGTTTCAAACAGGACCATCCTGAAGAGAACTGGACTCCCTGGCATGCCCAGCACAACCTGAGATGGGCTGGCCACTTAAACAGACTTGGGGATGACAGACTGCCAAAGCAGATTCTGTATTCTCAATTGAGAGAGTGATCATGTGGAATTGGTAGACCAAAGCTCAGGTACAAAGACAGCACCAAGAGAAACCTGGAGGATTTGAACATCCCCATAGGCAGTTGTCAAGATGCAACTAGAGATCAAATCAAATGGAGAAAACAGATCTGCATGGTGTCATTATTGGATACGATGGACAGCAAGTAATAATAATGAACGACTCTTAATTTTTAGCTAAAAAAAGTTGTTTTTTTTAATCATATATTGAATGTAATGAACCAAGGTAGCTTCCAAGTGTTCAACAACATATCAATGAATAATCTTCACAACTCTACTTTTTCACACACACACATATATATACACACACAGTGATGCTGATAGCTTTTTGATATAGTGTGTCTTGGGATGCACATATTTGCTTTGAACGAGTCCCTGGAAAATTTTATGCATCACAACTAAAGTTTCTTGATAGATTGTATGGTTTTTATTTATGATCTGGGGAAACAACTAAAGCCATCTAACTCCTACCTTTTTAACCTTCCTGTGTCATTCGTTTCTAAGAAACTATTGAAATGTATTTACTGTTAGCTAGATATGGTGAGGGAAGTAAAATATAATACACTGGTATTCATGGATATGATTTTACTGTGTCATTTAGATTTTTTGTGTGTCAGGGATGCAGGACGCATACACAGCATCTGTGTGTTTGTATATGTATGTGTATTATATATATATATATATATATATATATATATTATTAAAAACACTACTGGTGTGTGTCCCAGGTAATGAATGAGCCCTTGTTTTTTTTAGGTGAAAAATTGTTCATTACACCATTACAGGGTCATTCAATAAATAAGTGGAATTTTTTCTTAAAAAGACTAAATGCATTTTTTTTTTTTTTTTTTTTCAATAAATGTATACTCTACATTCTTTGGAATTGGTTTATAGGAAAAAAAATTTTAGTCTCAAAAAATAATGAAAAAATAGAAGAATGTGTGATGTGTACAGAGAAGTATGTTTTAATAAGAAAAAATGGATTTACCACAGATGAGCTTGAATCAATAAAAGAGTCTGTTGAGTAAAAATACACTGACTCTCCAGTCAAGAAAAAGTTCTTGGTACAGCATTCAGTATTGCCAACTCATTGGGCAAAATTCATCTTATTTATTGAATAACCTTTGTAATAAGTTTTAGTAATTAATTTTTATGGAAATATGAATGGTGCAAGGGAAGTAACTTTTGGATCCTGATTCAAATAATAACTTTTTGATATAATATAACCTTTGTATCTACAGTAAATGTTTCTTCTTCAGAGAAGGAAACTTAAAAAGCTGACAATTAAGAATTGGAACAAGGAACAGAAATACCCATTCCTGGGTTTGTTTTTTTTCTTTTGGTGAGGGAATTTCTTTTTAAACAATTTGTCTTCATTCTTTTTATCTTTACATCTTTGTATCATTTTATTTTATTTTATTTTTTATTTTTTATTTTCCAACTTGCTCTACTAAAGATTTCTACAAAAATATCATGAGATATGGTTTTTCTTTCTTTGAAATACAAGGTGTGTCAAAAAAGTGAGATTTTTTTTGTACTTTTTGACATGCCTTGTATTTTCTGAAAAAAATCAACGTTCCATTCATTGTTCATTTCTATTTGGTAAATACAGCTTCAATCTCGATACTTTTATGACACACCTTGTATGATCTTTGTAAGCAGATTGTCAGAAAATTTATTTAAAATGGCCTTAGCATTATCAGTTGATAATTATATCAATACTTGTATTCCTTAATTGAATGACCATTATCTTGCAAAAGACAAATGAATTAAGAATGAGACCATCCAAATCATCCAAAGAGGATCACAATGGTATGAGAGCCACTGTGAGTGGTTTAAAGTAGGCAAAGAGTTAAAGTGTTACCCTGTATATATACTATGAGGTATGTCAGAAAAGTTTCAGTATATCAGAAAACTTTGATGTGAGGGCATCGTCCACTGCAAGTTCTTACCACTGGGCCAGGCAATCAATCAGCATGTCTACAAAAAGATACTGCAACATTTGCTTTGTTCAGTGCACGAGAAGAGGTGAGAGATGTGGCAGGACCACTCGTGGGTGCTTCACCATGACAACGCACCTGCCCACACTGCCTAGAGGTCCTGGTCCAGAAGAACTTTACTGTGTTGGAACAACCTCCTTACTCACCCGACCTGGATCCATGTGATTTTTTCCTCTTCCCCAAGATCAAGGGAAACCATTTTGAGGATGTGCATGACATCAAAAAGGCTTGTGATGACAGAGCTACGGAGAACCCTGAAAGAATCCTTCCAGGAGTGCATGCAAGCGTGGCGGAGAAGGATGGGAAAGTGCATTACTCTCCAGGGGGATTACTTTGAAGGAGATAACTTTGTAGTTTGGATTTGAAATAAATTTTTTGTGACACCAGTCCTGGAACTTTTTCTGACATACCTCGTAGGTTGAGTAACAAATTTGGCAATATTTTGGTAATGTGAGGCACAATTTGGTGGCTCCTCTGGATGCTTTTGTTAAGATCCTGAAGATGACGAACCCCACTGAACTGTGAGATATCAAGCTCGCTTGATACTCTCCAGATTTACTTCTACAGCTTGGAGAATAGTGTTGGAATCTGCAATTTTAGGCCTAGCTTGTTTTGGTTGCTATTAGTTGTTAGTAAAATTCTGAAATAACTTTTGGCAAATAACTGAAACACCTCTTTTTCCTAGACTAGGAGAGGAGGGGGTCTATGTACATAATGTTTTGTATATATTTACCAACCCCTCTGCATGAGCAAGATGCGACACAAGGTCAGTTTCTTAAGTAGAGTTTAACAGGTTTGAATTCAGAGTTTTCCTTCTCTTAGACTGGTTACTTATCCAAAGTTAAAGTAGCAGTAGTTGGAACACTAAACTAGCTGATCTTGCCTGATTCTCAGCGTTCTTGCAACCTGAGTGAAATTTCTTGGACCATTTGGTAACTGTACTGTGATCAACTATGCCTTCACCATTGCACGACAAAATTCATCTTTGTTTCTATCTTGGTAAATACAGCTTTAAACTTGGTAGTTTTTTGACACACCTTGTATTCGTTTTTTTTCAGAATACAAGCGTGTCAAAAAGTACACAAACGTATTCTTAACCTCAGAGCTGTATGGTGTTCCAGACTTAACAAAGCACGCTAAATCTAAGTAATGTGTTCCACAGCGATTTTCACGGATTGAAATGAAAACGTGTAGATTGATTAGAGTCGTCTATCTTGGTAAATACAGCTTTAAACTTGGTAGTTTGACACACCTTGTATTCTAAAAATAAAATTATTGAATGGAAGGGGGTTTTTTTTCAGAATACAAGGCATCTCAAAAAGTACACAAACGTATTCTTAACCCCACCGACAGATCTGTATGGTGTTCCAGGCTCAACAAGCACGTTAAATTCCACAGTGATTTTTTAGTTGTTTCTATTGTGTTATAACCCACTTTGAACTTGTAAAGCATAAGTTCTGGAATTAGATTAAATTACCCGCCTTGTCGGCTGGGGTGTTAGAATGCACCTCTGCAGAGGGGTAAGACTACCCAAATGGGGCCACCTGTTTGCCGTGGGTGGCAACCCGTGAGGCTTAAGGATATAACCCAGGTGGTTGAGCAGTCCATGACTTGCAATACTCCACTTTGGCCCTTTCTTGGGCTAGACGGCCAGTCAGAGAGACCCCCTCCGATCAATCGGCTGGTCACGTCAAGCCCTAGCACCTATATGATTGCCCCAACCCTTTTTATCATATGGGTGCTAGAAGGAGGTGGCTGAGAGTCTACATGTCCTGGGAATGACGTTAAACTCTATCTGATGGTGAGGTTCAGTTTTGGAGGTCTGGGAATGTGGAGCACCCCTTCATCACCATTGCTCCCTGGTCCAATCTGACCCGGAATGGTAGTACCTGTTAGGGTCCCATCTATTGGTTAAATAGAAAAATGTATTTATAAAAAAAAAAAACTGTGTATCCATTAAGAATGAATTTATTTCAAAACTTTATCGGCATTAAATGACCCACTGAGGTTGATATGCCGTAAAACAAAACAAACCTAGACTTAGACTAAATTGCACATTCATCTGTGTGACTTTCTGTTATATAATTTGTGGGTAGCCTACAAATAATATATGTAAGTGTAGTCAAATTCAAATAATGGTATGGTAAATGGAAAGTTACCATTAACCGTTATAGTAAGTTGTAAAAGTTATTGGTAGTTCACTTTTCTCTGGCCTAGACGCTGATTGGCTGAAGGTGATCTTAAGAAGGGAACTGACTTAGTTAGATTTTGGCCATTAGTAGAAAGGAGCAGACGAGAGGACATTTGTCCTTAGATGCCAGCTTCTCACCACGTGGTTGAAAACCCCTTTTGGGCTTCGGGTTTTTAATAAAACATTTGTAAAACAAGTCTTGGTTAATTATTACCAACAACGAAATGAGCACAGAAACCCAGTCCGGCTGAAGGAAGTAATCGGCCTAGAAGAAGATGGCTCTCCTCTTCCCATTTATATACCCAAGTCAAATGAGATATATATATATATATATAACATATTTAAATCACACTGAGTGAAGCAATACACGGCATGTCAGCACACAACTACCTCGAGCAACCAACCACAGAGGCTACTAAACTACTTCATGTGATATACACTCCACACACCAGTATGTACCAAAATATTGCAAAACTATTGACTCACCCTAGTACATTATAATACTTGACAGGCGGTCGGAGCACCTATATGATTACCCCAACCCTATTGCCCTTATGGCAAACCCCAACCCTTTTTATCATATGGGTGTTAGACAGCAGTGACTGATAAAATTTTGAAATAAATTCATTCTTAATGGATACTCAATTTTTTTATAAACATTTTTCTAATTAACCCATAGATAGGACCCTAACGGAACTACCACTCCGGTCAGAGTGGACCAGGGACCAATGGTGATGAAGGGATGCTCCACATTCCCCAAACCTCAGAACTTGAATCTCCCAGGACATGAAGCCACCACCTTCTAGCACCCATATATGAAAAGGGTTGGGGGTTGCCATAAGGGCAATAGGGTTGGGCAATCCTATAGGTGCCAGCCGATTGATCGCAGGGGGCCAGTCTAGCCTAAGTAAGGGCAAAAGTGGAGTGTTGCATGTCATGGACTGCTCAGCTACCTGAGTTCCATCCTTAAGCATCACGGGTAGCCACCTACAGCCAACAGGTGGCCCCATTGGAGGAGTCTTACCCCTCTGCAGAGGTGCAAGTAGTGTATTGTAAAGCCCCAGCTGACAGGGAGGATCAAGTGTGGTCTTCCATAGCCATGGCCAACAATTGATTAAAATTTTCACTTCTGCTTTAGAATCTGATATTCTATTTGCTTTTTTTTTTAAATGCTATCTAAAAAAAAAATATTTTCAGGATTTGTTCCAGACAATACTAAACCTTGCCGATTGGGGTTTTAAAATATACCAACTGCACCTCTGCAGAGAGGTAAGACCAACCCCACCCACCCCTACCAACCAACCAATCAATGGAGCCACCTGTTGATCTAGGGTGGCAACCAGTCATAAAAAATTTTATAACTATAAAATTTAAATTAAATTCTTCCAAATAATTAAAAATTGATTTCCACTTTAACACAAGTTTCAGTTAACTTGGTCTGTAAAAGGTTAAGATTAAAGTGTAGGGCTGATACTGTAACTTATACATACAGAACATAAGAACATATAATATATACATATGGAACATATGATATATATATTTTATAGAACATAATATACACATAAAAAATGAAATATATACATATATATATATATATATATATACATAATCAATGGTAATATTATGTTTTACACTCATAACTGAAGTTTCATGTAATCCAATCATTCAGATGAGTTCAATGATTGAGATCTTAAAAACCAGTCGTGAAATGGTTGAGATTTTAAAAACCAGTAATTTTTTAGCATTTATATGAAGCGTTTTCACGCGACGGGAATATAAAGCTAAAAATTGTTTTTTTAAAACTGGCTTGTTTAACGTTTATGTGACGTGGATCGTGTTCACGTGATGTAATGTTATGACGTTAAATTTGAAAAACATTATAATCAAACAAACTTGCTTTGGTGTTAATGCACGCAGTGTTCAGATGAATTTTTTTCTTTTTAAATAAATAAAAGGAGAGCGAAAATTAAGGATCAATTAGGGTCAGGTGGAAGTGACACAGTAAAAATTTGTTCAAATGCCTATATATATATAATATTTATAGATATATGTATATATTTTATATAAATATATATATATATATATATATATATATATATAAGGGGCCGATTTAAATATAGTTCTGGAGCTCTCGGAAGTGTGGAGTGTTCCTTCATCACCATTACTCCCAGGTCCACTCTGATCTGATTATTTTCGGGGAAACATGGTATTTGTGAATGGATTTGTCTAAAGAGAACTGGAATGAAAAGTACTTTAAATTTACAAGTGCATTATCAAATAACTTTCAACTGTAACAACACCTGTCACACCTGTGTACTTTGTTGAATAAAAATCAATTTCTTTTTGGTCGTTCACAAAGCGCTTGTCGCTGACTGCCGTCTCGCGTCAGTCAACTGCTTCTGCTAACTGCCTAGCGCTCCACTCACTTGGTTTTTATGGGCACAGTCCCCCAACATCCGGGCACATCAGTTAACCTCGCATCCATGCAACACACAATTCACATGCATTCGGATGGACGCGTGTAGACACCAACATCCGGGCACCTGAATTGCACCTCGCGTCCATCCAGTGCCTAAATCGCATTTGTTTTTGCATGCAGGAGGACGCGGGTTCAATCCCGGCAGGCAAGACGAAGTAATAACCACCTGCGATCTTGCATTGTAGATGAAATTGAAGTTTCACTCCTGTTCTAAATTTAGAAATACAACCCCCACCCGCACAAGCTGGTGGTGCAACATGCTAATCATATGCAAATCAGTTCTCAGAACCTCTTGCCAAGAGGGTTAGGACGTGAAACACAAACTGCCTCATGCAGGATTTGAAATTGAACATATGTGAAGTTAGGTGGCTTTAGTCTCAAAGAGATATTTTCTGAGTATTATCTGTGCCTGGTCCATGACATGCAATACTCCACTTTGGCCCTATCTTGGGCTAGACGGGCAGTCGGAGAGGCCCCCTCCGATCAATCGGCTGGCCACGTCAAGCCCTAGCACCTATATGATTTTCCCAACCCTATTGCCCTTATGGCAATCCCCAACCCCTTTTTATCATATCATTAAAACAAAACAAACCAAATTATCTGTGCCTGGCCATTGAGGTGAGCAAGTTCATTGATTGGTTGGTTGGATTTTATGGCATGTCAACTCTTGTTGGGTCATTTTATGCCAAAGATATTTTTTTTTTATTCGTTCTTGTTGGGTATTCAATTTAAATTAAACACATCTTTTAAAACTCATTTTTTTATCTATTTAACCCATAGTTGAGATCCTAACAGGTACTACCACTCCGGGTCAGAGTGGACCTAGGAGTAATGGCAATGAAGGCATTCTCTCTCCCCAGAGCTCCAGAACTGGAACCTCACCACTAGATACATTTTAACATTATATCCAAGACACCAAGACTATCAGCCATCGCCTTCTAGCACATATATGATAAAAAGGGTCGGAGGTTTGCCATAAGAGTAATACGGTCGGGACAATCATACAGGTGCTACAACTTGACGTCAGCAGAAGGGGCCTTTCCGACCGTCCGTCTAGTAAGGACTAAAATGGAGAGTTTCATGTCATGGACAGCTCAGGCACCAGGATTCCATTTTTAAGCATCACAGGTTGCCACACTCAACCAACAGGTGGACCTATTGGCGGGGGAGGGGGTGGTTTTACCCCTCTGCAGAGGTGCAGTTGGCATATTCTACTGGGGAGGAGGTGGGCAAAAGTATTAGTCTGTTGAAGACATGCAGGGTTGTGAAAATGAGAATTGGGTGCAGTTATAGTATGTGGCCTACTCGGTTTGAATGTGTCCTACCTCAGTAAGAGTATATTTATAGATATAAGTAGTAGGCAATTTATTGAAACTAATTATTTTTCACATATATTCAATTTCAAGAAATGCAATTCAGTCATAAGCTGTATATGGTAATTAAGAATAATTTAAAAAATAATTTATCCATAACTTATATGAATCAGAAATCTATTTAATTCTAAAATATTCTAAAATTCTGAAATAGGGTTAGGGTTAGCAGTTATTATTATGACCTTATAATATGCTTTTTATGGTAGGCCACATACTATAAGAGAGACATGATTTTGTAGGCCACATTCAAAAGGTAGGCCACATACTATAATGGTACCCAGAATTGTCTATTGTGGAATAGGGGTATAATTTTATGTTTTTGATAGGATCAAGAAAGCTTCCACAGCTTCAGTCTGCAGCAACTTCTAATGGGCAAAAAAGGTTTAATTTCTTGTCAGAGCTTGTGTCAAGATGCTGCCATGACTCTATTTTCCTATTAGGACATTTCTCTTATACAACTATGTATAAGCTCTTCCTTATATCTCCTGTCATTTTTGTATTCTCTTCTGTTAAGTTTATTCAGGCAATAGAATATCCTTGCAATCACTTGCAAAGAAATAATGGGGAAGAATCCAAAATCAAGTGGTTAATCATTAAAAGAGTATATGCCTGTAATGAGGGTTCATGAAATTGTAGGTTGTGCTGCACCACTGTCCACCAGGCTGTTCTATTTTTTGACCACAATATTTATGAATCATAATGGGATATAATTTTAAAGTATAATATAACCAATAGCTAATCTCTGTATTCAAGTGGTGAGCTTCCTGTTCTGGAGCTCTGGAGAGAGAGTAGATTTGGTGTCTGTCTGTAACTTAAACTATGTCACAGCTTACATCACAATACTCTCAATGAGTATTTAATTTATAGTCAAAATTATTAATAAATAGAATAAAGAACAAGTCTGTATTATATATACTCAGGAATTACGTATCCAACATTAAATGGTCCATGTTGTTTTCTTAAAATAAGTTTTAATAAATACATGCCCAGTATTATTGATTTATATATTGTTTGTTTTATTTTAATATATATTTAAAGTTATCTAATGTATAGAGTTTTATGAGAAAATTATTTACAAACAAGAAATAGTCACATAATCTTCTTTGACATTAAATTTGAAAAGGTTTGTGTATTCAACTGTATCCGATTTAGGTTTGTGCAGGTCCAAGATTTCAAAGATCTGTTTACCTTTTTTTTATGAAATAGCATGGCAAAAAATCTTTTATGTCATTTTGAACATCGATAAAATCGAGATAAAAATCAAAAGAAGTATATATTTTTTTATACTAAAATTAAAATATTTGTTTAATTTTAATAAAATTTTGGGTAATTTATGAGGAAGTGCGTCCCGGTCTCCTGCCTCAGAAATTGCTACCCGGTGACTATTAAAATAACATCCCCAGCTATGTCGTCTCGGTGGTGTTACTTGAAAGAAAACAACCAACTTAGGGCGTTAAAAGTATTTTAGAGGGGGGGGGCTTCTCTTTTGTTGTCGTAATTCTTATTTATTTATCGTAATTTGTTTAGAAATTTATTTATAGAAATTTGTCGTAATTCTTGTTTATTTATAGAAATTTGTCATAATTCTTGTTTAGATATGAAGATGGATATCTATCTATCTATCTATCTATCTATCTCAATTTGTTCATTTTTTACTTTGTTTATATATATCTATCCACCCATCTCCATTTGTTCATATAAAAAAGAGAAGCCCCCCCCCCTCTAAAATACATTTAACGCCCTAAGTTGGTTGTTTTCTTTCAAGTAACATGGCCGAGACGACATAGCTGGGGACTTTATTTTAATAGTCACCGGGTAGCAATTTCTGAGGCAGGACACCGGGATGCATTTCCTCATAAATTACCAAATTTTGTACTGAGTTTTATCTTAAAGACATTAAAAAAAGATGAAAAGTTATTTTATTTGTAACGCATATGGTTGTCTATTATTTCAAAGCATTACTGTTGGGTTTTTTTCTAATCTAGTGGTACTGGCAATTTTAAATGTACTTGCCACTAACCGTGGCCAAATTCTAAATTTTGTTTGCTCCCCTTCCTCCCCTCCAAAAAAAATTATCTCTGGCATATCAGGTTGTAAAGTGAGGGTGCAAAATTTGCTTGTTCTTTGACAAGACAACATTTGATGGCTTAGAAAGCCAAATGCAATCCAAAGGTTCCCCACTCCTGGAATAGGTTGTTGGTTGGTTGTTGGATTTTATGGCCTGTCAACCCCTGTTGGGTTATTTTATGCCAAAGACATTTTGTTTTATTCATTCTTGATGGGTATTCAATCCTTTTTTTTAAACTCAATTTTTTAAAAACTTATTTTTCTATTTAATCCATAGATGGAACTATAACATGTACTACCACACCACACTCCCCCAAAATTCGAACACACCATTAGATGCAGATTAACATCATACCCAGGACACCCTTGGATAAGAGTATTTACGGGTTTCGAAGGAGCTCTTATTTCTCCATAGTTGTAGGCAAATTGTCGGACAAAGAAGACAAACACACAATGGAAATTTAATACATGTATTGACAAATAATACAAGAACTTGTTGCAAATTTTATTGGTATTTGCTACCAGACTTATCTGAGTTAAGTAATGTTCTTGGAGTAGTGGTGATAACAGGGGTATTCTGTTGCTTGTTGGAAAGTTGATAGGACGTTTCTTCAGACGTTTCTCGTTTTTCCTCGTAACTGGTTCAGTGATAATTAATGGGGGATGCTATTTTAGAAGCTTCTTGCTCTGGTAACAGTTCTTTTAAATGACGGTGAATGGGCCCTTTTCAAGTAGACTATTTGGTCTTGGTGCCTTCTGTAGTGTGCTATTGTGACAGCCTTGTAGTCTGTGGACACAATGCCTTCGAAAGTGTGCTGTGAAAATATGCCTCCGTTCAGGTCAACGGTCAGTAGATAAGTAAGCCCTGTTTCTGGGCTAAGTGATGAGTGAAGTTTAGGGACCGCTATTTACGCGACTACCCTCAGTGAGTGCTCTGTGATAAGTCGGCCCTGTTTTTGGGCTAAGTGATGAGAGCATTTCTTTTGACGTCTCTCCTCCAGTAATTGCTATGCAATAAGTAAAGTTTTTGGTTTTGGTGCCAACATACGATGTTGGCGATTCACCCCCTAGTGGCAGGGGAAGATAATTAACTATGGAATTTCCAATATGGAATAGGAGACAGTCCTATCATATAGTGGTCAAAGCACTGGGTTGTGGCATTGTAGTAAGAGAGATTGAACTCCAGTCATGCTATTACATTTGCTTTCAAACTAATACTCTTGGGAAAGGTATGAACGCCCTCATCCTTCCAGTTGTGGGTTAAATTGTACCACTGCTGTTCTTCTAAAAGGATGGCTTTGGCATTAAATAACCCATGAAGATTGATATGCCATTAAGCAAAGAAACTAAAAGTGAAACCACCCCTGGAATAGACAAACCCTTCCCCATGATTATAGATAAATCAACCTTTTTTTATATTGCAAATGTATTTAAATTATTTGATACTTAGTAAGTATTTTCTGACATCCTACCATATCAGATGAACACAGTCTGATTATTGTATGGAGCCACACACAAACTGAAGATCATGCAGGGGCTAGTGGAAAAATTGCATGTATCGCTTCAGCCTTTCTCTTTTGAGGCACCTCAGGCACCGGCAATAAACCCAGTCCTGCCTCTTTTAGACAAGGAGCAGCTGTTGCCTGGGAGGATGGCTCCCTGGGATCACACTAATAGTATATGTCTTACTGGTCCAGAGGCCAATAGTATATGTCTTACTGGTCCAGAGGCCAATAGTATATGTCTTACTGGTCCAGAGGCCAATAGTATATGTCTTACTGGTCCAGAGGCCAAAACCACTAGCAAGTATACGAGGTATGTCAGAAAACTTTGATTTGCGGGGCATTGTCCACTGCAAGTTCTTGCCACAGGGCCAGACAATCAACCAACATATCTACAAAGAGATACTGCAGCATTTGCTTTGTTCAGTATGCAAGAAGAGGTGAGAGATGTGGCAGGACAACTCATGGATGCTTCACCATGACAACACACCTGCCGACACTGCCTTGAGTATCTGAGAATTCCTGACCTAGAAGAATATCACTGTGCTGGAGCAACCTCCCTACTTGCCCAACCTGGCTCTATGTGATTTTTTCCCTCTTTCCCAAGGTCAAGGGTGTCATCGAGGGAACCCATTTTGAGGATGTGCATGATATTAAAAAGGCTGTAATGACAGTACTACAGAGAATCTCGGAAGAATCCTGCATGCAAGCATGGCAGCGAAGAATGGGAAAGTGCATTAGACTCCAGGGAGATTATTTTGAAGGGGATAGTTTGTAATTTGGATTTAAAATAATTTTTGTTTGTGACACTAGTCCTGGAACTTTTCTGACATACCTTGTATGCTGCTGTCAACATATCTTTAGTAATGTAGCTTCTTTTTTTTCAGTTCACTGAAGCATGGAGTCTGTCAAGTTCCAGCACAGTTCAGAAGTCATTTCGGTCATCAAAAACTTCATTAGCCACTTCTTTAGCTCTTTGCTGACAATACCATTCCCCACTTTATAATGACCCACATATTCTCTGTAGGGTATAAATCTGGGTCATTGCTGTGCCAAGCCTGAATTTTGGAGACCATGACCCCCTCCCAGTCCTCTTCGGGGGTGGGGGGCGAAGTTCTGCGGGAACAAAGTGTAACTTAATTTCCATGAAGATAATAAGACTGATTGTATGAATATTTTTATTATTAGCTTAATTAAAAACCAACTTTATCTCTTGCAAAATAGTTCAATCGGGGGGGGGGGGGGCGTCTTACACCAATGAAGGTGTTGTTACTACTCTTGGAAACAGTAATGGAAGTCTCTAACTGACACTGTCTTCAATTAGTTTGTCACATCCTCAATAGTTCCCAAATGGTGACCGCAAAGGTGCATTTAGATTTTTGCAAATAAGAAATTGTCTCAAAAAACTCTTTCCTTCTTTATTCTGTAATTTCTTCCTTTTTTCTTTTGCTTTCTCTTTTTCTTTCTTTCTTAATACTGTTCTTTCTTTCTTTTTAACACTTTTCTTTCTGTTATTCTTTTTAATATTTATTTTCTCTTTCTTTCTTCTTTCTGTTTTTTTTCTTAATTCTGAACATTTTTTTTTCTTTCTTTCTTTCTTTCTTTCTTTCTTTCTTTCTTTCTTTCTTAATTCTGAATATTCTTTCTTTCTTTATTCGGAACATTCTTCTTTCTTTCTTCCTTAATTCTGTACTTTCTTTCTTTCTTTCTTAATTCTGAACATTTTTTTTTCTTTCTTTCTTTCTTTCTGAACATTCTTTTCTTTCTTTCTTTCTTTTCTTTCTTTCTTTCTTTCTTCTTTTTCTTTCTTTCTTTAATTCTGAACATTCTTTCTTTCTTAATTCTGAACATCTTTTCTTTCTTTTTTCTTTCTTTCTTTCTTTTCTTTCTTTCTTTCTTTCTTAATTCTGAACATTCTTTCTTTTTTTCTTAATTCTGTTCTTTCTTTCTTTTTAATACTTTTTACACTGTCCTGAATTTTGACTCAAAATTTGATCTTGTGTTTCATTCTATGATACACTAAACCAAATACACTTGTAATAATCTAAGATTACTGAACTGAACACAAATTCTGAGAGGCAAACATGAACTGAATGTTTTCACTCATGTTCAAGGTCAACATTGATCAGCTGATTTTCAATTAGAGTTGCCAACCTGAAAATTAAAAAAAAATCAGTCTCACAATTATTCTCTGCATATTACGGAATGCTATACTTATCTTGTGCAAAGAATAATAATGACAATGTCTTGTCTTAGAAATATAGACATATATCAGTCTCACTACTTTCTAGATTGACCTGTATATACAAGGTGTGTCAAAAATAATATCAAGGTTTTTTGTACTTTTTGGCACACCTTGTATTCTGAAAAAATTAACATGCCATTCATTGTTCATGTCTATTTTGGTAAATAGAGCTTCAAATTCCGCACTTTTATAACATAACTTGTATTCTGAAAAAAATTAACGTTCCATTCATTGTTTATTTCTATCTTGGTAAATACAGCTTCAATCTCGATACTTTTATGACACACCTTGTATATGTATATATATATATATATCCTACACAATTATGAACAAGTTAAACCCACTTCACTCTTGAAATAGGATGTTTGGCTTATTTTCAACCACTTGATGTAAAGCCACATTTCAAGGATGTCATTGTTGATGAAACAGATGTCTGTCTGTCTACTTATTGGATTTCGTTTTTAAAACAAAGAGGGAATTTGGATAGCCAGACTCACTTATTTCTGATTTTTGTGAAAAGGAAGTTTTATTGTTTTTTTTTGGGTGGTGGTGTTGGGGGGGGGGGGTCGACAATGAAAATATTTTGCTAGTTTCTAGTTGGATTTTATTCTTATTTATATTTTTTTTTATTCTTGTTGAAGCTATTTTTTTTTGGGGGGGGGTGGTGGTGGAAGATTCCATGAAATATTCATTTTGAAATCCTGAAAAAAAATTTTTTTCTAAAGAAAATTGATGTAAATCTGAGGTTAGTTTAAATCAGAGGATGGTAGAGAAAATATCCCATATTTTTACTCAAACACTTTCAACCATAACGTTGGTCATCCTCAGGGAGATTGTTGCTTGTAGTGATTGTTTAGTGTGAGTTTTATTCCATTGGAAGATTTTCACTGACAAACCTAAAATCCTCTATAAAAATAACAGTAAAAGATGCTTTCAAATCCTTGTGGCAATTTGTATAAAAAAAAAATATAAATATAATAACATTTATCATTGGCAACAATATACTAAACCACTTCAATAACTAACGCACTAACCATAGCAACCATCCTACAATAGACTCTCCTAGGTATTTGCCTCTCATCCCACTTATGAGGGTGTGACACAAGGACATTTTTATGTGGACCCACCCACAAGCCGATGCTCATGGGTGGTAGGCACAAAAAATGCAATGATCCCGTCGGCATTCCCTCTCAAAGGGGGTGCCTAAGGCACTAGACTCTCCTAACTGAATGAACAACAACAACAACAACAAAAAAACAACAAAAAACATCCAAATGAACAAAATTGCACCTAACAAACAATCACTATAACTTGCTGCCAAACTATATCTCGTGGGCTAAATTCATCCAGCAAGATCAATTCTTCCGACCCAACACCACACTGTGCCACAAATGAGCTAAAATATCTTTTTTTTATTTATATTGAAATAACATAGATTGTAGATAAACTTACTACAATATGTAGAAAAAAAGTCAAATAAGTGTAAGGAAAATGTCTATTTTTGTACTCGCCCTGTTGGCTGAGGCAGAAGAATACACTGACTGCACCTCTGGGTAAACTCCTCCCAATGGGACCACCTGTTAGTCGTGGGTTGTGACCCATGATGCTCAAAGACAAAATCTTGGTAGCTGAAGTTTGGCCCTTACTTAGGCTAGACAGACGGTCAGAGAGGCACCCTTTGATCAATCGGCTGGACACATCAGGCCCTAGCACCTATATAATTGTGCCAACCCTATTTCCCTAATAGCAAACCCCCAACCTATTTTATCATATATGTGCTAGAAGGTGGTGGCTGAGGGATTTAGTGTCCTGTGTATGATGTTAATCTGCATCTACTGGTGAAGTTCTAAGGAGTGTGGAGTACCCCTTCATCACCATTACTTCCAGATCCACCCTTAACCGGAGTGGTAGTATATATTAGGGTCCCATCTATGGGTTAAATAGAAAAAATAAAAATAAATTGAGTTTGATGAAAAATTGAGTTTTTAAAAAAGTGTTGAATACCCATCAAGAATGAATAAAACAAAATGTCTTCAGCATAAAATAACCCATATATTTTCTTTCCATTTATCTTTCAACATATATATGTATGCTCAGTCGGTAGAGCATCCAACTAGGTACCTCATCAACTCAGTGTATGAGTAGCACAGTGATCTGTGCGGTGAAGTGAAATGCTGATGGTAGGTGTAGTGCACCACCTCATGTGCCAAAAGAATCTCTTTGGTCTAGCGCTACTGTAAAGAGGATTCTTGCTGTCTATAAATTTGAGATAAGTCATGAAACCTTTCGTTCATGAAAGATTCTAATTGTCATTTCTCTCTTCTGATTCTTTACTGTCTTTTCTTTTTTTTTCATGATTTCTTTCTTTCTTTTACCCAAAAGTTAAATAGAAAAATGTGTTAATAAAAAAAATTGTATTATCCATTAAGAATTGATTTATTTCAAAACTTTATCGGCATTAAATGACCCACTGAGGTTGATATGCCGTAAAACAAAACAAACCAAACCAAATCTTGGCTCTCAACACAAAGCAAAAAATCAACCAAATGACAACTTGTAACTTGAAAAACTTGTAAGTTGGGGGGGTCCATTGTATATTAAATTATAAAACTTGTAAGTTGGGGCACTCATAATGACCCACTGAGGTTGATATGCTGTAAAACAAACCAAACCAAATTCTTTCTTTTAACTTGAGAGATTTAAAAGGATTTCAATGTTCTCAAATTTCCCAATGCAATTGATGCCATTATATCCAACCTACCAACACAGAAATTTCAATCCATACATAGATAATCCATTCTTGCAAGTCTTTAGAAGACGTCAGAAAAATTCTTAAGAATCCAAATCAGTCCAACTGAAATTCAAACCTTGTTCCAGAAAAGGTATCATATAGTACAAGTAAGTAAGTCGTCAGGGTGGCCTAAAGTCGGTATCAGCCAGACAGCGAGGGAGTCTATCCCCTTTTCACTAGCACTAGACCAAGGAGATTGTTTTGGCATCTGAAGTGGAGCACCATACCTATCATCAGCTCCTCACTTTATCACACAGATCCCTGTGCTACTTATACGCTGAGTTGGTGAGGGCCCTTATCGAACCCGGAACCTCATGGTTCCTAGTTGAATGCTCTACCAACTGAGCTAAATTGGCCCTTAGTACATAAGTGATGAGAATGAAATCATCTGTTTTTCCTATAAATAAGGTCTGATGAAACCTCAGAAGAATGAAATAACGGGATCTCACTGGACTTGTTAATTCAACCTAGCAAAATGCTAATTATTGTTTATCTATTTATCTTTGCTTAGTAAACCTTTTTCCCCTATCCTTAATACTCATTATTACTTTCTATTACTTCTCTGTTAACTCTGATACTCAAGTTACAACAAAAGGTATCTTAGGTTCATGGACACGATTCTACTGTTGCCTTGAGCCAGACTAGGCTAAGAGGAATAAATTCCTGTAAGAGACTGGATATCATAGCGGACTCATTAAATTGCTGCACTAAGAGTCATACCAAGATTAAAGTACCCAGTCTGATCTACTATACATGATGTTTGGGGACTTTGGCCTCTGGGCTGGTAAATATGAATAAATCATCATGACTCCCAGGGGTTATCCCCCCAGATATCACCTGCTCCCTCAATTTAAAGAGACAGGGCTGTGTTTATTACCCAGTGCCTGAGGTGCCTCAAAAGAGGAATGCCAAAGGGATACATGTAATTTTTAACATTTCTCTATTAACTCTGATACTCAAGTTATAACAAAAAGTATCTCAGGATCTGAGAACCCTTCTACTGTTGCCTTGTGCCAGACTAGGCTAAGATGAATAAATTCCTATAAGAGATCTGGATATCATAGGTGACTGATTAAATTGCTGTTCCAGAAAAGATATCTCAGGTTTCTGGAAACCCTTCTATTGTTGCCTTGTGCCAGACTAGGCTAAGATGAATAAATTCCTATAAGAGATCTGGATATCATAGGTGACTGATTAAATTTCTGTACTAAGATTTCCATCTCAAATAATGCCAATATGAACATGACTAATCAAAAAAGTCACCTCTTTTATCAGATAAGAAAAAAAAACACTCACTTTAAAAGTAAGACTAAATAATTAGGTTAGTGTGAAACTAGGGTGAATGTCAGTACTTTAAAGCTAATAAAACAATATAAGATCTTCAAAAATGTTAACCTTACCATTCAAGTTCCTGTATTATCAAATATCAAAACATTCCTAACTTCTAGATTTAGCTCAGTGGTCAGGTAACTGTACTGTTGATTAAGCACTCTAAGCTTTCGTCTGTGAAGATTAAACCTGTTAAACTGCTTAAGAAACTGTGTCACACCATACTCAAGCATAGGGATTGGAATGTATATATATATATATATATATATATATATATATTCAAATAAAAATTCAAAATATCCTGCTTTTTGTATACTCAAATTTTATGTTTCTCTATTATTATCATTTTATTTCATTTCATATTTAAAATAATACTAAATAGGATACTATGTATACAAGAACAAACTCTTGGTCGAAACACATGTCGGCATTTCAATAAATAAATTTTCATCCATACATTTTCTTTCCATTTATCTTTCATCATAATTGTCAGATTCACTTCCATTTTTCTCACTTACACATACACACACACACACACACACACACACACACATATATATATATATAATTTAATGCTTCAAAAAGAGTCCAGTAAGAATGAAAAAAAAATTTCCATTAGAAATTTCTCTTTTCTCTTGATAGAGGTCATTTGGAAAAGATTTTTTCATTTATTCCATTCATTTTTTCCATTAATTCTTAACTATATATATATATATATATATATATATATATATATATAGAGAGAGAGAGAGAGAGAGAGAGAGAGATAGATAGATAGATAGATAGATAAAAGGATATGAAAACACACAATGCTGTTAAAATGAAAATATTTTATATCATATTCATAGCTAATATTGAACAATATTTCGATTTATAAAAAATCATCTTCAGAGTTTGTTTTTTATTCTGGACTCATCGAGAGAGAAGCTGAAAATAATTTGAATTCAAAACGAAAACATTGATGTTCCAAAAAGCGTACAAGTCATGCGATCATTTCGTCAATAGCACATCCTCTATGCGTTTCTCGGTCAGTGAAATAATGTATATCTTGGTGTAACAGTTTTTGAAAGAAGAAGACATATTTCAAATTCAAAAATAGACAAATTCTCCTTTTCAAACAGGAAGAGGTTTTAACCCGTTCATGGTCAGCCTGCAAAGGATTTTTTCAGAAAATAAATATTTTTTCAACTATTTTTCTTTTTTTTATATTATATATATATATATATATATATATATATATATATACATTCTTATTATTCATACTATTCTGATCAAATAAGTAATAATCCTCCATTCCCCTCCCCCCTCTCCTGTATTGAAATCTGTTTTTAGAGTTTTATTTAGGTACTCATGGTTATCATCATAGAAAATGGACACAGAGATTCAAGTTCAAATCCTTGTCAAGGCTGTTTGATTGATTGGTTGGGTTTTACGGTATGTCAACCCTCATAGGGTTATTTTATGCGAAGACATTTTGTTTGATTCATTCTTAATGGGTACTCAATTTATTTTTTAAATTTAATTTTTTTAAACTCATTTTTTTCTCTATTTAATAAAATCATAACAAAATGTAATAAAATCCTGGTATCTTTGGTTTATAATTGTTAGATTCAGACCTAACAAAAATATAGTTACTCCCCTTGATCAGTAGGGGGCTGATGGGACCCTGGAAGTGGGGTTTCAGCCATACTTTTAGATTGGGGTTTGTACTGAGTGGATGCACATGCACAGCAGGTTGAGCTAATTAAGTTACTTTTAGGGTAGAAGCATTCTCTACCCTGTAAAAAATAAATAGATAAAACCTTGTTAATTTCCAACAACCTGGTCATGCATTTTCATTCAGTGTTCCATATTTTATCTGTATATAAAAACATTTAATTCTTTTTTTTTTTTTAAATTGAAATAGATCACTAAGTAGGATGAAGCCTATTCGAGTAGTGACCACCCCAAGCAGAGATTTAAGTGGTTTGAATTCAGAGTTTTCCATCTCATAGACTGGTTACCTAACCAAGGTTAAAGAGCCCAGTCTGCCCTACTATTTACCCATAGATGGAGGGAGAATAGTTGGATTCATATCTTTCCCAAGGGCATTAGTGCAATGTGAACTGTGGCTTTGTCTAGGATTTGAACTTGGGTCGACAAGTCTATCTCCTATGACTCTAACCAGTACACCACCACACCTCCATAACAATAATAATATTGAAATATCCCCAAGCAAGTATATGGTAGCAAAAGAAAAAACAAACAAGAAAAAATAGATTAATTTCATTTATTTAAAAATAAACAAAAGCTGGAGATGATAATTCTTTCTTCGCTCGGTGAAATGAGGGCAGGTGTGGGGTTGAAAGTATTTTTCTTGTGGTATCATGAGTGGGGTTGAAAGTCTGTTCTGGCTGATGACTTGATTCTGTGTAATGTGGGGGGAGGGGGGTATGAGTCGGAGGTATGGCGGTCCCTTGATCTTGGCAGGAATGACACTCTGTGTGCCAGTGCCGAAGTCAAACTAACTTTTCAACTTTAAGTGAGCTGTTTTTATAATTGTCAAGTAGGCTTGAAAAATGCTTTGAAAGGTTTTGGGGGGAAAATTTATGATTGGTTGAAAAACATTAAATAGGGGATATTTTTAATTGTTTATAAAATTTGTTTTTCACCCAGAAGTCTGCATGGAGCCTATGCATGGAATGCTTATTCTGTTCATTTCGTTTAGAGCTATTGTCGGGTTAACATCCGTTTGATGTTATATTCTCAGTAGCTTAGGTTCTGTTCCGAAGTGTTTTTGTTTTTAATTTGTTTTGTTGGTGAGTGGATGTATTGGTTTATGTTACAATTCTCAGTAAATTAGGTTCTGTTTTCGAAGTGTTTTGTTTTTTTCTTTGTTTTGTTGGTGAGTGAATGTATTGTGTTAGTAAAATTTGTGAATCAAGAGAGATATCTATTTCTGTTATAACAATATGAAATTAGATAATAGTTAAAATCATAGTAATAATGTTATTGCAGTCGACCCATGTCTGACTAAGGAACAGCTGTGAATATGATAAAGTACGTGACAAGACAATGTTGACTTTTAGGTATTCACATTAGTAGACATATAGGTTAAATGCATTAGAGAAAGTGAAATAAGTGATTATTTACAAAGCTTAGATTAGTCTGGCACAAGGCCAGAAGTATAGGGTTAAATATGTTCAGAGAAAGAGGAATAAGTAGTGCTGAAAAGGAGAGATGAATCCATAACTCAGGACTTATTCACTTACCAGAGGATTCTATAGCTCAGGACTTACTTACTTTAAGTTCTTTTCAACTAGCCAAGGATGGCGGTCAGAAACTTAACAGTTTAAATTATTGCATACGATTTAATAAAAAAAAATCTTCTGGTTTTCTCACATGAGCGTTGTTGTTAAGACTACCTAATTAAGCATTTGTGCTGCATGTGTCTACACATTTGCATGCATGGTTCGGTGATCATGCTAAATGACGACCATTGTGGACAACCTCTAGCTACTGCCATGCCAACTCACAGAGGTTTTGACCTTTGTAAGGTTTGGAATAAGTGTTTCATTCCTTGTTGATTTCTGTCTTGATAAATACAACTTCAGATTCAATACTTTTTTGGTTTGATTTGTTTTACGGCTTATCAACCTCAACTCTTTACACAACACACATCTTTCTATTCAATAGGCACCACCACTCTGACCTTCGTAAGTTACATAAATCAAGGAAGTTATTTAAACCTACAAAATACATTTACTATTTCTCTGAATGTTTGAGATGAGGCTTGAAGATTAGTATTATCTGCATTATTCCTAAGTGAAAGCAGTTAGAAAAAAAAAAAAAAAAAAAAAATTAATTAACACAACTCCTACCCCAGCTATGGTTAGTGGAATGAGAACAGGATACCCCCATGGAATAAATAAAGGGTTAGGTTCAAAGTTCTGTGATGGCTCCCGAATACGACAAGAAAGTTCCCGAGTTCGAAAAGAAGGTACCCGAGCCTGAGAAGGTTCCCAAGAAATACCTGAAGAAGGCCGGAGGGTATATCAGACAAAACGTTGTACAAATAACAATGAAGATGGGGACAATAGTCCGAATAACGCAGATAATACTAAAATACATTTACATATCTTTTAATTCATTCCAGTCAGTATGATCCAAAATATTGAGATCCTTCAAAGATTTTTTGGCAATCTCTGCCCATCCTTTATTTGCCGCTGGATTGATCGGACTTGGATGCATAATGGATTCAATTTTCAGCCGGGGGCAACCAAGGGATGGATCCACACCCTTCAGGGCGCGGGTGGCAGTGTCTGCCGCAAATTTGCCAATTCCAATGATCAGTTTTACATTGAGTAATTTGATTGTCTCACAGAAAGATTTGTTGCAGACCGCTGTCAACTGCTTGCGTTCTTCAGCTTTGAGTTGAGGGGGGGTGATGTTTTTGGAAGATTCCTTCATGAACAAAAGTGGGCAAACATTGTGCACAAAGCAATCCTTAAAGAAATTTTCAGGCGTCTTGCAGATTGACTTGAACAAAGACCAGAATCTGCTTCCACTAACCTTTAAATAAAGAAAAAAATAAAATGATGTAAATAATAATAAATAATGATAATAAATAAATAAGAATAATTAAAAATAGATAAGAATAAGTAAGAATAAGAATAAGAATAAATAATAAATGAATAATAATATCAATAATGAATGATAATAAATAAATATGAACAAGAATAAACAATAATAATAATAATAATAATAATAATAATAATGTGATAGGTGATAGAATTTTTGAGTCTTAAGCCTAATGTCATTTTGTCTGCCTCTAAATATAAAATAATTCACATGAAAAATAATAATAATAATAATAATAATGGACAAATACCTGGACCTTGCCAGAGAACTGAAAAAGTTATAGAATATGAAAATCAAAGTGATACCAATTGTAGTTGGTGCACTTGGAACGGTCCCAAAGGGATTAGAAAAGGGATTGGAAAATCTGGACATCATAGGAAAGATTGAGACCATACAGAATACTGCACTGCTGCAATCTGCTAGAATACTCAGAAGAGTCCTGGAGATCTGAGGAGACTTGCTGCCACTCAGATTCCAGTGAAAGACCATCAGCTAACACTGATGTGAAAACTCAAAAGGAGTGAATAATAACAATAATAATAATAATGACAACAATATTGATAATGATAATGATAATAATTATAATGAATAAGAATAAGAATAAATAATAAATAATAATATTATTAATAATAATAATAACGAATAATGATAATACATAATAATAGATAATAATGATAAAAACCAACAACCAACCAACCAACTATCACAACAACAACAACTGCAATAATAAAATAATAATGATAATGAAATAATAATTTAGATCATCCAGACAACAGCATTGTTAAAATCGGCTAGAATACTTAGAAGAGTCCTGGAGACCTAAGGAGACTTGTTGTCATTCCAGTGAAAGACTAACGCTGGTGTGAAAAACTCACAAGGAATGAAGAATAATAATAATATTGTGTGGTTCTCAGTTATCAGAAGATTAAAGTTATGATCGACCCAGAAAATAAATAAATTTTATGATTAAATATTATTAGAAATTGTATTGAATTGTTAAAATATTTTTGTATTGTAGAATTATAACTAATTTATTGCACTTAAAACTTTAACAACTAAATTCTATGGAAAATGAATGTTCACTAATAAAATAAGTCATAAATATACAAGGACATTTATTTAAAAAAAAAAAGATACTACTTTAGTTCTACTTTATTCAATGCAATCTTTGTGGTTGATGCTACTTTGCTAATTTTACAATATTTGGCTTCAATTTTGTTAATGAATGATAATTGAAGATAACTTTTTTGTATTATGTTGAGTCAGTTGTGAGTTTTGATAGTAAGTTTAGAGACACGACTGAAACCAGATTCAACATGGTAAGATGAATGAAAAGAAACCCAATTATTTCTTGCAATTAATATGTCTGAAGCAAAAAATTTTCATTGACCACTAATATACTATTGTGGACACTCAATTTACTATTTTACTTGTGTGGATCTCCTAGGGACCATAGGGATTAGGGTTGATAACCACTGTATATATTGTATAGTATTATATATACTAGCAAATATATGCACCCTCTGGGTGCAAGTATTAAATTTTAATGTAATAAAATATTATATTAAATTAGAAACGCTAATGAAACTAAATAAGAATGCAGATAAAAAGATTTGAAACAGGGGGGTATAATCGAAAAATAGAACAACTGAAACTTACTCTTCCATCACTCCTGTCTTTCATTGTTAAATTTTCATAATTCAACTCTTTAGTTAAAATAGGAAGTAAAGAATGAAATTACAGTATTTCTTCTTGTTAATGGATTTCTTTTAAGATTTATCCCTGAGATTTTTGCTCATTTTCATTAAAATAAAACCAAATAATTAGAAATCAATAATACTAAGCACATATTTATTAGAATCAAATTTTTAATATCAATATGCAAATTAGCCTTCCTGTTCACATTGTAAACCGCTATTTTGTTGTATATATAAATACAATTGTATGTTATTAGTATGTAGATCTGGCCAACGCCAGGGGTCCAGTGGCTTCGGCCCTGGATCTTTACAAGTTAATAGCGTCGATCCCAGGGGGCTATCCCCCCAGGCAATACCTGCCCCCTTGATTTAAAGGGGCAGGGCTGGGTTTATTGCCCAGTGCCTGAGGCGCCCCCCTTGATGGGGAATGCCGACAGGATCGACGCAATTTTTCACCTGCCACCTGCTTTGGTTTGTGGGTGGTCCCACGTTAATAGGGCCTTGTGCCTAATCTGTACAAGTGGGGTACGAGGTAAATACAATGTAGATATGGTCAACAGTGTGAGTAATGTAAAACAATTTTATTAATAATTGAGGTTTAAATAAAAATAAAATCATGGAGAATGTGACGTAAATAACTAAGGGAATTGTGACTTGAGTAGTGATATAGTTTCAGTTACAGACAGACAAACACACAATCTCCATTATAATAAGATATACTAATTAAACCGTGGAAGTTCGATGGGTTCAGCAAGTAAGAATAAAACTTTGGGTTGGAGGGTTGCCCTAAATTATTACCATTATCAACCAAATATGAGTTATCAAAAACTAGATCTTATAGTGTTTATCTTACTTATCTGTTGCCCACATTTTAATCTGATACTTACCTCTGACCTTGTACATTTCAGGCCATTTATTATACGTTTGGGGTGTTCTCTGCTTGGCTTGTAGACATTTCCTTTTATCTGCAACCAATCTCGTACAAAGTTACCCTCACCAAATGGAACCTTAAAAGATTAAAATTATCCAGAATCAATTAAAATTTTATTGAGATATTTAAACAAAATTAAAAAATGAACAAAACATCTCATTTTTTTAAAATTTAATATAAAACATGTTTTTTAAAGAATTACATATTAAATTTTTTAGGAAAATAAAGGCCAATTTTATTCTATGATAAATGTAAACTTTGATATTTTTTTGCCAAATAAACTAATATAATAGCTCTGTAATGTGAGTAACATTTGCTTTTGTGTTACATAATGGATAGCTGTTACATAATTGATAGGCTGCTTATTAAAATTATTGGTAATTCTAATATAATAGCTCTGTAATGTGAGTAACATTTCCCTTTGTGTTACATAATGGATAGCTATTACATAATTGATAGGTTGCCTATAAATTATGTATAGTAGTGTAAAAATGAAGATTATTGGTAATTCTAATATAATAGCTCTGAAATGGGATTAACATTTGCTTTTGTGTTACATAATGGACAGCTGTTACATAATTGATTGGCTGCTTATAATTTACAGTAGTGTAGAAATTTAAAATAATGGTCATTCAGAATCATGGAAAAAAAGTACTAGTAATTGACAAGACTTAACCTTTTGCCGACCTTGCAACAGGTCTCTGATTGGTCAAAGACAATTGTGAGAACAGAAAAATAGAAAATTGGAGTTTTTAGTTGTTTTTTTCCCCAAGGAGACAGACATGTCTACGAAGATGGCTAATTCTCTTCCCAAAAGAAGAAGAAGAAGAAGAGTCCAAAGAAATATAAAAGAAGAAGAAGAGTCCAAAGAAATACAAAAGAAGAAGAAGAAGAGTCAAAGAAATCCAAAAGAAGAAGAAGAAGAAAGAAATTCAAAGTAGAAGAAGAAGAGTCCAAAGAAATCAAAAGAAGAAGAAGAAGAAGAGTCAAAGAAATCCAAAGAAGAAGAAGAAGAAGAAGAGAAGAAGAAATCCAAAAGAAGAAGAAGAAGAAGAAGAGTCCAAAGAAATATAAAAGAAGAAGAAGAAGAAGAAGAAGAGTCCAAAGAAATCCAAAAGAAGAAGAAGAAGAAGAAGAAGAGTCCAAAGAAATACAAAAGAAGAAGAAGAAGAAGAAGAGTCCAAAGAAATACAAAAGAAGAAGAAGAAGAAGAAGAGTCCAAAGAAATATAAAAGAAGAAGAAGAAGAAGAAGAGTCCAAAGAAATACAAAAGAAGAAGAAGAAGAGTCAAAGAAAGAAGAAGAAGAAGAGTCCAAAGAAATCCAAAAGAAGAAGAGTCCAAAAGAAGAAGAGGAAGAAGAAAAAGTAATGGGCATGGCCAATCCCCCCCAATATAAGCAGCAAAGAATCGCTTGTGCCATGCACGAGAGACCCAGATGGGACGAGACGGAATTTGCATAAAGGGTGGCCGAGCCATGATAAAAATGGACGGTCGCTGACACTGGCAGTCAACAACAAAGCAAGTATCTGCAACAGAGATGAAATTCAGCGACTACTGTGTTTTGGGTGTCCAAAAAGGAAGTGAGAGGAACGAGCTCAGTTGGTAGAGAAGTTTGCTGACAACAAAAATGATTACTGTTGTCAATTGAACAGACTCCAGTTGGAAAACTTTTTATATAAAAGAGGAAAAATAACCCAAAGACAACAACAGGGTGTTCATAAAGTCTTGCAGAAGTTTTGAAATGTAAAATTTAATAAACTCCCATTGTACAAATGATAGAATCATTTAGTAAGAACTAAATGAAAGTTCAACACCTATGGTTTTATTTTTTATGGACATTTTGATTATTGCATTTCAACAAGACTGCCATCTTTTTTGTTATGTCTTAAATCTGTTGCATGACTTTATAGACACCCCATAGTATTATTTATTACCAATATATCTACACCACCAAGTTATTTCCTATAATTAATTAATTAAATCAATTAATTAATATAAGTAATATAATGATTAATAATATAATAATAATAAATAATAATAATAATATAATTAATATAATTATATATAATATAATATAATTAATATAATTATTAATAATATAATTAATAATATAATAATGATATAATTAATAATAATAATAATAATAATAATATAATAATAATAATAATATAATTAATATAATTATTATTGTATTTCAACAAGACTACCATCTTTATTGTTATGTCTTAAATCTGTTGCATTACTTGATAGTATTATTTATTACCAATATATCTACACCACCGAAACTCTGTAAGCAAAAATAAGGGTTATTTCCTATAAGTCTAACATAAACAAAGGGGAACAACACTTGACTGATAAATTATTCATTTATTTAACTCAGTCGGTAGAGCGTTCGGTTAGAAACCACAAGGTTCCTAGTTCGATACCGGTCCTCGCCCACTCAGCGTATGAGTAGCACAGGGATCTGTGCGGTAAAGTAAGGAGCTGATGGTAGGTGTGGCGCTCCACCCCAGATGCTAAAAAACAATCTCCTTGGTCTAGCGCTATTGAAAAGGGGATAGACTCCCTCGCTGACTGGCTGATACCGACTTTAGGCCGCCCCGTCGAAAAGAAGAAGATTGATCTACTAGGAAAAAAGAAAATGGGGTTAGGGTTAGGGTTTAGGGTTAGTTTAATGGGAAAATAAATAAATAATTTATCAGTCAAGAGTGGTTCCCCTTTGTTTATGTTAGACTTATAGGAAATAACCAAAATAAGAATATGTAGCAGTTCAAAAATAAGTATATCTTTTATATATATTTATGCAATTTTAAGACTTATAACTTAACAAATAAAGAATAAATACATAAAGAGAACCTTGTCATACTTACTCCATTTTGTGCCATGCCAAACGGACCAGGATTCATTCCTAGAAAGAGAACTTTCTTTTCAGAGTTGCAGAATTGGTAAATGAAGTTTTTGTGTGTCTCAAATGCATATTCCAGGGGGTTGTAGATATAAGCCACAGGTTCTGTGAACTGAATCTTTTGTAGATTTCGGCATTGGTCCTGTTCTATCAAAAGGAACCGTTCCGAAAAAGACAAAGAAACTGAATGAGGCACAAAAGTAAAGATATTCTCTGGAAGGCAAACCTTGTTGCTCTTAGTATCTTCATTTGTATCATGATCATCTTCAAGTGATAATTTCCGTTTTCCGCTTGGGGTTGTCTTCATAGCATCTTCTTCTGACATCTTTTACGGCTGTTTAATAATTATTAAAAAATTTAAAATTATAGAATTCATCTTAAAAATCACCCTATGGGTGAGACTTTTAATCAAATTATAGGATATGTTAAAATTCACCCTTTGAGTGGGATTTTTAATTAAATTATAGAGCTTATCTTAAAACTCATCCTATGGGTGAAATTTTTCAATGAAGTTATAGAGATTATCTTAAAATTCACCCTATCAGTGGGATTTTTAAACAAATTATACATCTTATCTTAAAATTCACCCGATCAGTGGGATTTTTAAACAAATTATGCATCTTATCTTAAAATTCACCCTATCTGTGGGATTTTTAAACAAATTATACATCCTATCTTAAAATTCACCCTATGAGTGGAAGTTTCAAACAGATTATACATCTTATCTTAAAATTCACCCTATGAGTGGGATTTTTCAAACAGATTATACATCTTATCTTAAAATTCACCCTATGAGTGGAATTTTCAAACAGATTATACATCTTATCTTAAAATTCACCCTATGAGTGGAATTTTCAAACAGATTATACATCTTATCTTAAAATTCACCCTATCAGTGGGATTTTTAAACAAATTATACATCTTATCTTAAAATTCACCCTATCAGTGGGATTTTTCAAACAATTATACATCTTATCTTAAAATTCACCCTATGAATGGATTTTTAAATAAATTATACATCTTATCTTAAAATTCACCCTATGAGTGGGATTTTAAACAAATTATACATCTTATCTTAAATTCACCCTATGAGTGGGATTTTTAAACAAATTATACATCTTATCTTAAAATTCACCCAATGGATTTTTAAATAAATTATACATCTTATCTTAAAATTCACCCTATCAGTGGGATTTTTAAACAAATTATACATCTTATCTTAAAATTCACCCTATGAGTGGGATTTTTCAAACAAATTATACATCTTATCTTAAAATTCACCCTATGAGTGGAATTTTCAAACAAATTATACATCTTATCTTAAAATTCACCCTATGAATGGATTTTTAAATAAATTATACATCTTATCTTAAAATTCACCCTATCAGTGGGATTTTAAACAAATTATACATCTTATCTTAAAATTCACCCTATCTGTGGGATTTTTAAACAAATTATACATCCTATCTTAAAATTCACCCTATGAGTGGAATTTTCAAACAGATTATACATCTTATCTTAAAATTCACCCTATGAATGGGATTTTCAAACAGATTATACATCCTATCTTAAAATTCACCCAATTTTCAAACAGATTATACATCTTATCTTAAATTCACCCTATGAGTGGAATTTTCAAACAGATTATACATCTTATCTTAAAATTCACCCTATGAGTGGGATTTTTCAAACATATTATACATCTTATCTTAAAATTCACCCTATGAGTGGGATTTTTAAACAAATTATACATCTTATCTTAAAATTCACCCTATCAGTGGGATTTTTCAAACATATTATACATCTTATCTTAAAATTCACCCTATGAATGGATTTTTAAATAAATTATACATCTTATCTTAAAATTCACCCTATGAGTGGGATTTTTCAAACAAATTATATATCTTATCTTAAAATTCTCCCTACGTGTTGGTCCAATCAGGTTCAGATGTGCTGTAAATTCTTCTTCATGATCAGATAATCAAATCTAAATTTGAGTGATCACTTTCGCAAAGATTTTCTCAAAGCACCTCATCAATTCTACCCCATTACACTTTTGAGAAAGAAAAATATATGAGCATTGACTTTCTCGAAGATGGTTGGTTGATTAGTTTATTTAATGGCATATCAACCCTTGTGGGTTATTCAATGCAAAATCTTGTTCTCCTATAAAACAGATGGAGCACTCTCTGGTGGCCTTTACATATATACATATGTATGTATTTATCAGTTAAAATCCTCGTCCCAGTATGTAGGTGCTGATGGCCGAATTTTTAAGAAGCCTTACTGATGATAAGTCGATTTGGTTTCCATCCTGGCTGGAGGTAGCCTACTATTGTCTAGCTACACTGAAGAGACATGATACATTGAAACACAGTGTCTATGGATGACTATATATATATATATATATGTGTATATATATATATATATGATTTTATATATGAAAATGGTGATTTACCGGTGAAATTGGTCACAATGGTTAGTTGATACAAGTTTCACAATGATAAGACAGCAATATAAAAAATATAAAGTGCTCAATACGTGAGTAGAGGAAATTTTTTTTTATAATGGTATACACAGGAATAACCTATTCGAGTTTCACCATAAGGATCTTCAGGGTTAAATCCACTGTCATTAACGCTCATAACCACTAAATAGATGCGTACAATTGGCTGGAATTAATATCTTGATTAATTCAGTGGATTTAACCCTGAAGATCATTATGGTGAAACTCGAGTAGGTTATTCCTGTGTATACCATTATAATAATAATAATAATAATAATAATATATATATATATATATATGACTTAGCAGCTGCAAGAAGCAAAAATGCCCAGCATTAAATCCTGTATCATCGAAAACCAATTGAGATGTTGCAGTACTGACGACTGTCTCCTTGAACAGATCTAAAGTAAAGTCGTCGGGCGGCCTAAAGTCGGTATCAGCCAATCAGCGAGGGAGTCTATCTCCTTTTCACTAGCATTAGACCAAGGAGATTGTCTTTTGGCATCTGAGGTGGAGCGCCACACCTACCATCAGCTCCTTACTTTACCGCTCAGATCCCTGTGCTACTCATACGCTGAGTTGGCGAGAACCGGAATCGAACTAGAAACCATGTGGTTTCTAGCCGAACGCTCTACCGACTGAGCTAACCCGGCTACTCCCAATTAAAAGAAGGAAAATGGACAAGAGGTGTCACCCAAGAAGCGTTTTAAGGATGTCTTGAAAGCAAATCTCAAGAAATGTGAAATTGACATCAAAACCTGGGAGATAGCAATGAAAGACAGAACACACTGGAGAACCACTATCAGGGATGACACCGGTACTTTAAAATACAAATGAACTGCAGAGCTGGAGGAAAGGCGATAAATATTGAAGGATCTCAACCAGCACTGCCTCAAAGAACAATATGTCCACACTGTAACCAAAGTTTCAGAGCTAACATCAGCCATCTAAGAACCCATGGACAGAATTGAGATTAGAAGACCATCATCATCAACCTCAAAGGATTGTCAATCAATCAATATATCTATTATTATACTAAATCTGAGCAAATCAATATTTGGTTCCCTAAGGCTTTTTTCCTGTTTAGCTTAATGACTAAAATTTAATATTAAAATATTCCTTACTTGTGGTTGGTGTTTTACGGCATGTCAACCCTTGTTGGGTTATTCTATGCCAAAGACATTTTGTTTCACTAATCCTTGATTGGTACTCAACTTATTTTTTAACACATTTTTTAAAAACTTTTTTTTTCTATTTAACCCATAGATAGGCCCCTAACAGGTATTATCACTCTGACTCAGAGTGGACCTGGGATCCTTACTTGTGGGATTGAATTATGTTTGAAAAATAATTAATTTTCATTGTTTTAATTAGCAGTAATTTGCAATTAACTCACAAAACAACCCATCTCTCACTTATCTTATCACCTATCAATTTCCACACCCTCTATATATTTCATTCCCCCCAGCTATTAAATTCTGAGTATATCTGTGGGAGCAACAAGCATGAGAATAAGCCACTCTCTCAATCCCTGCTATCATCACAAAATCAGCAGTCAGGAGAAAGCTCTCTTTACCACCCTCTTTAGCTAATAACAATCCCCAACTCCTCTGCTTCTCTTTTACTTCTGTCATGGTAAAAATTATCAAGTGTTTTTTTTTGTTAATTTAACTACCAAACTTTTTTCACTACAGTTTTGTTTGAGAGAGATTATTTTTAATATTACAGAAAAAAAAAAAAAATTTTCAGTCATCCCCACAACTTAGCTTCTCAACACCGTAGCTATTGATAGAATTTCAAGAATCAGGTCCATTTAAATTTAAATTTGGTCAAATTTTCCCTTTCTTAGAAATCTTACAAAATGATTTTAAGGATTTAAAAAAAAATTCTCTGGATGTAATTCTTTTTTAAAATTAATTCGCTTTGCAAACTCACTTTTCTGATCACAATGTGTCACGTTTTTCTAGTATATATATATATATATATATATATATATATATATATATATATATGATTATTGTAGATCCAATGAGAGAAAAGTTAATATTTTATAATAAAGAAAGGTACACAAAATAGTTTGAATTTTGTTTTGAAATTCTTTTTCATGTTTCAGATTCTTAAAAAATCTTTCTCAGCTTGAGAAGTTGGCATAGTAGCCTATTGTCAGTTTCAGCCAGACACCAAGAGAGTCTATCCTCTTGTTCACTAGAGCTAGACCAGGGAGATTGCTTTTGCATATGAGGTGGTGTGACATACCTTCTATCAGCTCCCATATATATATATAATATATATATGAATAAATTGTTTTTTGAAGGCAGCGAAAAAATGCGTTGTATGTTGGAAAAACATTTATTTCTTTTGTTGTTTTGTTGTTTTTTTAACATACTTAATATTTTCGGACAAAATCCATCATCAGAGTAGTAAGAAGTTTTCATCCCATTCATGTTTGGTAAAAAGCAACATTTGATATTAATAAATGTTAAGCACACCATTTATCTGTGTATTTTTCCACATAAAATAACCTATGATTAAAGTAGTTTAACTAGGTTGGTTGGTTTATTAATTTTAACGTCATATCAACCCATCCAGGGTTATATCATGCCTAGCGGTTGGGTTGTTATACATATTGTGTATTCATATATATACATTTAGTAATTGGTTTTAACAATGTGTTAGCATTATTGGGAATCATACTGTATGCCATTGATTTGTTTCATGTCTATATTCTATGGTATAATTTTATTTCCCTCAAAAAGGAGAAAATATCCTCTATGTTAACATTTTCAAATAGGTCCTTCATATTGTTTGCTTTAAAATAATGTTTTCTGATGTGAGCAAAAAATCTGCATTCCATCAATAAGTGTTTAATATTCAGACTGACTTTGCTGTGTTGGCTATACCAAACTGACCCTCCTCTTTTAGTGAGTTTGTCTTGTTAATTGTTTGTACTTATTTGTTCTGTGTTTGTATGTATCCGTTCAACACCAGATGCTGGTCCTTAATAAAATGTGTTAAGCACACCATTCATCTGTGTATCTTTCCACCTCACGAGACAACAGTTATAAATAAAATGGAGAAACAGCAAAGATTTGGCAAAGAAACTGAATTTGTGATAATTAGACCACTTAATCGATTTTATTCAGGAGAAGACATTTTCTTTTTCTTTTTTATCTGATAAAGGTGAAGTTATTCAAGTTCCTAAAGGTCAATCATTGTTTCCCAAGGTTTCAAATCACTTAAACTATAGACAATCAGATAAACACTTATGATAATAATAAACTATTTTCATACACTTGCGGCTACATTTATTAAAGGAAATGACAAAGAGTTATATTCGGATTAAGTTGATATTTCATATAGAAATAAACACAACTAGCAGGCCCTGTTGGATATACCACAATCATCATCATCATGTCACGCAAGTAGCACGGATGGTAATTTTCACCTTTAGTTGGCTAAATTCCTAGCAAATAAGGCAATTAGAGTAACCTCCCTTGACTTTCACTTTGAAACAAGGCGTTAGCTATTTTGAAAGTCTCCGTGCGAAATAAACAAATCTTAGAAACTTTTTCGAAAACAATACAACTGCATGCTTTAACACAAAAATATCATAAAGACGGTAGCCATTTTGAAAGTGTCTGTGCGAAATATACAGATCTTAGAATCGTTTCGAAAACAATACAACTGCATGCTTTAACACAAAAATATCATAAAATGTGTTCTTAATAACAATTAAGTTCATTTCAGATAATGCGCACGCACAATCTTATGCTAGGAATTTAGCCAACTATAGGTGAAAATTACTGCACGGATATCCATGATAATCTCTTGCCAACCTTCCCTATCATTCATTGCCCCGGGAGGTTTTCTGCGCAGCAACCAGCATCCTCGCATAGTTGGTCAATGTAGGTCCTTGATGGGCGGCCCACATTAGCATGTCCATGGGTTGGCTTCCACAGAATGTCGCTTATGAGCTCATCCTTGCTTCTCCATCAGTGTCCTGCATGCCTAGTCTGTCTCACCCGGATGGTTTGTGAGATGGGGGGCAGGTGGCCATACAGCTGCTTCTTTGTGGGGTGCTGTTTCCACGACTTGTTCAAGATTGCATGCAGCATTTTTGTGCAGCTCCCATCCAGCTTATTCTCAAGGCACTTCGTTAGGGTTCAAGTGGTGCAGCCATACAGCAGTACTGATATAACCACAGCCTGGAAGAAATCCGATCTCACTGACAAGTTAAAGCGACAATACCACAATATGATAATTTAATTATTACACTATTTATGAAATAAAACTTTTATCAGCCGACAGAGACCTTCACATAGAAGATGAAATCGACCATGACTCGAAAGAGACTCGTCTCACTTTAATGGAGGAATTACTATTGGTTGGTTTAAAAGATAGAGAAGTAATCAAATACCAACAAAAAAACGATATATATATATATATATATATATATACTTTACATTGTAATACATAACATTTCTATCCACTTACTAACAATATTTGGTAATTTTCACCTTTAGTTGTTAAAATTCCTAGCATAAAATTGTGCGTGCGCATTATCTGAAATGAACTTAATTGTTATTAAGA
Organism: Doryteuthis pealeii; assembly: GCA_023376005.1. Taxonomy (NCBI): domain Eukaryota; kingdom Metazoa; phylum Mollusca; class Cephalopoda; order Myopsida; family Loliginidae; genus Doryteuthis; species Doryteuthis pealeii. The sequence goes on from CM042153.1 coordinate 25,486,476, forward strand.
ACACATTTTATGATATTTTTGTGTTAAAGCATGCAGTTGTATTGTTTTCGAAAAAGTTTCTAAGATTTGTTTATTTCGCACGGAGACTTTCAAAATAGCTACCGGCTTGTTTCAAAGTAAAAGTCAAGGGAGGTTACTCCAATTGCCAGTTATGTAAGCAACATAGACTGAAAATAAAGAAATCGGTTCCAATGATTCTTGGTAGCCTGTCAAATCATGACAGCACCATTATTTATTTGACTACAAAGTATGACAGACTTCCAAGGACAAAAGATGGAATTCAAAACTTGTCAGAAGTTTCTTTATTTTTTAATAAATGCTGCATACTTGCATAATTTTACAGTGGAAATCGTGAAATAACAAAAATAAATAAATAAAATAAAAAATGTAGAAAAATCTTATTCAAAAACAACTGAAGCATGGAAGTCTTAATTACTTTACAAAAAATAAGGATGGGCTTAAAAATCAGTCATGTGTCTTATATATATATATATATATATATATATATATATATATATATAGTACTGTACAGTATAATGATATGGTATTATTTGTGGCCAATAGATTTGAATAAGACACATGATTGATTTTTAAGCCCATCCTTATTTTATATATATATATATATATATATATATATATATATATGTTGAAAAAATAAATAAAGGAAAGAAAATGTTCAATGGATAAAAATTGTTTTTTTGAAGTGCCGACACGTGAAATATCAAATATCTTGCCCTGATGACAGCCGTTTCTCTGCATACTTAAATTTAAAAAAATATTATTTCTATTATTATTATATTTTGTATTTAAAATAATAATAAATAGAATACAATGTGCACAAGGACAATTTCTCGGTCGAAATACATGTGTCGGTACTCCAATAAACAATTTTTATCCATTCAACATTTTCTTTCTTTTATTTATTTTTTCAACATATTGTCAAATTCACTTCCATTTTTCAACTTACATACATATATATATATATAATTTAAAGACTAAAGTTTATACTAATTAAAAGACAGAGAGAGAGAAATAAAAATAATTCTAGACTAAACAAGTATATAAATAAAATTAGCTACCTATAATTTTTAGTTCTCCTGGAGAAGGTGTACCTTGAACACCAAAACCATGATAGAAAGAAAAACTTTTTTTTACAACTATAAATGCTCTATATTTTACAAGATATATTGAGCCCTTTAACTACTTATACTACTACAATGGAAATGTGGTAGTAACATTTTGATATATATATATATATATAAAAGTTGTAAAAGATTTGACACGTATGCTCCACTTGTTTGTTATACAAATGAAAAATGAAAAAATAAAAATAAAATTTTTAAGCATGAATATATGAATATGTAATTATCAGTATTCAAACTTGACTAATGTTAAAAAGAAATGAAAGTCTTACCAATTGTGTTAGAATTGGTATTGTAAGTGCTTGCAATATCACTTACAATACCAATTCTAACATGACTGGTAAGTCTTTCATTTCTTTTTAACATTAGTCAAGTTTGAACACTGATAATCACATATTCATGCTTAAAAAAAACAGTATTTTTATTTTTTAATTTGTACATTTTTCACCAGAATGATAGACATGGCAACTTCCCAAACCAACATCCAATTGTGCTGATGAATCTGCCCAGAATGCAATCATTAACACCCAACCTAAATTCTTCACCATTGACCTAGACAGGCTACTAGAGATGATAGAATCAGTCTACACATCTTTATGGTAAAAACCCTTTCCAATACATCTTATGGTAAAACCCTTTCAATATGTACTTATGGTAAAACCCTTTCCTAAAACCCTTTCAATATGTACTTATGGTAAAACCCTTCCAATACATCTTTATGGTAAAACCCTTTCAATATGTACTTATGGCATCTTTATGGTAAAAACCCTTTCCAATACATCTTTATGGTAAAACCCTTTCAATATGTACTTATGGTAAAAACCCTTTCCAATACATCTTTATGGTAAAACCCTTTCAATATGTACTTATGGTAAAAACCCTTTCCAATACATCTTTATGGTAAAACCCTTTCAATATGTACTTATGGTAAACCCTTTCCAATTGGTAAAACCCTTTCTTATGGTAAAAACCCTTTTTAAAACCCTTTCAATATGTACTTATGGTAAAACCCTTTCCAATACATTGTACTTATGGTAAAACCCTTTTAAAACCCTTTCAATATGTACTTATGGTAAAACCCTTTCCAATACATTAAAACCCTTTCAATATGTACTTATGGTAAAACCCTTTCCAATACATCTTTCAATATGTACTTATTAAAACCCTCTCAATACGCACTTACGGTAAAACCCTTTCCAATACATCTTTATGTTTTTCAATTCATTCTTATGGTAAAACCCTTTCTAATACATCTTTATGTTAAAACCCTTTCAACACGTACTTATGGTAAAACCTTTTCCAATACATTTTTATGTTAAAACCTTTTCAAATGCATTATAAGCTTTTTTTCTTTAAGTTTTAAATTCAAATAAAGATGTGTGCACAGCTGAGCAACTTATACAATAAAGTGATATAGAAGTGTTTGTGGTCTAATGGTTACCATCATAGGAAATGGACATGGTGACAGGAGTTCAAATCCTGGACAAGGTGGTTTGCATTTCACATAGCACTAATACTCTTGGGAGAGGCATACATACAACTATTCTTTTTCCAGCTATGGTAAATAGTGGGGCAAACCAAGCTCTTCAACCTTGGTATGGCAACCAGTTTAACAGAAGGAAAACTCTGAAGTTGAACCTGTTAAACTTCGCTAAATAAATTGACTTTGTGTCACATCCTGCTTGTGCTGAGGGGTTGGTAAATAGATATACAATATGTCTAGATGAAGAATAGCCAATTTCGAAAAAATGAAATTACAAAGCCAGTTTAAAAACTTTTTTAATAAAATGCTTTTGCTGAAATAGAGATTTATAAAAGTACAACACACTCTATACTCACCTGACCTAATGAATAACGAGTCCAATTCTCACTGAATGTCCCATACTTGTGTGACACCCTACCTGTGGTGATGGGTTGGGTACATACAGACCTTTGGATGCCCCGTACGTGTGACACCCTATCCGTGGCAAATGGGTTGGTTACATACAGACCTTTGTGTCACTTCCTACCTTTATGAATCTCTATGCGGTAATGTGTGTGTGTGTGGGGCTGATGGTAGGTGTGGCCCTCAACCTCAGATGCAAAAACAATCTCCCTGATCTAGCACTAGTGAAAAGGGGATAGACTCCCTTAGTTTCAAGCTGATACCAACAATAGGGCACTCAACTGACTTTACTTCTATCTTAGATGGTGCTAGCCAAAAAACCACCCACCGTACAATGTGACTATTTCCTGTTTGTAAATAATTTTCTTGTAAAAATTTGTTAGATAATATATATAAAAATAAAACAAACTATATATAAATGTATAATACCTGGAATGCATTTATTAAAACTTGTTTAACAAACAATGGGGACAGTTTAATGATGCATACTTAATTTCTGAGTATATATAATACAGAGACGCACATATTTGTTTTAAATGAGTCCCCGGGAAAATTTATGGGTCCCAAATAAAGCCGTCTAACTCCTTACCTTGTAACCTATCCTGTGTAATTCGTTTCTAAGAAACTATTGAAATGTATTTACAGTTAGCTTGAAATGGTAAGGGAAGAAAAGCAAAAAACACTGGGACACATAGATAGTATTTTACTGCGTCCTTTTAGATTTTGCGTCAGGGGATGCATACCTATCAGCATCTCTGCTCATTGATAAATTTTATGCAATTCCTGAGGGTATTGTGATGTAGTTTCAGTTACAGACAGACAGCAGATGTCAATTATGATAAAAAAAAAGAAGTCCAGTGCATGTAATATACAATGGAATTTCAAAACCATTTTTCGTTGTTGGAGCCAGTCTACAAAATACTGTCAATTCTATAATCATTTTTGTATATGAAATTTATATGAAAAATGTAACAATGATTATGGGACATAGATAGTATAGAAGAACAGGTCTCTGCTAAACAGATGGGAGGAGAACAAATTCTAAATCTGATGTAAAATGGCAGGCCAAAGGAATTGGAGCATGGGGAAGAGAGAGAGGGGGGGGTGGAATCATGGCTGCTGTATTCTTAAAGTGGGTCATGTTTAGTTTCTTTAACTTGGGTTGAATACTGGTATCAAGATTTAGGTCAGCTGCATGTTTGTATATATTTTTTTTAAAAGTCCTTTTAAGTAGTTTACTTCATAAAAGGTCTGACATCTTTATAATGCCTGTGATCATTTGTACCCTTATTTGATATAATTAATAGGACATAAGTCCAGACACAAGATTAAAGGCCACATTAGATTATGGGCTCCCCACACTTCCAATATTATCCTTGGGTTTCTTAATACTAAATTATAGTTATTTAAAAAAATTGGCCTACTTTTCTTTTTCCTGCACTTTCTAGACACCCATCTTGTGTCTGAAGATTATTGTTGTTTCTTCTAAGTGTTTTATTTTTGGTATCTTAACCTACCCAAAAATCACTTGTATTTATAAAAAAAATTTTAAAAAAATCTTTTCATAATCGTTCACTTTGAGGTTCTCAAGAGGAATACAGCTGCAGAGATGCTGATAGCTAAAATTGTATCCATACGTTTCATTCATTCTCCAGCCTTGGGGCTGGATCTGTGTGGTAAGGTAGGGAGCTGATGGTAGGTGTGGCACTCCACCACATATTTTGTATACTTGTCCATTTATTCTCTGGCACTGAGGCTCTGTGTGGTAAGGTAGGGAGCTGATGGTAGGTGTAGCACACTCCACCACGTATTTTGTATACTTGTCCATTTATTCTCTGGCACTGAGGCTGGGATTTAAGTGTTGGATCTGTCCATCTGTATCCTTTCATGTTGTCTTTAGACAGGACAGAGAATAAAAAAAGAAAAGAAAGACGCAAGCCCAATCATTCACTGATGACTTTGTGACACTGGTTAAAGGATATCTGGACTATTTTTGTGAATTATCTCACCCCACTCTCTGTTAAAATGACCATGTTTTCACATACAACAAATAAGTGGATGTAAATACTAACAGATTATTTGGTTTCGTGGTTGGTTTTGAAGGCTATCACAATGCAAGTGTAAAGAAAAATAAGGTAACTATGAAATTGTTTGTTAACCTTTAATTTATTGTTCAACAGCTTCAGTTTCAGAAATCTTCTGTCAAAGAGATTTTATCTTGAAATATTAAAAATAAATTAAAGGATAACAAACAATTTCATGGTTAGCTTATTTTTCTTTACCAGCAAACCAATATAAACACAATACTTCAAGCAAATTATAAAATACTTTTAAACAGATTATTTGTTTGTGTTTGAAATTTAAATTGTTTATTTGGTTGTTTAGCTTAAATTTCAGCTTGTTGGGAAAGGGAGGAATGGAAAGAGGAGGAGGAGGAGGAAGAGGAGGAGGAGGGTTTCTATTATTTTTACTACTACTGCTGCTATTATATTAATATTAATCATGAGGTTTTTTTTAAGCCAAGAAAAAAGTCTGACATTAAAAAAAAACCTTTCACTTGTTTTATTTGTTTGTTTTATGGCATATCAACCTCAGTGGGTCATTTAATGCCAAAAAAGTTTTGAAATAAATTCATTCTTAATGGATACTCAATTTTTTTTATAAACCTTTCTATTTAACCCATAGATGGGACCCAAATAGGTACTACCACTCCGGGTTAAATTGGACCACTCACCATCAGATAGAGTTTAATATCATTCCGAGGACAAGAAGACCCTCAGCCACCGCCTTCTAGCACTCATGATAAAAAGGGTTGGGCTTACTATAAGGGCAATAGGGTTGGGGCAATCATATAGGTACTAGGGCTTGACATGACCAGCCAATTGATCAGATTGTCACTCTACGACCGCCAGTCTAGCCTAAATAAGGGTCTAAGTAGAGTGTTGCATGTCATGGACTGCTCATCCACCAAGATTCCATCACAGGTTGCCACCCACGGTCAACAGGTGGCCTCATTGGGGGTTCTTACCCCTCTGCAGAGGTGCAGTAAAAGGCCCAAAGCCTGGCCCGTTTACCAAAACTTTTCTCATTCCCCAATGGTTGCCTTCAGGTTACCTTTACTGTGGGAAAAAAAATTCACAAGCAACTGTTTCTAAGACAATATTAGTATTTAAATATAGATTATAGTAGGTGAAGCAAAGGAGTCTATCCCCTTTTCACTAGCGCTAGGTAGTGCCACACCTACCATCAGCTCCCCACGCACAGATCCAAACTGTACTACTAATGAGCTGAATTGGCAAGGGCCGGTATCGAACGTGGAACCTTGTGGCAGACACTCTACTGACTGAGCTAAACTGGCCCATATAGATTATAAATTATTCTTTTCCTTGACAAACACATCAATCTCTAAGATGGGAAATAATACAGCATCAACATGATTGATTTGATTTAATATCATGTATACAAGTGTCACACACCAATCAACATACTGATGATTTTAATATATAGAGAAAAGCATAAATTGATCTTTAAAAAAAATAAAAAAAAAAAATACCTGGAATATTTTTTCATTTCTTTTTTTTTTTTTTTTTAAACTTTTATAGGAACCATCTTTTACTATTACTATCTGTCCTAAAGTAATTGTTATACAGGGTTTGTCAGAAAAAATGATATCATTTTGTAATCTAATAACTTGACCAATCCCTGTTCAAATTTTAAATGCACATGTTCAAACAACTCAAAATTCTATGTTTAAGGTTTTCTTTTTATGTATAGAAATGCTATTCACTGGAAAAGAAAAGGGCCATAAACATTAAAAATAGAATTTTCAGTTGTTTCTACACATGTTAAAATTTGAGATAATTTGAACGAGAATTGGTCAAATTATTAGATTATGAAATGATCTGAATTTTTCTGAAGCACTCTATACATCTCAAATAATCTGAATTTTTTTGAAACACTATTTGAATGAAAGGGTGCTGACAAGTTCTTGGCTTGACCAAGAACACTGGTGGGGGGGGGGGGGAAACCTTTTCTAATTTACAAGCCACATTAAAATAGTAGTAGCAATTTTTTTTTAAAGAACAAAATCTAAAGTTTAAATGTTTTTGGGTAAAGTCAAGTCAAAATACAATTAATACGAGGATAATCACAGAACCGTTTAATTATTATCAATGATGTTTGCATCATCTTAAAGTTTCAACATGTATCTATTTTTCTACATAATCACCATTTCAGTCGATGAATTTTTTAGGTGATGTGGCAGTTTTTGTATGCCCATATACCAGCTAACCACCATGTCATTGAGGAAATGTTGAACATCCTCATCATTGCAAACTCCCTACACCACTTGCAGACTTTTTTGACATCCATGCAGGTCTCGCCATATACTTCTGTTAACTGGTGATGAATTTCAATCAGTTTAATGCCTTTTCTCTAATGCCCTCTAGTTGCAAATCCTGGCAGTAAGGGAAGATAACCCTTTTCCAATCTCGACACATTCAAACAAGAGAAAACAATTGCTACAAGGGTAATCCCAAAGTTAAGGTCTCCAAAATATTTAGAAATCACAGAAACGTTATGAATTCAGAGATTTTTTTTCCTTGTAAACCAGTTGCTTTACTAAGGCTGAAGAACCCAGTCTGACCTACTATTAGGTTACATAATTGATAGGTTACCTATAAATTATGTACAGTAGAGTAAAAATTAAATATAATGGTAATTCTGAATCATGGAGAAAAAAAAATCCAAACCTTTAAGATCAACAAGAGAGGAAGAAGACGTAAGAAAGCAAACTAGAAAAACAGAGGGAATCAGTCCAACATAGAAGAGATAGCAGAAATTTCCAGCCAGCAGAGAAGAGACACAAAAAGATAGAAGTACTATAAGATGGTAAGAGAAGAGATGAATTTCTCAAAAGCATTAGAGTGAAGTGAAACACAAACAACCTCATCCAGAATTTGTACTTTGTCATCCATTTAAATCTAGTAAAAAAAAAAAAAAAAAAAAAAAAAAGTGCTGTGATAAAAGGCAACAACACAAAGATGGCGTAAAATTAGTAATAAAATAATGAAACTTGAAACCCCCCATTTTTTTTTTTTTTTTGTAGCTTGTCTTCAGTGTGTCTCATAAACTTTAATGTACATTGACAAATAACTCATTTTTGTACTAGTTATGTCATGGCCTCTGTGAGTCTCACAAAACTATGTATCTGTGTCTGGATTTCATTTCAAGCCTGGGTTGTATGGAAGACCAGTCCATGCAGCAGATCTCCCCTTCCAGCAGGTCTTATGTTGTCCAAAAGAAGGGAAAGGTACAATACAATTTGAACTGTGTTGCTGCAGGAGTTATCAGGAACTGGATAACGACAACATCAAACTGCTTTAGGGCTCCAACTGCTGCTCTAAATTCAGTTTTTCCTTCTCCTAGATTAGTTGTCCTACTAAGGCTAGTTTTCCCTATCTTAGTTACAGCTAAGGTTGGTTGGTTTTTATGGCAGGTCAACCCATTGGGTCATTTCATATTGATGGGTACTCAATTTTTTTTTTTAAACACCTGTTTTTCTATTTAACTAGTTATGCTGATAAATTTTTGATTTACTGCGTCCGGGGATGCACAGATTTAATTTGAATGAGTCCCTGGGAAATTTGATGGGTCCCAACTAAAGTTTAATAAATTGCAGAGTTTTTATCTATGAACAACTAAAGCCGTCTAACTCTTACCTTGTACCACATACAGTGTAATTTGCTTCCAAGAAAATATTGAAAACATATTTAGTTAGATCGAAATGGTGGGGGAAGAAAACAAAAACACTGGGACGCATGAATACGATTTTTCTGCGTCAGTGATGCAGGCCTCATACCTATCAGCATCTCTGTTTAACCCATAGAGGATATCTTTACAGGTACTACCACTCCAGGTCAGAGTGGACCTGGAAGCAATGGTGATGAAGGGGTACTCCACACTCCTCAGAATTGGGAGTTTAACATCATATCCAGGACATTAAGACCCTCAGCCACTGCCTTCTAGCACATATAAAAGGGGTTGGGGGGTTGTCACAGCTTAAGGGAGAAGAGATGGATATAGGCCTATCTCAAAGTCATTAATGCAAATTAAAATGCAAAATCAATAGAATTTTAACCTGGCTTGTGGAATCCATATTCAATAATAACCATTACACAACATACACCTCCATTGCACTACAATATTAGAGAATATAATTAACATAATAGCTAAAACAATGTTTTTTTTACTAATCTAACTTGTGCTTACAAAGTTATACTTACATTTGATCAAAAAGTTCATCTACAATGTTTGAGAAAATTAAGTTTTATTTTTTATTTTTTTTTAAAAACAAAAAAAAAAAAAAAAAAAAAAAAAAAAAAAAAAAATCAAGAAAATTTGTCACACTGGATGTCACCATTTCAGCAAACTATATGATGAAATTGATAGATGAAAATTTAGAAAGAAAAAAAATGTGGATATTACCAGAAGTGAAGTGTGTGTGTGTGTGTGTGTGTGTGTGTGTGTGTGTAAAATGTGGAACATGAAAGTGAAAGTTGTATCCATTGGCATGCTTGAAACAATACCAAAAGGTTCCCCCCCCCAAAAAAAGGTCAGAATAACCAGAATAATACAGATCTAAGAATTAAAACCATTCAAATGACAACATTACAAAAATCCACTTGAATACTGAGGAAGGTGCTTGAGTATTGTGAGGAGGGGACCTGTGGTTACTTGACCTTTAATGAAAATCACTAACTGGTGTAAATTCATTATAGCAAAAATATTTTTCTCGGCAATTTGCAAATCAAATACAATGATGTATAGGCATTTCATCATGGCATAGTGTAATGGTTAGCAAGATAGTCTCACAGATCTATTACTACTGAATAGCAAGTTTGATCCTCACTGGATGCCCCATACTTGTTATTTTGTGTCACATCCTATCTATGGGAAACGAGTTGGGCAAATACCTGCAATAATATTTTGTGAAGTTATGAAATCATACATTTAATGTTCTACAAATCTTCAAATATTACCCATAGGATGCATTTTCAGTTTAAGAAACAAGAAAAAGTCAGAGCTGATGGTTTAGTGAGTATGGAACGTGTTGCACTTGCACAGTTCTGTGTTTCACAAAAAAAACTGCTGATCAAAAAATATAAAGATTGGCTTTATAATTTGTTTTTTTCAAATTAGCACTATTCATCTAGATCAGGAGTCCTTAATATATAAGCCACATGTGACCTGTCAGCCAACTTGCAAAATTTTCTCATCGCCGTATAATGTTGACTATGAAGAAGTATCATTACATGTGCAGATGGAACTCATTGATCCTTCAGTATTCAAAAAAATTGGAAGTTCAAGTTTCTTGCTTGCCACATCCTCAATTTCTATAAGGACTACGTACTTCCATCTGGAGGATTACCCAACCTTACCACCCACACCCAACAAGTAGTGAGCATGTTTGGAATTACCTACAGCTGTGTAACAAATTATCACTTGTCTGACATGCTCCTTCTGCCAACCTTTCCATTTAGCCCTGATTTTTTTTTTTTTTTAATTGCAAACAACATCAGATTAAGATTGTGGCCACAGACCTTCCAACTTTGTTGCCATTGGGCTGAAAAGGTAGGGGGTGGGGACACAATAATCATTTAAATTTTTGAAAATTTAAAGCCACTCTATACTCTCACACACTTTGCAAAGATTTCTACGTTCCTTTTTCGTTACTTATGGTCAAAGTGATACATAAATTTCAATTGAAATTTTATATTTTCCAAAAGATAAAACCCAAGCCAATAATCCTCTAAAAACACAAGTGAAGATCCTTTTTTTTCCCTTAAATCAACAAAGCTATACTAATAAATAGTATTTAATCCAGTAATTAGTAATTGCAATCAACCCATCCATGACTGTCCATCCAAAATATAAAGTTGGATAAAATTTGCAATGTTGGTTATTCCTTTAAGGTTAACTTGACCCACCTACCTTTGTTTTGTAGTGAGCTTTTTTTTACCATTTAAAAAATATTTTTAATTAAAAAAAGACTAGTAAATAGCAATTACACATACTTCTTTAATACTAGGTAGCAACATTTTTTAATGTCAGATGTATTTTACAAAACCAAATCAATACTCCTGATTGAAAAAGAATTACCAAAAATCAGGGTATTATCCGATTTTAATGAAATTTTCAGTGTTGATTTATCAATGAATGAATTTTATAATGCATGTTATTTTATTTAAGAACTTTCTGATTTTTTTTTGGTCACTTAACTTTAACCCCCCCTCCATGTTGGGGGGCACAAAATATCAGTGGGGTTATATATAATCAAATCTAATTACAGTATAATAATAATTAAAGACTGAAGGTGTGAATAGAAAGAATTTTGGTAGAAAATAAGCACTGAAAATTAAAATTTTCAAAATCTTAGATTCTTTTTCACTTTGTGAGACCTTTTTTTTTTTTTTTTTATGAAATATAATTTTCTTTTAAACTATAAGTGAAAAATTATACATTGATATTTGTTCTGTTTGAAAGGATGGGGGCCTAATTTTTAAATTGAAATTAATTATTACATCACCATACTGAAGTAAGTTTGCTATTAAATAAATGTTTCTGGAATCTAAAAATATGAATTTTAAAAACTTAAAATTATGTGATTTATATTTTAAATTAATTCTAACAATTAGGTATATAAATTGTTGTTTTAGATGTTCTATGGATGACTCTAAGAGTAATATTTATTTTAAAGAATTGATTATTTCCATTTAATCACTTTGAAATAATTCAGAAATTTAAAAGAAAGGTAAGTTCATTTCTTATTAATATTTCTAATTACCCCCCCCCCCCAAAAAAAAGCCTGAGTGTTATTAGTACAAAAGGTGCCAGCAAATTTTTTTAAATAAAATAACTAATGCATTATAAAATTCATTGATTAATAAGTCAACACTGAAAACTTTATTAAAATCAGATACTTCCCTGATTTTTTCTAACTTATGTTTATCACTGTTAGTGAATTTTTTACTTATTGGCTTCCATTGTTTTAACATATTAGGCTAAACTTGTTTCGTTGATGACTAAAGCAAAACTTAGTGGGTAGAAAATATTATTTTCAGTGCTTGTTTTCAACTTGCAAATCGGTCGGAAAATTAAAACATTACAGAGTGACCAAGAAAAAACAGAACCCAAATTATTTATTTTCCCATTTAACTAATCCTAAATCCCCCCTAGTTAAAATTAACAGTTTGATTACAAAATTTGTGGGTTCTGTTTTTCCTGGGTAACCCTAATTTTAATTTTCCGACAGATTTAGCCCAAAACTCACATGCCAATTTCAACAATTAGAAATTCATTTTTTGTTTTGTTTTGAATAAAAAGTATTAGTTTAAGTATTTTTTAACTATGAAAATTGAGTTTCAAGAGGCTCGTGTCAAGAAAAAAAATGTTTTTGGTGTGATAATTATACTAAAGTTTGTAGTTTTCAAGTGTTCACTTGAGACTTAAAAAAAAAAAAAAAAACGCATTTCCATCTTGAAGAGTATTTTTTTTAAAAATCATGTTTTGTAGCATGTAGACTTGTACTTATATATATATATATATATATAATATATATATATATATATATAAATATTCGACCCTTTGTATCTGACGACCATATTGACTTTAAACTAAATCCGTTTATTTTAAGGTAAAAAAAAAAAAAAAAAAAAAGACAAAACCCGGCCACAATTAATAACCGTTTACAAAAAGTAAACAAACCTTTCTTTTTGTAAACATTAAAATGTTTAAGTATTTAAAAATGTTAGGAAAATGGTTTAAGATTGTGGCTACCACAAATTTAATTAAATCTTCGTACTAAATTCTTAAGAGATAAAAGGTTATAATTAAAAATAAAACTTAACATATTTTGGGGTAGAAAGCTGCAAAATTATGAAATGTCACATTTTGTTTTTGTTTAAAAACGTTATGGTCCAGGTTAAAAGCGCGGTAAGGTAAACCGAAGCCGAATTCCAGGTTACCTTTACCGCGCTTTTAACCCAGACGTATTAAATGATTTATTATCTTTTTTAAATTTCAAGAAAAAAAGCTTTAAATTTAGAATAGATTTTAAATTCGATAAATTCCTCGCAAAATTGAACTTGTGTAAATTTGTATTAGACGACAAATGAATAAAATAGGCCAATTTTTTTGTGGTGATCTGCTGCAGGCATCAGTATTTTTTTTTTTTTTTTTAATAAGTCAAAATAAATTTGTAACAAACTTACCGTAACTGCCTTAAAAATTACATCAGCTTTCAGATTAAACAAACAATGCAACATTGAAAAAAAGAGAGTAAATAATGTATTCTTTATCATTAATAGTTCAATAATAGATCAAGGACTTTGAAACGAAAATTACTTGTTTTTATATTAATGAGTTCAAAGGTCATATTTCATTAAGAGTTGTCTCCCGTATTCATTCATTGAAGAAAAAACAACAACAAACTTAGTCCACGTATGTTTTACACAGGAATGATAAGAATTTTAAATGCTGTATATTGCTAGAAGTAAATGTTTAATTCAATAACGTATAAAATAAAATTGCTTACTTGTTTTTAAGATCCCAGTTTACTCACGCGCCTTTGTGAAGCTAACCGAGAACCCTAACCCTTAAAAAACAATTTAATGTGGGTTTCCGCATAAGTTCCTAAGTGAACTAGAATATTACTTTGTTTTTGCGATCCCTTGGGATGACAAGTTTTGGGGTGGGTATCACAATTCAAGAATTTTCGGGTAAGAAACAAACAAAAACATTCAAGCTCATTGGTGATGCTAAAGTTAAATAGGTATGTGTGTGGGGGGGATGCCGATACCCAGCACAACGTAAATTTTGTATTGTTTGCAACCGAGAATATGTAAAAAAACCCACTTTAATTGTCTTTGTTATTAAAAGGCGAAACCCAACGAAGGGGAAATTACGTTATGTATCTCAAAATTAAAAAAATATATATATAAGAAAAAAAAAAAAAAAAAAAAAGTCAGTTTTTAAATTTGTCACGTTAAAACTTCAATGAATGATTTTTGTTGCTAAATGTAAAATTTAAGGAAATTTTTTTTTTTTAATTCTTTAAAAAGTTATAAAAACATTCATTTTTTTCTTCTTCCGATGTTTGCTTTCCGTTTGCAAGCAAATACGTCCTTTTAAGATTTCTATTTGTTGTCAAAAAAATGTTATTTACTTTTTCATAACATAGAATCAAAAGACAGAAAATGTAATGTTCTGAGTTACGTTTTTAAGAGAAATATGAATTTCTAAGAGCAATTTTAAACTAAATAAAAATAGTTTTTATTTTCAATGATTTTTCACATCAAACTCTGGTGAAAAATACTGAAATTGTTTTGTTTTAGTTAAGCTATTTCCGGGGAAAATACATCGGAATATTCACTTGATTTATCAAATGTCATTCAGAAATGATTTCAGAAACTGAATGCAGTTGATTTTGGCCCTAAATAAATAAAGAGTAAAAAAAAAAAAAAAGTCTTCTCTTGTTTTGTTTTTCTTTTTAAATGGGGCGGAGCGGTTTAAAACAAAACTATTTACTAATTTTAATTAGCATGATCTCGTTAAGTTAGTTTTGCAATGATTTATTCGACATTTTTGGTCTAAATTAAATTTTAAACCAAAAGTTGGAAGTCTTATATTTTATTTTATCCAAGTAAATTCACATACACATCAGAAAAAAAAAAAAACAAACAAAAACCCCTCCGTCTCTAAATGAAGGTAGCACTTTGTTGAACCCTTTTCTCCACCGATAACGACGAAGAAATAATATAAACATATCACTTAAATTAAGGGACAAAATGAATTTTAGACTGTACTTTTCACATTATTTTACACAAATTCTATTGATTTAAAGCATTGAAAAATGTTTAGAAAGCCGAAGCCTTTTTTTAAACCAAATATATCAATAATCACTGGTTATTGTGTGATGTGTAGTTAAGGCGAATAATAAAAAAAACCTAATGATTTACCAAGCTTTGTTATCAATTTTAAAACTAAAGGAAGCAAAAATGAATAAGAAAAATAAAACAAGCAAAAATTAGATAAAATAAAAAATAATTTAAAGTACTTGTTTGATTTTTTTTTTTCATCTGAAAAATCTTTTTTCTATGACGCATTTAAATCTGACGACAAACTTCAACTTACAATCTTCCCAGCCTTCGCCATGTTCGGAAGTAAAAGATTGACTTTAGTTTTTCGTACTAGAATTACGATAAGGTTTTTGTCTTTTTAGCTTAGAAAAAGAAGGGAAAAAATGACAACAGAAAAGTACATTTTGTATGGATGTGTATCTTAACAGGGACATATTTTACCATTAAAGGTTCTGTAGATAAGCATAAAACTCTTTTTAGTGAAGTTTTTAGACAATTTTTTTTTCGCGGTTCTAAAAATTCGTAGTCTGTAAGGTGTCTATAGCAAAATATCCTATTGTATATTTATTTTTACGTAAACTTTCGTTAAAACTCCTTTAAAATCTAGTTTAGTGAACAGAGACATTTTCTAAAAATTGCAAAACAATTATTTTTACATGATGCATGTCAAAAAAAAGTAAACGCTGCATATGTTATTAATTTGAAACTAGAGATGCCGCCTTTGTTTGTTTTTTTTTATAAACAAGAATCCAACTTTTTTATGTTAATTGTTGATTTATAAAAGCAAAAACATTTTATGGAAACTTCTTTGTACTAAAATAGAACACAAAAAAAAAATAAATCACCGTATTTAAATTTCAGTTTTTACAACGCAGCATTTAAAAAAAAAAAAAAAATTACCTACATTTTGTGTGCCCCAGTCCTAGTATTCCGAAATACTTATCTGGCACACCAAGATTTTTTTCATTGAATGTTTTATTTCAATGCCAATAAAGAAAGAAAATAGCAAAAAAAAAAAAAAGAAGAAAAAAAAAGGGTTTTTTCCTTAAAGTTTTTAATAAACCGCCATTTTTGCAAGGGACACTTTACCTTTTTTTAAAAACTGTTTTAGAAATAATTTTAAAAACAATGACTACATTCAAATAAAAGGCTTGGGATACTAAGGGTTAATTAATTCAACAGTTTTCATATAAAGTCGATTATATCTATCTTGAGCGGAAATTTGACGACTTTTGTATTCTAATTCGACATTAAAAAGGAAAAGCATGGCTCTTCTTGGGCCTTTTTTCTTCCAGCATTGTAAACAATTCTTTTTAAACAGATTTTTTTCTTAAATAAAAAATAAAGGCGTTAAAAAGTTTAAAGATGTTTGTAAATGTATGTCATCAAAAACAAGCTAAAAAAATAAAAGAACTGTTGAAAAATTGATACCTTGAAATAGGAGTTTTATACGGCGCCAAAAATTTACCAGCCCCTAACCGTTATTCGTCTGGGGGGTAGGAGTTCAAATCAAGTCAAAAACAATTCGCATTTAGCTAGTTTTCTTTCATTAAAAAGAGACTTTATAAACCATATTACCTAGTTATCTAAAAAAAATAAAAATAAAAAAGATCCCAAAAATTTCTTAGAATGTTAGTAAATACAAAATAAAAACCTAAACAAAGTTCTGCATTTATCTAATAAAAATCGTAAAAACTTCATTGTACTACGTGTTCACTCATGTTACTAAATGTTACTAAATGTTATTAATTTAAAGACTTTTTTTTCTTCAAATGACTGAATTTGTGAAATAGACTGAAGTAATTTTAAGTTGTAAAATAAGAAATTATTTTTATTAAATCATGTAAATAAATAAAAAGAAATTATTTTAAAGGCAAATAGCAGTAAAAAATTTAAGACAATTTCTAAGTTATACGACTCAAAGCGAAGTGCTCCCTTTCCTTTATCGAAGCCATATTATTTAACAACAGTTGCTCAGGATTTTTAAGAAAAAAAAAAGGTACATGTATTCTCAATCTAAACCTATTTAAAAAATATCTATTACTTTATTTATATAAGTAAATTTTTACATATTTTTTTTTTACTTATGGATTACCAAGGGAATAAAATATAAACTTTTTAAACTAGTGAACTAAGCATTTTTATTTTTTTTACTGATCCAAAAAGTTTAGGTAAAGCAATTTAATTGTCGCCTTCTGAAATTGAATATTAAGATACACATTCATTCATTTTAAGTAAATATTATCATTATTTGGTTAATGATAATAATGCTGAAATTGAAGTAGTTCTTAAACAATAAACAACATGAACAAAAAAAAATACTTGTGATGTAGGTATAACTCAGACTTACTTTTGGGAGGATATGCACATGTTTTATTGATAAATTTCCACAGCTTTCTTCATTAAAGTTCATTTTTTTTAAAGTCAAGTTTCAGTGGAGTCACCGTCCAAAAAAGATAACTTTTTTTGTCAAAAAAGAAAAAAAAATGTATATTAAAAACAAAATAAATCCAAAAAGAAAAATTCAACTTCACAATTCGGTCTTTTTAGTGGACGTTTCTTCTTCCTTTATTTCTTTTTCTTCATCTTGTTTCTTTTCTTCCTCAACGGGTTTCTTTTCTTCCTCAACGGGTTTCTTTTCCTCTTCAGTTTTCTCGTCTTTTGTTTTTTCTTGTTTAATATCTTCCACGTCGTCTACATTATCCTTAGTGTTTATGTCGCTGGTTTTGCTCTCATCAATTTCCTCTTTTTTTACGCTTTTTTCCTCAGTCTCTTTCTTATCGCCCTCATCGTTAGGGTTGGTCTCATCTTCAGAATCCGTATAGTCAACCGGCTCTTGTCCAGGTTTCAGCAATCGACCCACAAAATCGTATTTTTCTTCCAACTGAATTTGCCATTCTCTCATTCGACTCATTTCGGCCGATGTTAGGTCACTCAAGTCGTCACTTTCGGACTTGAGGGCTGATTCACTCACCGTGAAAAGAGCAAGAGCCCTGGAAGCATCGCGCCCGGCAAAAATCGAGTAAGGTCCCCCAGGTCCGTAAAACTGCTTACCTCGGGTCACATCATATATTCGGCCATTAACTGCGATACAGATCCTACCGTCCGCATCTGTGCCATTGTATTGTTTTAATTCGTCCAAAGTCCGGTCTTTCTTCTTCATTCGGGGCAGCTTAACCTCGGGTTCTGGCTCTGGCTGTTGTGTTTGTCGTCCAGCCAAGATCTTATACAAAAGAAAAGCACTGATACTCAAAAGTAAAACATTAAGAGGGTTTGTAAAAATCTCGTTGGACACCTGAGTAAAAGTGTCATAATAAGAATCAGCCGTGACCGTTTCAGTGGCCGGGTCTTCAACCGCCTCCTCCACTTTAAGATCGCCGTTATTCGCCATTTAAAATTCTGTATTTAATCTTATTTTTCCTTCTATCCTTTTCAGTTTTCTTTGAAAACTTTCGGTTTTATGTTCCTTGAATTTTGGGGGCCTCGTGCGCAAGAAACTACGTGATCTCCAATATCGCAAGATATCTAATTGGTAAATCCAAAAACCGAGGAGGAAACAATAAAAGGGAGATGAAAAAAAAAAGATACAAAAAAAGTTACACCCCCATTATTGTATTGTATCCAAAAATGATATTTTAGGTAGTAAAACACTTCCTTAACGTCGTGTTGTGAAAATTCTTTTTTACTCTTTTTCTTTTCCCAACGGTGTGGGGAGTGAACTTCAAAAAAACGAACAAAACCCACACCCACACTTTTTTTAACTCAATTTACAACTTAACGTCGTAGTAGCGAATAGTTGAGTTCTCTTGGTAATTTAGTGAAAACGGTGCCTTGAATAAACTCAAATGTATTTTCTTCTACTCGGCATCCAATGTAGGACACAGTGTCCCAACCACCAGCACGCAAAAAAACAAAGTTACTGTTTTTGTTGTTGTATCGGACTCCTTGTTGATGTCGTCATTTCCGGTCCGGTCTTATCCACACGTGAACGTGACCGGATGAAATGTTATCAGAAAACTGATCATTTTTAAAAAAAGTTAAACATTGATTGATTAAAATAGATTTTTTTTTATCTTGACTTGTGATAAAAATACTAATAATACTAAATATGACTATTTTTCTGATGTAATTTTTTATTCTACTTTCATGTTTGAAAAATTGAAAGATTCGATATTTCAAAATTTTTAATTCAAAAATTTAATTTTAAAAATTCATGTTTTTTATAATTATCAAATTAAAATCGTATTTCACGCTCAGTATTTTCAAATATAACTGTATTTAATTGGTAATTCAAAAATATATATATGAAAAGTTATGAATTTTTTAAAAAGATACTTTCCAGACATTTTGAAATGAAGTTGACAAATTATTTTTTTTTAAATTTCTAAAAATATTTTAAAATAAACAAATAAATAATGAATCGTAATAGAAGTTTGTTTTTTTTTTTCAAATTTATTTTTGACAAAGGCTATTTTGTTTATTTTTATTCTTTTAAAACTTTAAAAACCATTGACTAAATTCAAAAATACCAAAACTAAAAGTCAAAATCATCTTTTTCAAAATGTCTCTTTTTAAAACCTTAACTTATCTAAGTTAAGGTTTTGTAAGTTGATTCTCCCTTTCTGTCTCTTTCTCTCTATTCTTCTTGTCTCTCTCTATCTCTCTCTCTCTCTCTCTCTCTCTATCTATCTATCTATCTATTCTCTCTCTCTCTCTCTCTCTCTCTCTCTCTCTTCTGTCTCTCTTCTGTCTATTTCTCTCTCTTCTTTTCTTCTTTTTTTCCCTCAAAATTCCAGAAAATAAAAATGAAAATTAAAATGTGAATTCATGATGACATTCATATCTTTATATAAAAGTACGTCTGCAGATATTTATTTTATTTTATTTTTATTTTTTTATAGTTATCTTGTTTAAGTTATCTTAAGAGTAAGGACAGATTAATCACCATTATTCTTGTGTCGATAATATTAGGAGAAAATATGTAACAAATTTTCAGACAGATTTTGGTTAAAAATAATTTTTTAAAATGAGGTTTGCAAATTTTAACTATCTTGAAATTGTATGATGCAACTTTGCCATCTAACTTTATCAGTTGGTAATTCTGTTTTTTAAAAAAATGGTGCAGATAAGCCCCAGATTATAAAGAAGATAAACTTTGGCAGTCAGGCCATCATTTTATTTATTTATTTATTTTTCTTCTTTTTTATTTTCTTTTTCTTTATCTCTTCCACTTTTTGTTTCTTTTTAAAGATGTATGTACCGCCGAAAAGATCTTTATTGTTTGTTCGTTTGTTCTTTCTTTCCTGGAATAATATCTGTATATCTTTTTGTTTTTATTTTCTTTCTTTTTTTTCTCTCTCAAAACCATTCTTTCTTTCTTTCTTTCTCCTTCTTTCTTTCTTTCTTTTTTCTTTCCTAGAATAATAATCTATTTTTTGTTTTTATTTTCTTTCTTTTTTTCTCTCACCCATTCTTTCTTTCTTTTTTTCTTTCACCCATTCTTTCTTTCTTTTTTCTGCCACCCATTCTTTCTTTTTTTTTCTCTCACCCATTCTATTCTTTCTTTCTTTCTTTCATTCTTTCCTAGAATAATAATAATATATTTTTTCTGTTTTTTATTTTCTTTTTTCTTTTTTTCTTTCTTTCACCCTTTCTTTCTTTCTTTCTTTCTTTCTTAGAATAATAGTCTATCTTTTTGTTTTCTTTTTTTTCTTCTCTCTCTCACCCATTCTTTCTTTCTATCTTTCTTATATCTTTTTGAGTTTGCTTTCTTTCTTTTTTCCTTCTCAGCCATTCTTTTTTCTTTCAGTCTTTCTTTTTGTTTCTTTTTCATTTTTGAGAATATGTTGATCTATAGATTTCTGTCAACCAAAATTTAATAAATTTTAAGGAAAAATTTGCTTTACTAATGCAAACCATACTTAATTCTTGCAATAACATTTAACAATCTTGGGTGTCCATAAATCGTTATTATTGTATAAAAATAGGTAAAATATTTGTCAATGATAGTCTGAAGTAGGTACCACCAATTTTGACACCATAGCTGAAGTTTTTTGGAATCGAGACCCCAACCCCAATTCTTTAGATACTCAAGTTTTTTTTTGTGGGTAAATTTTACAAAATTATATTCTTTATTTTTATGCTATTGTAAGTTGTTTTTGTTGGTTTTTTTACTCTTTATAAAGATATATTTTTTTAATTTTAAATATATTTTCGATACCTTGAGTATAAAAAAAATATATTTAAAAATGTATGAATATAAAGTGTAATATTTATTTTTCCCTAAAGTCACCGTTTTGCTCTGTTATCACCACCTGGCCCCAAAATCTTATTGGAAATTCCATAGTTAATTATCTCTCCCTGCCGCTAGGGGGCGAATCACCAACATCGTATGTTGGCACCAAAACCAAAAACTTTACTTATCGCATAGCAGTTACTGAGGAGAGATGTCAAAAGAAACGCTCTCATCACTTAGCCCAAAAACAGAGTTGACTTATCACGGAGCACTTACGAGGGTAGTCACGTAAATAGCGGTCCCTAAACTTCACTCATCACTTAGCCCAAAAACAGGGCTTACTTCTACGGACCGTTGACCTGGACGGAGGCATATTTTCACAGCACACTTTCGAAGGCATTGTGTCCGCAGACTACAAGGCTGTCACAATAGCACACTACAGAAGGCACCAAGACCAAATAGTCTACTTGAAAAGGCCCATTCACCGTCATTTAAAAGAACTGTTACCAGAGTGAGAAGCTTCTAAAATAGCATCCCCCATTACTTATCACTGAACCGGTTACGAGGAAGAACGAGAAACGTCCAAAGAAACATCCTATCAACTTTCCAACAAGCAACAGAATACCCCTGTTATCACCACTACTCCAAGAACATTACTTAACTCAGATAAGTCTGGTAGCAAATACCAATAAAATTTGCAACAAGTTGTATTATTTGTCAATACATGTATTAAATTTCCATTGTGTGTTTGTCTTCTTTGTCCGACAATTTGCCTACAATTACGGAGAAATAAGAGCTCCTTCGAAACCCGTAAATACTCTTAATCTTTCTTTCCACATTAGACATCATTCAAGAAAGACATAGATTCTCCATCTCTACCCAACTTAGCCTCTATGCAGACCTGAGCTTTTTATATCTTTATGTAGTGAATAAACCTGTCTTGTACCCACAGTATTTTGTCAGAGTCTTCATTGATTGAGGAGTTTACCTACACGCAATGAAGCACAGTGCCGACACCTGCAGAAGGTACAGGGCTATGTAACGTGGAGGCGTGATAATGAAAGAAAATTCATTTAGAAATTATTATGAAAAATAGTGGTTATTTTTTATCTATACTATTTGATTAAAGATAATCTTGGTTATGTAACCTTATTTTGTCAGCTGTTTCGTTAAAAAAAGTAATAATCTATTTTAGTTTTGAAAAAAATAAAAAATAATGAACTATAATTGATCCAAGTAATGATTATTTGGCTGAACTTGCACAACAGTCGGAAAATTAAAACAAAAGTTTTTTGGATGTTCCCCATGACAGTTTAACTACAGTCTATGAATGAACTTTTTGTGAATTGGTTCACGATTTAAGGGTTTGGGGATTAAGGTTGTTTTTTTTTTTTTTTTGTTTTTTTAATTACGTATTTCTTAAAAAAACCAACAAAAACCCCAAAATTACAATACATCTAATGTTGAAAAATATTTTTTAAAACCAAGTTTAATTGAAATTATACATTGCAATACTAACACAAACAACTGAGACTAATGTGTCTATCGTTGGGTTCAATAATTAATGTCAATGGTTGTAATGATAATGTAATTTATAGTATTTTTTAAGTACAACCTTAATCCCCAAACCCCTAAACCAATTCGCAAAAAGTTCATTATAGACTGTAGTTAAACTGTCATGGAGGACCTCTAAAAAAATTTCCGTTTTAATTTTCCAACCGTTGTGCAATTTCAGCGGATTATTTACCGAAGTAAGTTTACTTCAGTTGGTAGAGCATGTGCCTCGTGAACCACAAGGGACTGGGTTGATTCTGGTTCTCTTCAAATCAGTGCATAAGTAGCACATCTTGGATTTATGTGATAAAGTGGGGAGCAGATGGTAGGTGTGGCACTCCACCTCAGACATAAAAACAATCTCCCTCATCTAGCGTTAGTGAAAAAGGAATAGACTCCATCGATGTCTGGCTGGTACTGACAATAAGCCACTCCGCCTACTTTATTATTACTTCTAAGCCAAAGATACCAGAATTGTGTTATTCTCGTAGAACATTACACAATCAAAATGGATATTATTAGGTATTATTTCTTACCAAACTCTACAGCATTGAAATTCTGTAACTAAATATAAATGTCTTGGGTATGACGTTAAACTGCATCTAATTGTGTAGTTCCAATTTTGGAGCTCTGGGGAGTGTGGATTATCCCTTCATTGCCATTACTCCCAGTTCCACTCTGACCTGCAGTGGTAGTACCTGTTAGGGTCCCATCTATGGGGTAAATAGAAAAAATTAGTTTTAAAAAATGTGCTTATAAAAAAAAATTTGAATACCATGAAGAATGAATAAAACAAATTTTCTTCAGCATAAAATAACCCAACAAGGGTTAACATGCTGTAAAAACTAACCAACCAACCAACCAACCAACAATCAAAAATAAATTTGCTCTTTTTTTGGAATTCTATTCATATTTTTGTTTACAGAGTTTCAATGTTGTAGAATTTGGTAATAAATAATACCTAATAATATCCGTTTTGGCTGTATAATATTCTGTTAGAAATAATAAATTCAGAATTTCTTTGGTTTAGAAGAAAATTAATTTTTTGTGAAAAATCATTAGGTGTACTGTTGCAGATTAACTATTGTTTCAATTCTTTTGGCGCGAAAAGAAATTCAAAAAGACAAAGGAATTGAGAAACAAAGGGTGTTCCAGACAGAAGTCTGGATAGAAGAAAGAGGAAGAGTGATAAACATCTAACTTACTGCTGACCAGGTCAAACAAACTGTCCGGAAAAACAACAATAGCAGGATGACAAAGGACTTCCTATTGACTGGTGACAAATCTAGGATTGCAGGTCACACCATACAGTTCCGGTATAATTTGAATAGACCAGAGCATGCTGGGTAAAAATTGAAAAAGTGACAGTTAGACCGAGAGTTCAGCAGTTGAGATTTGGTAGCCGCTAAGTTCAGTCACTCCTGTCGACTCTCCGAAGAAGAGACTTGTTATAACTACGGTTCATTTAACCACTCATTCAAGCCGGCGATATCACAACTCACACCTCCTTTCATCCACGCCAACCGAGGAAAGAAAATAAAGTCCAGCTTTCTTTTGTATACCTGTGTTGGTTTTTAATCCGGTGTATTACACACCAGCGCTGTCAATTGATACAGTATATAACAGTACTAGTAAAAAAAAAACAACCACTGGGCGTGTAAAAATCAATTTTTGAAAGATATTGCCTAAGATGGTAGGAATTTGTTTTGTTTTATGACAGATGACAATGATTTTTTTAAAGAATACACTCATACATAATTCTACAAAATGTTATTAAAATTGAATAACTATTTTAATGTTAGTGTAAAAAAAAATTTTTTTTTAATTTAATCGACGTCCAAAAGTACATATAAAGGATTTTTTGCCACGCTCTTTCGTAAAAAAATGTAAACAGATCTTTGAAATCCTGTATTTTTAATGTGACGTAAGAAGTGACGTAGTTTTGGTTACAGACAAATAGAGACCGAATCTCCAATATTAATAGATTTATTTATGGGCGATAATGTATTTCCTACATAATTGTTATTATAGATTTTTTTCCAACTTTTTTTTTTTTAACAATTTACAATAGGGACTAAAAATTGTTTAATATGAAAATACAATGTCAGATACAGTCATATTTTCAAAATTAATATTTCTTACCATTTTTTTTCCATCATGGAAATTCCTGGAAGCAATAAAAAATAAATTAGATTATTTTAATTATGTTAAATGTTGTAAAGGCACTTGAGTTAAATATTTTATCACCATAAATGATGAAGGTACTTACCCAATCTGTTTAACATGAGTAGGATGTGACACAAGGTCACAAGTATAAAGCATCCAGCAAGGATCAAACTTGCTATTCAGTAGTAATGAATCTGCGAGACTAGCTTGCTAACCATTACACTATGATGGGACGCTTGCATTTAGGCTTGTGCACTGCACGTTCATACAAACTTGCTTAAAGGTTGTGATAATATTCTATTTGTAGAAATTATATTATAATTAACTGTAAATAGATAAGAAGTAATACAAGGTATGTCAGAAAAGTTCCAGGACTGGTGTCACAAAAAAATTATTTAAAATCCGAACTACAAGTTATCCCCTTCAAAGTAATCCGCTCTCGAGTCTAATATAATTTCCCATCCTTCTCTGCCATGCTTGCATGCACTCTTGGAATGATTCTTCTGGGATTCTCCATAGCTCTGTCGTCACAGCCTTTTTGATATCATGCACATCCTCAAAATGGGTTCCCTTAATGACCCCCTTGAGCTTGGGGAAGAGGAAAAAATTACATAGAGCCAGGTTGGGCGAGTAGGGAGATTGCTCCAGGATACTGATACTCCCTCAACAACACTAATATCAAGGAATCTTCTTGTGAACGTGATCTGGGTATTACTGTCAGCAGTGATTTACGTTGGACGAAACACATCTCTAAAATTGTCAAAAATGCTGAGGGTGTCCTGGCGTCACTCAGCAAGACATTTGTCAGCCGCTCACCGGCTATCTATTTGAAGCTGTACAAAGCTATGGTGCGGCCACACTTGGAGTTTGCATCACCGGTCTGGAAACCCTATCTTGCTCAGAATATTAACCTCCTAGAAACTGTACAGAGACGTGCAACCAAATGAATACCCTCCATCAGGCATCTACCATACTCTGAACGTATCGCTACCCTGGGAATGGATTCATTGAAACTTTGGCGTCTGGAAACTGACCTGGTAAATGCTCATAAGGTCATTAATCATTTTAACAACAGCAACCTCGAACACCTTTTTGATCTCCATCTTTCTAACACACATGAAACACAGAAAACAGCACTGCTCACGAGACTTTCGGAAACATTTTTTCATGCTCAGAATTGCGGAGACATGGAATAAACTGCCCGTGCGATCAACCTGGAACTTTTCTGACATACCTTGTATACCAGTGGTTCTCATTGACCTGTGCCAGTCCATGAAGAACTACCTGCTGGTCTGCAGTTGCCACACATGATTTTTAAAAACACTTGTCAGCTCTGTCAGAGTACTTTGAGGTGTACTTTCCTTCAGAGGAAGATCCGTGAAAAAGATGATGAATGGATCAGAAATCCTTTTGTGATATTACAGCACAACTTGTCAAATGCATTGGAAGACCAATTGTTGGAAGTTGCTGCTGACGGTAGAATGAATATACCGTTCACATCTGCAGCATCTTTGGTGTGCTTCTGGAATCAAAGCAACAGCTGAGTATTCTGATCTGGCTGAAATTTCTCTCAATATGCTTCTCCAATTTCCAACAACATACATTTGCAAGTCTGCTTTTTCAACAATGAATATGATAAAAACAAAGTACAGGAACAATTTGGATATTCGAGAACCATTGCGTGTGGCATTCTTTTCTATCAATCCAAGACAAATTAACAAATAAGTAGCAGTCTCACTGTTCCTATTGATTGTACACTGAGGATTAGTTTATATTTGTTAAGTTTCTGACCGCCATCCTTGGCCAGTTGAAAAGGACTTAAAGTAAGTAAGTAAGTAAGTCCTGAGCTATAGAATCCTTTGGTAAGTGAATAAGTCCTGGGTTATGTAATCCTACGTAGTGTCAAAGGTCCAGTGATACAATCCTATGTTCCATCGTCCACGAAGGTTCAAAGGCAATTAAGTGGCTAAGATCAGAACAGCCAGTATAAATAATAATATCAGCAGCAGAGTACTGCCAGTGGTTGGCCAATAGGTTGGTCACATGGTTATCGCCGAGTCTATAAGTAGAAGTGAGCATTTGACACACGCCTTATAAGAAAAATGCCAACAATATTGATGATAGATTTCGGTATTAAATAAAGATAATTTTAATATGCCTACATAATTATGTTTTATTTGAAGTTTAACAAATTTTTAAATTTTATATACTGGTCCTTGCGTCAATCAAAAAATGTCAACTAGTTCGCAACTTCCAAAAGTTTGAGAAGCACTGTACTAAACAATTGGTAGTTTTTTTTTTTGTCTCTCTTGAGAAATTATAGTAATCAGGATGAGTGTAAATGAAGACCAAATATTATTATTATTAATTGTCTTAGGGTTATTTCCTATAAGTCTAACATAAACAAAGGGTAACCACTCTTGACTGATAATTTATTTATTTATTTTCCCATTAAACTAACCCTAAACCCTAACCCTAAACCCTAACCCCGTCTTCTTTTTTCCTAGTAGATCAATAAATAATTTATCAGTCAAGAGTGGTTCCCCTTTGTTTATGTTAGACTTGTAGGAAATAACCTGTCTTAGAGTATTTTGACACTTGTTATTATCTTCAGAAAAGTCCTGAATTTCACCTTCTCTTCACCTGTTGAATAAACATTTTTTTTAAATATTGAACTCCCATTAACCTTCACTGGAAGAAACCTCCGAGCATACGTGGGAAAAAAGGCCCACTTTCTACCCCCAAGAGAATCTTATGGCCATTTGTGTTAAGGTCTAGACTGTCTAGACACTATTACTGGCCAGGCAGAAATTTCCTTGCCATGTGGTGGCTATGACTGGTGAATAAAGCCTAAATCATAAAACTAACTTTTGTCTTCGTCTCTTCTTCTTTCTTTGAATTCTTTTTCAGCGCGACCACCAAATAAGATTGGGTGAAAAGCAAACCTTGGAACATGCACCAAGAATAACAAGCTACCTTTTATACCTGTTAGGGAGAGTTATCTTCCCCTAACGATTCGAACCGGACTCTCTAAAAGAGGAGGAGCAAATACTGCACAGCAGATCAGAACCGAGCAGGTCATACACTCTCATCCTCATCAAGCTAGAACTCTAATCCAAACCCATCCACTGTATTCCCTGTCAGTGAAGCATAAATAAAACAAGTATTGTTATTGTTAACAATTTCCCTGTTTTTATTATCATTTCTGTTATCCCTACATCTCGGATACAACAATACCTAAAACCTAAAACTTCTTGTAACCCACACATTCTCCTATGGGTTAATAGTAGTACAGACTGGTCCCCTCTTTGTAGGGCAAGTGGAGATATGGACAGTGTAAAAGAGGTAGGTAACTGATATGAGCACTTTGAGATAGATACATTGAAGCTCTGACATCTGGCGACTGTTCTTGGTAAACGCACACAAAATTATTAACCATCTTGTCAACAGCAATCCTGAGCACGTTTTTGATTTCCATGTCTAATACACTTAAACAAGCCTACAAAGTCACTGCTCACATGACTTTCAGAAACATTGTTTCGTGCTCAGAATTGCTGAATCATAGAACAAACTACCTGCATCTGTTGCAAGATTAGATTTGGCAAGGACTACTAATAGAAGGGGAGGAAGAAAGAAATAAGTGAGAGAGTAAAAAAATAGTGATGAGCACAAAAACAGGATGAACGATG
Organism: Doryteuthis pealeii; assembly: GCA_023376005.1. Classification (NCBI taxonomy): domain Eukaryota; kingdom Metazoa; phylum Mollusca; class Cephalopoda; order Myopsida; family Loliginidae; genus Doryteuthis; species Doryteuthis pealeii. Next base: position 25,515,065 of record CM042153.1, read on the forward strand.
ATTTGACCGGAGCGTGACCCCGAACGGAGAATTGAGTGTCAACCAGAAGTTTCGGGTGTTGACTGGAACCGGAGGTCACGTGGTGACGTGGAACAACGAAGAAATGGACCGGCCTCTTTTTTTTTTTCGATTTGGGACAGTGTAGGGTTAAGACCTGCCCTTGGTCCCGTGTGGGATGACGGTAGTTTAATTGTTCCTCTCTCTTTCTCTCTGCCTTTCCTCCTCTCCGATACAGCCACGAGACGAGCCTACACTGGAAATAAAGGCTAGCAGTTGTGACTACATATTTGTTGCGTTGTAATTTTTATCAACAAGATGACCACCACGTGCAGAATGCCTTTTTAGTACAGTGAATATATCGCCGCCACGTTACTTATATACGTTTGGGTACTGGGACCATATACGACAACGTTACAGATATTGTTTTAGTGCCCGGAAAATAGGCACAATGGTACACATCATTTGTTAGCTGCCAAGACATTGCATACTTCAAAATCTCCATGTTTCCTGAAATTCACCAACACTATATCTTCTCTCTCTCTCTCTCTCTCTCTCTCTCTCTCTCTCACACACACACACACACACACATATATTTAACAGTACTTACCTAGACAATAACTTGTTGCCAAAATACACAACACATCTATATATAAACATAACAGCAAGAAATGTTTTTGCATAAACACCAGAGGAATTAAAGGTATCCTGAAGAAAGCAAAAAAGCTTGAAACCCTGGGTAGATGCTTATAAAAAACAATTATATTTAAAAAAAATAAATAAAGCTCCTACAACTTGTGGTTGAGCACTGTGATTTCTTTGTTTCATCCTGGAAAAAAATTTAAATATATACCTATATATATATATATCTTATATATAAGTCATCCACAGACACTGTTTCAACATTTCACGTCTCATCAGTGGAGCTAGAGACAGCAACTACCTCTGACCAGGAGTGAAACTCAACTGGCTTTTCATCAGCTCGATTCGTTACTCTCTAGGCCATTGACAGCTGCCATTAAGGAGCGGTGTTTTAACAATTAAATACATACATTTGTTTATATATTTTATGATCACCAGAGAGATCAAATCATTTTAAACATTATCTAAAACAGATTCATTTGACCCATAGATGAGACCTGAACAAGTATTACCACTCCAGGTCAGAGCTTTTTTTGAAATGCAAACAGCTTCGTCCAGGATTTGAACTCCTGTCGCTGTGTCCATTTCTTATGATGATAGCCATTACAGCATGGGCACCTCCATTGAAAAAAAAAATATAAGTAATTCCTTTTTTGGTTAGGCCAAGTACTTTTCAGCACTATTTTTATTATTTGGACTATTGTCCTCATCTTTATTGTTATCTATATAATGTTTTGGCCGATGTGCCCTCCAACCTTCTTCAGGTATTTCTTATCAGACTCGGGAACCTTCTCTTCAAACTTGGGAACCTTCTTGTTGTAATAGGGAGCCTACACAGAACTTTGAACCCAACCCTTTATTCAATCCATGTTCTCATTCCACTAACCATGACCAGGTACAAATGTTAAGCTGTGCTAATTATTATTCTGTTACTATCGCCCTTGACCAGGATTGAACCTGCAGCCTAGATATAACTGTCACTTAGGATTATATTAACTCAACGCCTATATCCACTACACCATATGTCCTCTTTGTATCAAATTACAAATGTTGTAGTTATCTCAAACAGATTTATTTGACCCATATTAATATTACTTATATTTTCATTTCTTTATTTCAGATTATTATTATTATTATTTAGAGAGTGGAATATATATGATCTTTTGATAAAACTATTGTATGGATTGACATTCTGTATTTTTGGCTTGGTTTGGTTGGTTGGGTTTTACGGCATGTCAACCCCTTGGGTTATTTTATGCCGAATACTTCTATTGGTAAAAAAAATGTTTAATGCTAACAAAGTTTTGAAATAATTTCATTTTTAATGGATAATACAATTTTGTTTATAAACTCATGTTTTCTATTTAACCCATAGATGGGTCTGTATTTTTTAACAAAAGTATAAATTGTAGGGGTACAAGGTCAGAGCAAAACTTTTTTTTGCGAGAATAGAAAAAGGTTGGGAACCACTGTACTAGACAATAATGACTCCTTAACTACTGTATTTTATCATTACTAATTCTACTGCAGTGATTGTTAATAATGATATGTAATATTACTATTACTACCACTTCTACTAAAATAGTTTAATAAAAGAATGCTGAAAAAGTTGGTCACTGATCCATATTAGAAGGTAGTGTGATGTGCTGTGATAAGTACATAGTCATACTAATAATACTAATACTGATACTAATATTATTATTATTATTAATGTTTCATCAGAAGATTAAAAAGCTTTCAACTTGTGTGACCTGCTCTTTGATTGTAGAGTCATTAGTGAGAACAATTCCGTTATCAAGTACTCACTTTCATAAGTGTAAACCAACTTTTAGTACTTAAAAGCACAGGGTGTACCAAAAAAAAAAAAAAAAATGATACATACATGGGTTAAAATTGCAAATCGTCGTCAAAATTAAAACAGAAAAATTTGGCTTGGGCATAGATTTTGATGAATTTAATTATTACTAAGGACACGATTTATGTTATTTTTAACTTAAATTTTAACCATTAGTTATGTTTTTAACTGTTTTTCATTGGACGATATTTTCCTACAGAGGGCCACAAGAGAATTAATTTTTAAGGGAGATAAATATTTTCCGAGAATTTATTAACATAAAAAACACGGATTATTACACTTTTGGTCATCCAGACTTAAGAAAAGCATGCGTCGCCTGTAATATTGAAATAGAAAGTACATTTTTTGTTTGTACATGTTTATTAATTCTGACTAGTCTTATCATTCATCTGTTTTATTTTATCTATTTTTTTTTTCCTTAAACACAACTAATGGTTAAAATTTAAGTTAAAAATAACATAAATTGACGACGATTTGCAATTTTAACCTATTTTGTTTATTGACAGTAACAAAGTTCAGATGTTTCAGTGGAAGCGTGCTGGGCCCATAACCTGTTAAGTATCTGGCTGCCATCCTTGGCCAGTTGTAAAAGAACTTAAAGTAAATAAGTAAGTAAGTCAATAAGTCCTGTGGTATTGTTTCCTTTAGGTCCGACGTCCAAGAAGATCCAAGTATCAATGAGCTAAGATTTAAGAATCAGGCTAGTATAAATACAACAACAGCAGCAGCAGCACTGCCAGTGATTGGAAAATAGGAATCTTTCCCAGGTCACGTGCTTATAGGCGAGTCTATAAATAGTGGTGAACATCTGGCACACACCTTATATCTTCAAAAAATTCCAACAACATATCGCTTTTATGACATTGGGTATATAAATGGGGAGAGTCATCTTGGGTATATAATGGAAAGAAAGACAGACAGACAGATAGGTAGGAGAGATGGGATGATAGATGATGGTCTTACTTTTTAACTTCTGCTTCTACTGATTTGCTGCTTACTGCTTCTAACTCATCACCATTTTCTCTGTACTTTCTGTTAAGGGTTGGTATTCTTCTTTCTGTTAATTTCTTCTTTGTGCTGGGCTGGTCATTTTTTTTAAATATTCAATTAACAAACAAGACTTGATTATTTCTTGATCAAGCTTTATTTCGCAAACCCTGCCCATTTGATTCCGCTGCAAGGGGAGATCAGCTCAGAGTGACAACCTTACATGTCCATTTGCTCTGAAATCTCTGCCAAATCTGAAGCTAATTCCCATGCGTCTAGTCCAATCACATGCTTTCCTAAAGGGTCAAGCAAAAGGTATTACCCATCAACAACTGTTGGGTAACTTTCCATGGACCCCATTATTCTAAGTCTAACAGACCCTATTCAAAATTGTAACTACAGGTACGTTCATAACTTATAAGCTGCTTATAAATTATGTAACACAGACTGAATAATCTCTCAATTTTCCAACTGAAGTTCATGTTCACATTCACGTTCCCACTCTTGACATCATCATCTTGTCAGTTAATTCAAATCTTACATTACAGAATTAACATTTAATTTCTTGGCTCATGGATATTGAAGCCCTGTTGGCTTTAGATTACTCTTACTGCACCTCTACAGAGACACCCCCCTCCAATGGGGCCACCTGTTTGCTGTGGGTAGCAACCCATGATGCTTAAGGATGGAACCCTGGTGGCTGAGCAGTCCATGACAAGCCACAGTCCACTTTGGTCCTTACTTAGGCTAGATGGGCAGTCAAAGAGGCCCCTTCCAATCAATAGGTTGGTCACATCAACCTCTAGCACCCATATGATTGTCCCAACCCTATTGACCTTATGGCAAGCTTCAACCTTTTTTATCATATGGGTGCTAGAAGGCGGTGGCTGAGGGTCTTCATGTCCTGGGTATGGCATTAAACTCTGATGGTGAGATTCCGGTTCTGGAGGTCTGGGGATTGTGGAGCACCCCTTCATCACCATTACTCCAAAGTCTACTCTGACTCGGAGTGGTAGTACCTGTTAGGGTCCCATCCATGGGTTAAATAGAAAAAATGAGTTTAAAAGTGTTAAAAAGTATCTTTGGCATAAAATAACCCAGCAAGGATTGACATGCCATAAAATTCAACTTACCAACTAACCAACTGTTCACCCTTCTATACAACCCCTCCCCCTAAAAAAAAACCCAGTGTGCATAGGGCTCATAAGAATGTCTCTGTATCAGGACGCATCAAAAAGTTTGCACTCTGATATGTAATGGTTTGTTTGTTTTGTTTTACGGCACATCAACCATGGTGGGTCATTTAATGCTGGCCAAGTTTTGAAAGATTTGGAACTCTTTTTTTTGTAAACAAATTTCCTATTTAACCTATGGATGGGATCCTAACAGGTACTACCACTCTTAGACTGCTTGTCTAGCCTAAGTAAGGACCAAAGTTTTCAGTCTGATATGTAATTGTTTGTTTGTTTTGTTTTACAGCATATATCAGCATTTAATGCTGACAAAGTTTTCAAAAATTAATTCTTAATGGGTACTCAATTTTTTTTTTTATAGATACATTTTTCTATTTAACAAATAGATGGGACCCTTACACGTACTACCTCTCCAAGTCAGGGTGGACCTGGGAGCAATGGTGATTAAGGGTGCTCCACATTTCCCAGACCTCCAGAACTGGAATCTCACCATCAGATAGAGTTTAAGGTCATTCCCAGGACATGAAGGCCCTCAACCACCACCTTCTAGCATCCATATGAAGAAAAGGTAGTTTGGCATAAGGGCAATAGGGTCAGGACAATCATATAAGTGCTAGGGCTTGACATATTCTCCAGTGAATTAAGTGCATATTTCAATACCCATCAAGAATGAATAAAACAAAACATCTCCAGCATAAAATAACCCTACAAGGTTGACATGCCATAAAAACAACCAAACAACCAAATTTTGATCTGAAATTTTCAATGTATAATATTCAATCTATCTGACTATTCCCCAGTGAATTAAATGCATTGACAAGGAAGGAGATTATGTTGAAAAATATTTGTGTAAAATAGATGCTTTTTTTTTCATCAATATGCTACAGGGTTATTGATATATGTACAGGAACTTTTATTTATTAAGTATAGTGTAGTTTAGCTTTGGCACAAGGTCACAGATATGGAGCGCCCAGTGAGGATTAAATTTACTTCTCGGGAGTAATGATCTGTGAGACCAGCTTGCTAACCTATATATATACACACGTGGGGGTGCGTGGAGTAATGGTTAGATTCGAAGGAAATGGACACATCGACGCAAATTCAAATCCTGGACAAGGCTGTTTGCATTTCACATAGCCCTAATACTCTTGGGAAAGGTATGCATCCACCTACTTTTATTATGTTGAAAAATAATTTGTGTAGAATAAATGTTTCTTTTTTTTTTCATCATTAGTCTTCAAACTTATTGATGTTTCCATATATAAGTAAAAACTTTCTACACATATATAAGTAAGTACATTTCTTATATGCACCCTTCCGTAATAGAGTGTTCAGATATGTCATTAAAAGTACACATTTTCACCCTCTCCCCATACATATATATATATATTACATAAATTCCTTTCTGTGTTCACATATTAGTCACTGACTAACATTTAAGTGTTAAGCTAGCTAAAAAAGAGATGGAGTGTGGGAGTGTGGATATTAAAGTAGGAAATAATAATATACTGCAGTCATCCTTTATTTGTGACTAGAAGCAACTACCCGGCATTGCCTGGGTAGAGGGAGGGGAATAATAAAAAGTTAGTCTCACAGATCCATTGATTGTTTTGGTCTTACATAATTGATTTATGTTTTAATCACAAACGCCACCAATGATTTTCCCTTCTCTTACTATTCAATCCTAATTTTTAAGTATCTTCCCAGATATAAATAAAATCTTTATTATTTTTGCACAAAAAGCAAGCTCTGGTGATAGTGAATGTGTATATATATTTACTTAGTCATTAATTGTTTTATTTTTGTAGTTTCCGCCGTACATAATAATAATAATAATAATAATAATAATAATAATAATAATAATAATAATAATAATAAATTTTGAACTCATAACAAAATGGTATATGCATAAACCAGAATCTGTTCTTGAGAACGAAACGCATAAAATTTTCTGGGACTTTGAAATAAAAACGGATCACCTTATCTCAGCAAGAAGACCAGACCTAGTGATGATAAACAAAAAAGAAAGAACTTGTCAACTGGTGGATTTTGCAGTGCCAGCAGATCACAGGGTGAAGCTAAAGGAAAATGAAAAAATGGACAAATATCTGGACCTTGCCAGAGAACTGAAAAAGTTATGGAACATGAAAGTGAAAGTGATACCAATTGTAGTTGGTGCACTTGGAACAGTCCCAAAAGGATTAGAAAAGGGTTTGGAAAGTTTGAATATCAAAGGAAGGATTGAAACCATTCAGAACACTGCACTGCTGCAATCTACCAGAATACTCAGAAGAGTCCTGGAGACCTGAGGAGACTTGTTGTCACTCAGACTCCGGTGAAAAGACCATCAGCTAACACTGGTGTGAAAACTCAAAAGGAATGAATCATAATAATAATAATAGCATAATCTTTACAGATCATTGCCATCCCTCACAATCCTATAACTCCACCACCAGAACCCTTCCTTGCATGAGCTCTCAAATGACTCATCAAACCTGCTGCAGATCCACAAAGTTTGTGGATAAGCAGCAGGTTTGATGAGCCATACATACATACATACATACATACACACCAACTGCCCTTTATATATGTATAGATTTGGTTTTCCACAGTTTTAGTTACATCTGGTGAACTTTGATACTTTGATACTCAGTAACAGCTGCTTAGGGTCTGTTTAGCTCAGTCGATAGAGCATCTGCCATGAAATTGCAAGGTTCTGGGTTCAATACTGGTTCCCACTAACTCAGCACATGAGTAGCACAGTTTGGGTAATCTGATCTGTGCAGTAAAGCTGAAAGCTGGGAGCTGGCAGTAGATGTCACACTCTACTTCAGCAAAAAACGATCTCCATGGTCTACTGCTAATGAAAATGGGATAGACACATTTGTTATCTAGCTGATACTGACAATAGGCCACTGCACCAACTTCACTTACTACTTTAGTATATATTGGTTATTTTATTTAATGGCAGATCAACCCTTGTGGGCTATTTAATACCAAATATTGTTTTTTTTTTGTATATATATTTACCAACCCCTCCATACAAGCAGGATGTGACACATGAATAAAGCAAAATGTCTTCGGCATAAAATGACCCAATGGGGGTTGACATGCTGTAAAGCCAAACAACCGACAACTTAATAAAAGGGGAATTACTGCATGCTGTCTTGAACAAATCTCAAAAGCAGTAATCCACAAAAAAGGAAACTGAATGGCCACTTACCTCCTATCATACAAACCATCCAGATACCCTCGAAAACCTCTAAAAAATAAATTAATATGTTGAATATACAAGGGGTGTCAAAAAGGTATCCAGATTTTTGGTACTTTTTGACACTCTTTGTATTCTGAAAAATTAACGTTCCATTCATTCATCATTTCTATCTTGGTAAATACAGCTTTAACCTTGGTACTTTTTTGACACTCCTTGTATTCTGAAAAATTAACGTTCCATTCATTCATCATTTCTATCTTGGTAAATACAGCTTTAGCAGACGGAAAGATGCCAACATATATACATACAGCTTTAAAATCTGTACTTTTTGACACACCTTGCATTTGAAAAAAATTAATGTTACATTTATTGTTCATTTCTATCTTGGTAAATACAGCTTCTTGATACTTTTTTGACACACCTTGTATATTTGATCTCATTATTTTTCAGACTTAAACATGTAGTATTAACCTAAATTTAAAAAAAAAAGAAGAATTTCTGAATCATTTTTAGGTTGGGCAACCATTGAGATAAAATGGATTCCTTCTAAGTGGTTGACCACTTGGCCACAACAGAGAAGGTCTAAATGCATATAGGGAGGGAGAGGGCCTCTTATAATGATTACCAAGAGAATGAGTAAGTACCAGGTGTAAGATGGACACCCTTTTACAGCACAGGGAACAGTAAGACATCATCATTGAGGGAGTCCAGAGGAGAGCTACTAAATTAGTGAATAATTCAAAATCCCTTTTGTATGAAGAAAGATTTAGGAACATTAGGACGTATTATAACGTCTTATACGTTATAATACGTCCTAATGTTCCTAATGATTGAACCCTACAAATACACGCATGGTTTTTATTCAACAAACTCTGACCTACTAAACATTGCTCAAAATCTCTATACAAGGGGACATAAATTAAAACTCCTTAAAAAATCTTGTAAAGCAAACGTAAGACAAAATTATTTTAGCTACAGAGTGGTGAATACATGGAATAAACTACCTTCATCAGTAGTGAATGCTCCATCTCTAAACTCCTTCAAGGCAAAGTTGGATAATCTGTGGAATGATTATAAATATTCTGTGGATTTAAAATGAATATTAAAATTAATATTAAAAGGAACAGCTGACAGGTATCAGACCTAATATACTAGCTGAAAAGATATTATTATTATTTACTCCTTTTGAGTTTTCACATCAGCATTAGCTGATGGCCTTTCACTGGAGTCTGAGTGACAGCAAGTCTCCTCAGGTCTCCAGGACTCTTCTGAGTATTCTGGTAGATTGCAGCAGTGCAGTGTTCTGAATGTTTTCAGTCCTTCCTCTGATTTCCAAACTTTCCAAACCCTTTTCTAATCCTTTTGGGCTGTTCCAAGTGCACAAACTACAATTGGTATAACTTTCACTTTCATATTCCATAACTTTTTCAGTTCTCTGGCAAGGTCAGATATTTGTCCATTTTTTCATTTTCCTTTAGCTTCACCCTGTGATCTGCTGGCACTGCAAAATCCACCAGTTGATAAGTTCTTTCTTTTTTGTCAATCAACACTAGGTCTGGTCTTCTTGCTGGGATAAGGTGATCCGTTTTTATTTCAAAGTCCCATAGAATTTTATGCGTTTCGTTCTCAAGAACAGATTCTGGTTTATGCATATACCATTTTTTTGCATGGATTATTATTATTATTATTATTATCATTTTTACTGCCACTAGTTTTTATACAAAGGAATGCTGAAGCTTTGTAATGATGTCATCAAGTTTATTTTAATAAGCATGCATGCTGTCCTGAACAAATCCTGGAAGCAGTACTCCACAAAAAAGTATCTTAGTTATAGATTACAACAAAGAATTTGCTATAATTATTTGTGTATAAGATTCACTATTTTTTCCAGCCCAAAAAAGTACGTACCTAGGTAGTAATATCTCATCCACAGAAATTGATGTTAATGCATGTATTGAGAAGGCATGGTCTGCCATTGACAGATTATGTCATATGGAAATCCAATCTCACTAAAAGTATCTTAGTTATAGATTACAACAAAGAATTTACTATAATTATTTGTGTATATGATTCACTATTTTTTCCAGCCCAAATGTTAGGGGTTCGTATTATACACAAGAACTATACAATCAACTATCATTCCGGCCACATGCCTCACAACATTCAAGACAGGATAATTGAAAGTACATACCTAGGTAGTAATATCTCATCCACAGAAAGCGATGTTAATGCATGTATTGAGAAGGCATGGTCTGCCATTGACAGATTATGTCATATGGAATCCAATCTCACTAACAAGTTAAAGCGACAATTCTTCGAAGCCGTAGTTGTGTCAGTACATATACCCATGGATTTTATCCAATGAACTTTGATTTATTAAATGTTGCTAAATAAAAATCTATACTAGGGGTCATAGATTGAAACTCTTAAAAAAATTTTGCAAAATAAATGCAAGACAAAATTATTTTAGTAACAGGTTAGTAGATTCATGGAATAAACTACCATCATCAGTAGTGAATGCCTCATCTCTGAACTCTTTTAAGGAAAAGTTGGATGAACTGTGGAAAGAATGTGAATATTCAGTGGAAATAAGATGAATGTTTTAAATATAAGGAATAACTGACAGATCTCAAACCTAATATACTACTACTACTACTACTAGTAGTAGTAGTAGTTGTTGTTTTTGTTGTTATCATTATTATTATTATCATTATTATTACAACAATAACAAAACAACAATAATAATAATGATAATAAATTATAATCAGAATGATGATAAACAACAATAAAATTATTTATTAACATCACAACAATGATTCCCTTCCAGGGCCAGCGTTTACTATCCCCCACACTGATGTGGCCAAAGCCTGGAAGGCCAGGTTTCATATATTTATATAAATACTACTTTATAAAAATTGATGTGTAGTAGAGTAGGGGCCCCATATCATAGATTCACAGGGGGCTCATGAGACCTTAGCACCAGCCCTGCTTCCCTTCAGTATCAGCCTGACTCTGCTCCTCCATGTTAAATGAAAAGAAGAAAAGGTTATTTGTAAAGATTAATATTTTTCCAGGTAATTAAGTTTGACCCTCTTTCAGATCCAATTAGAGAAACAGTAATTGTTTATTGTTAGAATCTTTAGAAATTGCACTTTTCCTAAATTTGTTTTATTTCCTGTTTGATATGATATTAAAGCTATCAGACTCCAGACACACTAAGACAATTACATGCACCAGAGAGAGAAAAAAAAGAGAACAAAAAAGAAAAAAAAGAAGAATCTGTACTCAAAAATTACATTGGTTCAGTTATAAGGCTTTGCAAATATTAACTTCCGTCACTAGAGAGTTCCACAGTGCAATTGGTTCACTGCCTCTCGTAAAGAATGAATAGGATGATTGGATTTTTGTTTTCTTCTATGTTTTATCTTTTCCATTCTGTTTTTGTTTCTTTTTAATTAAAGAACGTAAACAAATAAATTCTATCAAATTAATCTGTCAGATGTTTTTTGTTTATACGGTATCTGCTCTTTCAATAATGTTTTTCAATTTGACCAATTTAAAAAAAAAGTAATCTTTAAAATTCGTATATACTCGCAGATAGGTCACACTTTTTTAAACCAAAAATCCCGCCAAAATCAGTGGCGTGACCTATTCATTTGCTGTAAATGTAAAACAGTACTACTTTGATTTTTATTTATCATTAAGTTGCAATGATTAACAATTGCAATGATGTGATATGTATACAATATGCATACAATAGGCATTTGAAAGCTTTCGAAGCCTTTCGTATACATAAAATATATATATATCAAAGATTCCTACCGACTGATTGCTTTAAACTGACCTGATGCTGAGTTGACTGTTATACTTTTTTTTATCAAGGCACATTTAGAATTATAGTACTAAGAAATGCCACCCTTATTTCTATACTTGAAGCGGCTACCTGGCATTGCCTGGGTTGAGGGGGATTTTTTTAAGTTAGTCCCGCAGATCCATTATTACTGAATCATGAGTTGAATCCTGGTGGGATGCCCCATTTAAATCCCTATGTAAAAAAATAGACCTTGCATTGATCCAACTACTCTGAAAAAAATGTTAATGTCTACTATCTAAAATATTAAATGAAAAAAAAATCCATGCTGTTATCATTTAGATTTTATTTTTTAATTATCTTCACGAATATAGATCAAATCTCTATTATTTTTGCTCAAAAACCAAGCCCTGGTGATATTTAATGTGTATATATATTTACTTTGTCGTTAATTATTTTATTTTCGAAGCTTCCTCTGGATACATATACACACAACTGCCCTTTATATATGTATAGATAGATTGTTTGCATTATGCATCACAGTCTATGGCAAAGTTTTCTAGATCTAATATTTTTAAGCAAAGTCTTGAAACAAGGGTGAATATCTGATACGTTTTATCTTGAATAGGTTGTGTAACTAGCCAGATTATAATGCAATCTATCGACTGGTCAATTGCAAATGCCCACTTTTACAACCACAAATTAGGCGTGTGACCTTATATATATATATTTGATTTCAAAGGAAAAAATACCAAAAAATGACTATATATAATAATAATAATGAAATTTATTGTGTCCAGTGCTCAGGTGCACCACAACTCATCAAAGTCTCATGTCAAGTACACAGAATAATGTATTAGTGTCAGGAACATGAACAGTTTACAGTAGTAATATGCATGTATGTGTGCGCGTGTGTGCATATATATGTGGAGAGTGGCATCAGGTATAGTGTCGGCGGACTACAGGAGGCATGGAGGCTTTGAAAGACTCAGTACTTCAGCAGCCTACAACAGACGTGGGCAGTTTATTCCATGTCTCCGCAACTCTGAGTGAGAAAAAATGTTTCCAAAAGTCACGTGAGCAGTGCTGTTTTCTGACTTTGTTGGCATGCCCACGTGTGTTAGAAAGATGGAGAAAATATATATATATATATATATATATATATATATATATATATGTAAAATAAATGTATATGTTGTAGGTTCCACGTATGCTTCTTTGTTAGTATATCTGATGAGTCTAATTTTCAGTGTATATATTATATCTGTATGATAAAATTTTGAAGATAATATTAAGCTTTATTCAAGTTTCATTGTGTTAAATATAGGGGGGTAAATTTGGCACAGGTCAAATTGGAGGTCCTATCGTACACAAACGAAACCCGTGGTTTCAGAAGTAAAAATTACGCCCACAAAATCAGAATAAAGAGCGTAACTGAAAAAGTTGAAAATCCCCCACAAAAAAAACACACGCACACAAAAAAAAAAAAGGGCTTAAAAAGTTAATTCTCCTTCCACTTCTTTTATTCATTTTTTTTCTTCTCTGTTTAAATACTTTATAATTCTTTTACTAGCATTGTTATGTATAATACAAAGAAGATAACAGACACAAACATACAAAAAAAATAGTCTACAAAAGGACCAGATTAAATTGGATTTATGAAAAGAATTAATGTTAGAAGATGTCACAGCTGTTACTTTAAAAGTCACGGTCAGCACAGTTAGTCTGATTTAATCTCACAAACATGCAAACAAGCTTTGCAGCCATTGTATTAAAAATTCAAGGAGTGAATCCTGGGGCAATATTTTGAATTCAGACTAGTTATATAATTTATTGAGCAATCTAATATATAAATCTGGTGTATGCATGTCTGGGCTGCATGGGAAAAAAGTAACTTAAGACTTAAAGGTGACTGAATAAATTCTAATCTATATATTCTCATTATGTTTGTATGTGTGTGTGTGTGTGTGTGTATATATATATATATATATATATATATATAAAATATATTTAATTTCAGTTACGGATAATTAACACCATAATATTTCATCTCTGATTTATATATATATATATATATATATATATAATAAAATAAAAAAATCTTTTGAGAGAGAAGTCCCTAATAAAAAGTTTTCCTCATCTATTATTGGACTCTTCTGAAGCATTAAATTAATATAGTTATTATATAAGATATTGGAGAAGATAAAATCATCTCTTACCTTTGTGATGTTCTATTGAGAAAAGATATAGTTATATATATATATATATATATATATATATATATATATATATATATATAAATCAGAGATGAAATATTATGGTGTTAATGAATTTAAAAAAAAAAAGAAGTTATATGTTTGTTTTATTTGTAATATTGAAATTGTGAATTACGGAAGATATTTTGGTAATTTTGATCTCATGTCGTACAGGCCTCCTGCCCTAATTTACGCTATGATTTAGCAAGCAAGCATCAGGCGAATTTCCAGCTCAACTTTTTTTTCCGAGTTGTGTTTTTGTCACTTTTATTTTTGTATTATTTATTTAAAAGACAACAATAGGATTTATATGTAATGAAATTGCAAATCATCGTTTCTGGCTTAAATGACTCATCTTGATTTTTGTTTCATTTTGTGGAAATTCTAGTGACAGTTATTGCTTAAGAAAAGGACTCAATGGCTGGAATTCAAATCCTGTACAGGGCCGTTTGCGTTTCCCATTGCACTAATGCCCTTGGAAATGGCATGAATCTATCTTTTCTCACTACCAGCGATGAGTAAAATAATAGGGCAGACTTGGCTCTTTAGCCTTGGTAAGGCAATTCATCTAGGAGAAGGAAAAAAAATTCTGCATTCAAAACCTGAAGAGTGTTATTTGGATAATCTATGGCACACTGATGCAACATTCTTCTGTTATCAGCTCATCCAACAAGTGTGAGGCTGGTCCTACACAAGCCTTTACCACTTGTAATGACAAACAATAACACCGATAGACTTTGGAAAGCTTTATTCTACTACAAATAATTGTTACACTTATTAAGAGTTTATATAATCTACTATTCCCTAGAGAGTTCTCCAAAGGGGACTTAATCATAAAGTGTGCACTAATGCCCTTGGAAATGGCATGAATCTATCTTTTTCTCACTACCAGCGATGAGTAAAATAATAGGGCAGACTTGGCTCTTTAGCCTTGGTAAGGCAATTCATCTAGGAGAAGGAAAAAAAAATTCTGCATTCAAAACCTGAAGAGTGTTATTTGGATAATCTATGGCACACTGCTGCAACATTCTTCTGTTATCAGCTCATCCAACAAGTGTGAGGCTGGTCCTACACAAGCCTTTACCACTTGTAATGACAAACGATAACACCGATAGACTTTGGAAAGCTTTATTCTACTACAAATAATTGTTACACTTATTAAGAGTTTATATAATCTACTATCCCTAGAGAGTTCTCCAAAGGGGAGTTAATCATAAAGTAGGGGAGGTAACTCAAAATTACTTATTACACCCCTATAAACAAATCACCTGTGTATATATATATATATATATATATATATTTACCAACCCCTCCATACGAGCAGGATGTGACACAAGCTTAATTTCTTAAGCGAAGTTTAACAGGTTTGAATTCAGAGTTTTCCTTCTTCTAGACTGGTTACCTAGCCAAGATTAAAGAGCCCAGTCAGCCCTACTATTTACCCATAGCTGGAGGGAGAATAGTTGGATGCATACCTTTCCCAAGGGTATTAAAGCCATGGGAAATGTAAACAGTCTTGTCTAGGATTTTAGCTCATCTCGTCGTCTTCATTTCCTACGACTATAACCATTACATCATGCACTTCCAACGAATCACCTGTGTAAGCAATTTAGTGATTGGCATTTTTTTTACAGAACTGGTATGAATCCCCCTATCCCCCAGCTATGGGTTAAATAGTACCACTACAGTTCTTCTACAATGATGGCTTTGGCATTAAATAACCCATAAAGATTGATATGCCATTAAAAAATGAAACCAAACCTGAACTGTTAGGTGCTCATGAGTTTTGTATGATGGGAATGTTGCTGCTACTACTACTACTACTGCTACTAATACTACTACTATTTTTTTATACAAATATCTTTTGAAAAGCTGTTAATTATCATGTTTGATTGATTTTAATAACCCATATAGGATTATTTTATGTCTAGAGGTTAGGGAATTTCCTTCAATGTACTTCTCAGCCACAAAAAATTTGATTATAGGCATCTGTTCAAGCCTGGAGTGATCTGTTTGATTTGCCAACATTTTGAATAGCCTCAGAACAAATATTTTTCTGAGATTTAAATAGACTTTGGTTTTTTCCTATAACTCGAACCTAAAAAGGGGAACCACTCTGAATGAATTTTATCTGTTAATTAATCTATCCATTATTTTCCCATTAAACTAACCCTAAACTCTAACCCTAAACCCTAATCCTAACCCTAACACCATCTTCTTTTTTTTCCTAGAAGATCAATAGATAAATAATTTATAAAATTCATTCAGAGTGGTTCCCCTTTTTTTAGTTTAGAGTTATAGGAAATAACCTAGACTTTTTTGTTGTTGCTATAAACCAATTCCAAACAATGCACAGTTTACATTTATAGAAAAAAATTAGTTTACATTTTTTAAAAATTCCCCCTATTGATTAAATGAGGGCCGGTTTAGCTCAGTTGTTAGAGTGTCCACCTGGGATACCACAAGGTTCCTGGTTCGATACCGGCCCTCGTTAACACAGCGTATGAGTAGCATAGGGATCTGTGCGGTAAAGTGAGGAGCTACTGGTAAGTGTGGCACTCCACTTTAGATGCTAAAAACAATCTGCTTGGTCTAGCGTTAGTGAAAAGGGGATAGACTCCCTCGCTGTCTGGCTGATACCAACTTTAAGCCACCCCGATGACTTTTTTTTATTGAATGAGCCTTGCACATCTCAGGCTTTGGTTTGTTTTGGTTTGGTTTGTTTTGTTTTACGGCATATCAACCTCAGTGGGTCATTTAATGCTGACAAAGTTTTGAAATAAATTCATTGTTAATGCATAATACAATTTTGTTTATAAACTCATGTTTTTCTATTCAACCCATGGATGGGTTCCTAACAGGTACTACCACTACAGGTCAGAGTGGACCAGGTATCAATGGTGATGAAAAGGTGCTCCACATTCCCCAAACCTCCAGAACTGGAACCTCACCATCAGATAGAGTTTAACGTCATTCCCAGAGCATGCAGACCCTCAGCCACCGCCTTCCAGTACCCATATGATAACAAGGATTGGGGTTTGCCATAAGGGCAATAGGGTTGGGGCAATCATATAGGTGCTAGGGCTTGACGTGGCTAGCCGATTGATCAGAGGGGGCCTCCGACCGCCCGTCTAGCACAAGAATAGCCTAAAGTGGAATATTGCAAGTCATGGATTGCTCAGCCACCTGGGTTCTATCTTTAAGCATCACGGGTCGCCACCCACGGCCAACAGGTGGCCCCATTGGGGGAGTCTTACCCCTCTGCAGAGGTGCAGTCAGTGCATTCTAATGCCCCAGCTGACAAGGTGGATCTCAGGTTTTAGATTTGTATCTATTTTCTTTGGTCTTTTCCCCTTTAGGTACTACAACTCCTGGTCAGAGTGAACCTGGGAGTAATGGCAATGAAAGGTTGTAGTGAGTTAGCCAATGGCATGTTATCTCATTTGCATATGTCTCCTACAGCGGTAGATATATAGAGATAGCTTGGAGGACATAATAAAACTAGCTACTAGAAGCTAAGAGAGAGAACTACGATAAGCTCAGAGAATTACTACTACGACTACAACAAGAAGTACGAAACTACACATCACAACAAAGGTACTCCACACTCCCAGATCTCCAGAACGGGATCCTCACTATCAGCAATATAGTGTCCTACCCAGGATGCCCCTTTTTTAAGGGGTCTTACCTCTCAGCAGGGGATACAGTCAGTATATTCTAAGCACTAGCATCAGTCATTTTTAAACAGATCTATTTGACCCATAGATGGGACCCTTATAGGTACTCCAGGTCAGAGTGGACCTGGGAGTAATGGCAGTGAAGGGTACTCCACAGTGTCCTCCCAATGTACCCCTATCATTTTTAGGGGTCTTACCTCTCAGCAGGGGATACAGTCAGTGTATTCTAAGTACCAGAGACAGGGTGTGTACAAAAATAAAAATATGGTTCAATAAAGTTAAGGTCAACGATGAAATAAAAATTTCTATCATTTTTTGCTTAACAAAACTTGTATATCACCCATTAAATTACACGTCTGTGAACTCTTTAATAATGAAAAATAATTTAAATTGTTTCATTCAGCAAACAAAAAAAAAAGCCTCTATAATAATGATATGAACAAGTTAATTTATTGAATGTGGTGCTAAAATTAGTATCTGAAGCTTCTGGGTAATGATGAGTAATTTTTAAATAATTCGTCATAAAAAATAAATAAATTAAGCGATTCTCCAGCAAGAAAAGGTTATTAAAAGCTTTGTATTTAGATCCTTTATTATTCTGTCCTAACAACAATCTCTTGTTTGCCTCCCCCAATAAAATATAAAAATGTGAAAAACAGGATTAGTTGGTATTGGGGAAGATGATAAGTTTAAAAAAAAAAAAAAAGAAAAGAAGAAAGACCAAAGAAAATAGATAAATATCTAAAGCCTGATACGTACAGGCTCATTCAATAAATAAGAGGATTTTTTTAAAGCTAAGTTAATTTTTATCAGAATTCTTTCCCCATGGATGTAAACATTGCATTGTTTGGAATTGATTTATAGCCAGAAAAATCTATTTAAATCTCACAAAAATATTTGTACACAATTAAATATACTTTTTACAAACATATTTATAAACAACAACAAAAAAGAAACAGCTACTACAAGAAATGACATTATATATATATATAATGTATGGGTTTATGGTGGTTGTAATGATTTTGGTTTGGTTTGTTTTGTTTTATGGCATATCAACCTCAGTGGGTCATTTAATGCCGATAAAGTTTTGAAATAAATCAATTCTTAATGGATAATACAATTTTTTTTTATAAATACATTTTTCTATTTAGCCCATAGATGGGACCCTAACAGGTACTACCACTCCGGGTCAGAGTGGACCTGGGAGCAATGGTGATGAATGGGGTGCTCCACATTCCCCAAACCTCCAAAACTGGAACCTCACCATCAGATAGAGTTTAACGTCATTTCCAGGACATGTAGACCCGCAGCCACCGCCTTCTAGCACCCATATGATAAAAAGGGGTTGGGGCTTGCCATAAGGGCAATAGGGTTGGGAAAATCATATAGGTGCTAGGGCTTGACGTGACCAGCCGATTGATCGGAGGGAGAAAACTAAACCTTATCATCTAGTGGTCAAAGTGGGCCTGGGAATAATGGCAATGAAGGGGTACTCTACTCCACCTCAGAACTGGAGTCATGACCATATGCAGTTTTGTGTCATACCCAGCAGAGAAATGTTGGCATTCCTCCGTCGTCTACGGGAGACGATGGAGTAGTGTCCAATTTTTTAACTACATAGCCTGGGCGGGCTCGTATGGAGGATGAGCTGTTGCCCAAGCTGCAAATCCCCCCTCTCCACACTATCGCTGTGATCCAAAGGAAAGGTAAGGAACCAATGCAGTTTGTCAACGGTAGTGTCGTAGGACTTGCTGGGTAGCACTGGATCACACCACTTTAGGGACTCCGGCCCCTGATTTGTTTTCGGGGTTAACTCCCCTAGCATTTCCTTGAAAGGCAGCAGAGGTTTTGTGTCGGACTTTTCCTTAACTTAGATGGACTGTCAACCAAGGCTAAGGAGCACCTTCTAACCCATTTGGGGATTTATGTGAGTAGTAAGTACCTCAATCCTACTACTGTCGGTGTTCATATATAATTGATTTCTTGTGTGAGGTGTTAAGGTTTAGGTTTAGGTTTGTTTTGTTTTACGGCATACCAACCTCGGTAGGTTATTTAATGCCGACAAAGTTGTGAAATAAATTCATTTTTAATGCATAATACACTTTTGTTTATCAACTCATGTTTTTCTATTTAACCCATAGATGGGACCCTAACAGGTACTACCACTCCGGGTCAGAGTGGACCAGGGAGCAATGGTGATGAAGGGGTGCTCCACTGTCCCCAAACCTCCAGAACTGGAACCTCACCATCAGATAGAGTTAAAAGTCATTACCAAGATATGTAGACCCTCAGTCACCGCCTTCTAGCACCCATATGATAAAAGTGGTTGGGGTTTGTCATAAGGGCAATAGGGTTGGGAAAATCATATAGGTGCTAGGGCTTGAGGTGGCCAGCCGATTGATCAGATGGGGCCTCCCCAACCGCCCGTCTAGCCCAAGATAGGGCCAAAGTAGAGTATTGCAAGTCATGAACTGCTCATCCACCTGGGTTCTATCCTTAAGCATCACGGGTCGCCACCTACGGCCAACAGGTGGCCTCATTGGGGGAGTCTTACCCCTCTGCAGAAGTGCAGTCGGTGCATTCTAATGCCCCAGCCGACATGGCGGGAGGTGTTAAGAAATTGTAGGCACCAATGCCCCACCCCTGTCAAGTAGACAAGAGAATGCAAACATACGTCTTACATGTTCGAGAGAACTAAAGAAAAGACCCACCAGGGGAATACAGTCAGTATATTCTAAGCCCCACCGACAAAAGTAAGATATCAAGTTACCTTTTTTTAAAATGGGGGTATTGACCGTGTGAAAAATCATTGGATTTAGAAATACGAAGATTCCATTATTATCCACTAGAAGTGGCTACTCGTCGTCGCCTGGGTAAGAGGTACGAGAGAGAGATAGTCTCGCAGATCCATTATTGGTGAATTGCAAGTTGGATCCCCGCAGGATGCCCCACAAAATCCCTATGTAGAAAAAAAAACGCCTTACGTTGATGAAAAGAAAAATGAATGTCTCCTATTTAAAATATTAAATGCAAAAAAAAAAAAATTCCATGCTGTTATCATTTTAATTTTATCTAAAAAAATTATCTTCACGAATATAAATCAAATCTTCATTATTTTTGCTCAAAAACCAAGCCCTGGTGATATTTAATGTGTATATATATTTACTTTGTCGTTAATTGTTTTATTTTCGAAGTTTCCTCTGGACATACACATACATACAACTGACGTTTATATATGTATAGATAGATAGAAGATTGTCCAAAATGGGAATTGAAACTTATCTACTGCGAATAAAATTAAGTTTTACGGTGGTTTTATGTTTGAACAAATTTCTGTTAAGTCTCGAAAAGTTTTGATAGGAATATAAAAGGTTTTAAGTTTAAAAAATATGCAAGTTTTTTTTTTTTTTTTTTTTGGTGGGGGGCGATAAAAAAAAAGAAATAAAACAGTACATCAAAATGATAGCTGACCTGACTTGATACCAAAAGCTTGTAAATAAGTTTCGAATAGTTTTAGAAGATAAAGCGAACGTTTTAATACCAAGGTTATGTTGCGGGGCCGATAAGGATGTCGACCCCACAGACGTTTGAATAAGTGAAACGACTGGAGACAATGAAAGAAACAAAGGCAGAGGAATTGGATGACAAAGGTAACCCGGCGGTCAATTTATTTGCGAAAATTGATAGAAAGGTAAATCGGCTAGTTGAGGGTTCGATGTTTGAGGTTGGTCACACAACGTTCAGTCAGTCTTTCGTTGATCTGGGTGGATAGGTCGTCTGGTGTCGGATAGGCAGTTGGAATCCGGAATCAGGATAGCAGTGCGTCCACGGGAGAGGTTGACGTCGTGGTCGGTCGGTAACGGTCTCGGCCTGCGGTTGGATCGGCTGCGAGCCCCAGTCGTAGTCTCGTTGGGGACTGTTCGAGTACGAGCGTGAACGTAACAGCGACGGACCGTTCGCTTAGCACGTGTTTTGCTTGGGTCTGATGCGGGGTTTCAGACCGGCTGGTACGAGTAGCTAGGTGTTTGCTCGACGGAAGATCGAATCGGATCTACCAAGCTAGTATTTAGCGTACTGTCGGCGAGGGATGCCTATCCGGTTGTAAGACCCAGATCTTCTAGGGATTTCGCCCTAGGATCGCATTAGTGGTTAGGAAAGACTGAAGAGTTAAGGCCGACTGGTTAGCTCTGAAAAGAGATGGGTTTTTAGCCTTGAAAAGGGCTGGGTTTGTTAGCCTTGAAAAAGGCTGTTTGCTGGAACTGGAACAAGGCCTGGGTGGAGGCAAGTCATCTAGCGGCAAAGAGGCAGGCAGTCAAGCAGTAGAGAGGTAAGCGATCAGGAGCAGCTATCAGGAAAGGCCATTCGTCTAGACTGGATCAGAATCAGAATCAGAATCGGGCACGTAGCGGTGAACTCAGGAGTGTGGCTGTCGTTGCAAAACAAAATGTTCGTCCACATTCGAATTAGGAAGAGACATTCTGAATTAAATCGCGCTGATTGGTATCGCAGTATTCTTGTCTGTAATTTGTTGCCATAGGTATTTTAACGAGGTTGAATTCAAAACAACCGAATTATTGTTTCTGGCTATAGATAATATATCAATAAGTGATATCTATGAACCGTACCGGAAGGCATCAACGACGTCAAGCGAACGTTCTTTGCGATGATGAAATAGGGTGAAGGAAGGTGACGGGTTTGGTCGCCTGCTTGCATCTACACACGTACGTTCGGTCAAAGGGGCGGAGCTAAACTACGAATCCAGGTCAATCTAGTCGGAAAGTGGAAGGGTTTGGTTTGCCTACGTGCTTTTACGCACGTGCGCTCTGAAAAGGGGGCCAAGGCCTTGTGGCCCCGACAGTTATTTAAGTTATTTTCTATACTATAACGAGGTGCCTGGAGAATAATCTAGATGGGAGTTGCACAAGAATGCTGCGTGCGATCTTGAACAAGTTGTGAAAACAACACCCCACAAGGAAGCAGCTGTACGACCACCTGCCCCCTATCTCACAAACCATCCGAGTGAGACGGACAAAACATGCTGGATACTGCTGGAGAAACAAGGACAAACTCATAAGCGACGTTCTCCTATGGAAGCCAACACATGGACATGCTAATGTGGGCCGCCCAGCAAGGACCTACATTGACCAGCTCTGCGCGGATACTGGATGTTGTGCAGAGGACCTCCCGGGGACAATGAATGATAGAGAAGGTTGGTGAGAGATTGTCATGGATATCCGTGCTAATTGCGTGACATGATGATGATTGTAATATATTGAGACGAGGCATGCTTTAAAGAACTAGAGGAATATACGGCGTACATTTATATTTATTTACGAGCTGTACATGATACGTGTGTGTTGACCGTTTCTATCTCCTGAGTGACATCAGTACAAACGTATAATGTACAGCTCATAAATAAACGTAAATCTACGCTGTAAATCCCTCTAGTTCTTAATGCACACCTCGTCTTAATATATTACATCAATGGGGAAGTTTTATTATATTAGGTGCATTGATGGAGGTTTGAGACCGTTTTATTTTGTGGATTTTGGGGACTTTATATTTTGTAAATTGTATGAAAGGTTTAGGGTAAATAAGGTTTAGAAATGATTTCTCTGTGTAATTAAATTCATCATCTAGGTATTTGAGGGCTCAACGGCAAAAGCCTATAATAATTCCCTTTTTAGTTTGTGTTGAACTCCCCCCCCCACACACACACCATCGCTTCACCTACCTTCTCATCTAAAAGCGGTAAGGGCTGGGCTACTGTCCAGTGCCTGAGGCAACCCTCAAGGGGAATGCCGACTGAATTTAAGCAATTTAAAAACCCGCCGTGATGGGAGGCTTGCTTCATGTGTTTATTTTAGCTTGGTGTGTAGCTAAAAAAAAATCCTTAGCTGTTTTTTTTTAAATTTATATATATATATATATATATAACTAGCGGTGAGACTGTTAAAAATAGACCTTGATCAAAAGATAGTATTTCAAATGCCGATTTTCAAAGAAAGGAACCCTCTTTTGGAAGAGTGACGCAGCAACCTTACCCCCACCTACCACTTGGTTCTGTACAAGATTAAACTGAGAACATGCCTCTCGTCTGGAATTTGAACCTTAGATCTTAATTCCGATGCTTTACTTCGAGCTATTACCAACCGCATCATGTTGCTTATCCAAATAGTTTCAAACTGCTTGCACTGCACTGGTTTCGTTTTGCCATGACCCAAGTTTATAGTCACGCCTTAAATCTTGGTAAACAGATGTACAGTGTTTTTGCAACTTTAGATTTTTTTTTTTTCGGTGGGGGAAGCACCGCATTTTGTATATACAAAAAAGTGTTAGTCACTTTAAGAAATTAGGTCTACTTATAGCAAACGGTTTAGCTCACTCGGTAGAGCGTTCGGCTAGGAACCACAAGGTTCCTGGTTCGATACCGGTGCTCGCCAACTCAGCGTATGAGTAGCACGGGGATCTGTGCGGTAAAGTTAGGAGCCCATGGTAGGTGTAGCGCTCCGTCTCAGACGCTAAAATAATCTCCTTGGTCTAGTGCTAATGAAAAGGGGATAGACTCCCTCGCTGTCTGGCTTATACCGACATTAGGCCGCCCCGACGACTTTACTTTATTTACTTATAGCAAGCGAAAGACTTGAAAGTTAAGAAATTAAAAGTACATGACATGCAACACTCTACTTTGGCCCTTATATAGGCTAGATGGGCGGTCGGAGAGGCCCCCTCCGATCAATCGGCTGGTCATGTCAAGCCCTAGCATCTATATGATCGCCCCCGTCATTATTGCCCTTACGGCAACCCCAACCCTTTTTATCATATGAGTGCTAGAAGGCGGTGACTTTATGTCCTGGATATGACGTTAAACTCTATCTGATGGTGAGGTTCCAGTTCTGGTGGTTTGGGGAATGTGGAGCACCCCTTCATCACCATTGCTCCCTGGTCCACTCTAACCTGGAGTGGTAGTACCTATTTGGGTCTATTCTATGGGTTAAATAGAAAAATGTGTTTATAATAAAAATGAATATCCATTAAGAATGAATTTATTTCAAAATTTTATCGGCATTAAATGACCCACTGACGTTGATATGCCGTAAAACAAAACAAAACAAATAAGAAATTAAAATCAATTTTAAAATGTGTCTATCCACCTAAGTTTAACACGTATGGTTTATAATCAGTAAAAATTAGAATCAGTTTAATATCAGCAGGTAGTGTAAACTAGGCATACCAAAATCGTTCTCAAAATCAAAGTTAAATTAAATCTAGGGGTGATGTTCCAATTCTGGAACTCTGGGGAGTGTGGAGTACCCCTTCCATCACCATTACTCCTAGGTCCATTACCAGGGTGGTATTACTTGTTAGGGTCCTATGTATGGGTTAAATAGAAGAAAAAAAAATGAGTTTTAAAAAATTGTTAAAAAAAGATTTTTGAATACCTATCAAACACGAATAGAACAAAACGTCTTCAGCATAAAATAACCCAACAAGAGTTCACATGCCATACAAACGGATGTTTGAGAATTTTTTTTAACTTGAAATATGCGTTGAAGGCAGTTCAATGTTTATTTTTAATGTTTTGTAAATAGCGTTAATTTGGGGGGGGGGGAAGATACGAACTTATTTTTTGTAAAGGTTATATCTTTCTCAGGTAACGCCCATAGAATTTTCGGATTCTTCGGTGTCGGTCTGCGATTGGTTGGATTTTTTTGGATTTTGTGAAAAGAGGCTGGTTTCCTGTTTCCAGAAAAGGGGCGCGAAATTCGACAGACAGAGGATTGGTTTTGAAAGGTCCGGTCCGATTTTGGCAGTCTCCGTTGACGTTGAGTCAACGTAAAATGTTATTCACCAGGATAAGACGAAGATTGTTAAAACAAGATCAAGTTTTTTCATAGTCTTGATAATTTATGAGGAAGTGCGTCCCGGTCTCCTGCCTCAAAAATTGCTACCCGGTGACTATTAAAATGACGACCCGGCTCAGTCTATTCAAAACTATCCATCTTCATATCTATCTATCTATCTATCTCAATCTGTTCATATTTATCTATATTACTTTTTTTTTATTCATGTTTGTTTAAGGTCTTGTTTTTAGTTTGAATAAACAAGAATTACGACAAAAAAAGAAGCGACCCCCCACAAATACATTTGTCGAAAATATCTATCTATCTCCATTTGTTCATATCTATCTATATTATTTAGTTTGTTTATCTATCTATCTATCTCAGTCTATTCCAAACTATATATCCATCTTCATATCTAAACAAGAATTACGACAAATTATGATAAATAAACAAGAATTACGACGAGCTGGGGTTGTTATTTTGATAGTCACCGGGTAGCAATTTTTGAGGCAGGAGACCGGGACGCACTTCCTCATAAATTACCATTTTCATTTCTAGAGGAAAAGAAAGAATTTTAAATTGTTTGTTGCATATTTGGAAAACCCAAATATTACATTCTGGCTCACAGAGAAGATAAATTATTTTTAATTATATTGTAAGTCGGCATTTGAAACCGATAATTTTTCTTCAGAGAAGAAAATGATATTTGTATTTCCGAGGGTCGGCTTGAAAATTCGACCTTAATTCTTTTTTTATAGAGACATTATCTTATCTCTAAAATTGTACATTTTGTTTGTAAGAAGAAACTTCTTCATTTCAAGGCATTTTAACCTTAAATAATTCTTGTGACTCGGCACCTGACGAAATTTCGACCGTCAACATAGCAGCGGTGCCCAAGAGGAGAGAGAGAAGCAACCAGTATCAGCACCCAAAGGGAAGATTTGGTAGACTGACCGGCGACCAGATAAGTGAAAGAAGGGAAAAAACATTTTTGTTTACTGTCTTAGTTCATTCTATTTGTAATTGTGAGTAGAAATCTTTGTAGCCACCCTTTTTTTATACTTTGTATAATTTTTCTTTATTTTTTCGGCTTTGAGCCTTAAAATTGTTAATTACAGCATAAAGGACAAATTATTCAAGTCATTAGTTTTCTTTCTTTCTTTTTTTGTTTATCAAATAAATCTTTTGTGTAGTTCCGACTTTGATCAAAGACAAGTGCTGATCTGTCAGCCTTGTTCTATAAAACGTTTTAGTAAATTTCATGGACGAAAATAACTGATCACACACACAAATCAATATCATACCTCTTCTGGCAATTGGGTTGTTCAGTCAAAACTTTAAAAAAAATTTATTTGAAACAATACCTGGTTGACCAAGCTGCTATGAAGTACAAATAGCAGCTATCAAAGAAAAGTTATTGGGTCCCCCTTATCCCATGTCGCTCTATCTATTCCATATAAATGTACAATCTGAATCCAGCCACCTTTCTTTTTTTAATTTAAAAAAAAATTATTATCCATGTCTCAAATATGTGGTGTTACGAACGTATCCAACTAACTATATTAATAGAACCGCTAGAATTTAAAGTGAAAACATTTTAACTATTTAGAACCCACTTAGATTTTTTTTCTCTACTTTAATCTTTTGTGTGCGTTTGGCCCCCATTCGTTTCCTAAAACCATCCTTAGGATACAAATACTGTTTATTGAGGAATCAAATGTTAGCCCCGGTGTAACACCACCGGCGGGCTGCGAAACCCTTCTATGCACTTCTGCAACTCTCTTGCGTTTACTGCATCTTTCTGCACTGCTTCTTCTGGCCGTTCATCTCGTCTCGTCTAGCAATGATTCCGTGTCGTCTGCTAGTTCTCTACTAGGACCTGTCCACGTTGCGCATATGTGCTCAAAACATCTCGCAGGGGCCCCCCGCCAAAGGGGTGTACAAACAAACAAGTGTTACAAGAGAAAGAGAGAATAAACAACGAAGACAAAACAAAATCAGTCAGGTGAACATTAGAAAAGGCAGGGAGGTATATAACTTGCATCTATCTGCTGCTATCTCACATGGTTGTCGAGATGGGGGACACCCCCCTTTTCTTTTGGCGACCTCTTCTAATGCTAGCTTCTAGTGGGCATCTAACATCTTATCTCTTCAGTGTTCAAGGCTCATCTGCCCTCTTTGCTGTCCAGAAACTAACTGCTCTCTCCGCTGTCCCAAGACTAACTGACTAAAACTTTTTGAATTTCCCAGAATCCCAATTCTCGCTATCAAATCTCGTTGAAATCTCATCCTGCGAGATTTGAAAATCCTTTGTTCTAACAGACCACCCTGATAGTGTTTTATGACCCATCTGACCAACTGGTCGACTGTTAATTGCCAAAGGACCAGACATGTTGTCTGCTTCTAACATTAACTGCTCACTATCACTTCTTTTTATCTAGCCTAAATTCTTCTTATTATTTTTAAGATTTAGTTGACTTAGCCGTGACCCTACCTACATATACAATATATGTATGCACACACATACACATGTATGTATACACACGCACACATATATCTATATATACATACACACATGATCTACTTGAATACCACATATATACTTATCTTATATATGGGTTTTACTACTACTTATTCGGTCTACCACATACATACACATATATGTGGTTTGACTTACTACCTATGTATCATAACTACCTAGAATTATATACATATATCCACCTACTGTGCAGCTACATATGCATGCCCAATGCATAGTATTATACCGGGCAAGGACCCTCTTGGTAAAATGAAAAATAAAAAAGTAGATGATAATTGCCATGATAATTGAGGCAATTAAAAAAAATTGTGGAATGTATGAAAAGAAATCATGTATCTCTTGAAGACACTGCTTTGAATGCGGAACCCAACTGCATTTGCCGCCTTGTCGGTGGGGCGTTAGAATGCACCGACTGCACCTCTGCAGAGGGGTAAGACTCCCCCAATGGGGCCACCTGTTGGCCGTGGGTGGCGAACCGTGATGCTTATGGATAGAGCCCAGGTGGATGAGCAGTTCATGACCAGCAATATTCCTCTTGGGCTAGACGGGCGGTTGGAGAGGCCCCCTCCGATCAATCTGGTGGTCACGTCAAGCCCTAGCACCTATATGATTTTTCCAACCCTATTGCCCTTATGGCAAGCCCCAACCCCTTTTTATCATATGGGTGCTAGAAGGCGGTGGCTGCGGGTCTACATGTCCTGGGAATGACGTTAAACTCTCTCTGATGGTGAGGTTCCAGTTTTGGAGGTTTGGGGAATGTGGAGCACCCCATTCATCACCATTGCTCCCTGGTCCACTCTGACCCGGAGTGGTAGTACCTGTTAGGGTCTCATCTATGGGTTAAATAGAAAAATGTATTATAAAAAAAATTGTATTATCCATTAAGAATGAATTTATTTCAAAACTTTATCGGCATTAAATGACCCACTGAGGTTGATATGCCGTAAAACAAACAAACAAACCAACTGCATTTCTTACAGTTCTATCTGCAGATTTTCTTCAGTATTGGTGTGGGGCCGTGCCTGTGCTTGCTGAGGACCGCTTGTTTGACATGCCTTGTGTAGACATTCGTTAACACAATGAGGCGTCCTGTCATGGTGTAATGGTTAGCATCCTACTTTTGCAAATCCGTTGCTACTAAAAAGCGAATTTGATTCTTCCTAGATGCCCCATTAGGGTAGGTCGATTTTTCACTTTTTAAAAATATCAAATTGTCCATCTATGCGAAAGTTGTGTGTTAGTATACTTAATACCGATACCAAAAATTATATCTTTTACTTGCACCATTGTTTGAGGAAATGGCATCTAAGATCGTTAACTAAAAATCCTTGTTTTCGCAAAATTTTGCATTTAGAAAACGAGGTTTTTTGGTGCATTTTAGTAGACGATATTTGATGCTATTTCCTCAAACAATGGTGCACGTATAAGATTTAATTTTTTGTATCGGTATTCAGTATACTAACATACAACTTTCGCATAGATGGGCAATTTGATATTTTCAAAAAAGTGAAAAATTGACCTACCCTAATGCCCCATACATGCGACTGTCAAATCCTACCTGTAGTTTTTTTGTTTTTTTTTTAATTAGAATAACGTTTTTATTATTTTTGAACTCGGATTGTCAATTCCATTTCTAATGACCTTAACTGTTTCACTTAGCCAGATCAATTTTTTTCCAAAAGATAATCAGTAAAAATTAGAATAAGTTTAAGATCATCAAGTAGTGTAGACATTAATAAGCAGAGTGTAAAAAAAGAGAAAAGATTAAGCAAAGTAACTTTAGGGACTAAAATTGACCCAGTGAACCAATCTACTCTGATCAAAATTAAAACTCATAGATAGACGAACTATAAAGAGTCTGTAATGGTTCATAAGTTGTAGATTCTTGTTAGACCAGGTTTGGAGGATCAAAGAACAAAAGGATCGTATTCTTAAATAAATAGACAAAGCCAGACTCCCGCCAACTAACGGGCATTCTGAGAGCGGGGAAAGGGAAGTTTATAGTAGTAGAGAGCAGAAAGGCCGTAGCCAGCGAACAGACAAGTTCACGAATACTATTCCTCCTCGAACCGGGTGAACAAACTACAAGTAATCTTTAACACTAATAAGAATTTGTAAAAAGGAAAATTCATTAGCCAAACCACATCTTTGTAACTTGTTCATTTGATACAATTTATAATACACATAAAAGGACAATTCTTATTACAACTCAATTTCTTTGAATATTTGTACTGTTTTGCTTGTTTCTTTAATATTACATTTCACATGAAAATTACCTCCAACCAACATATGTCTTTCATCAAACAGGGTTTTTTTTTCTAATCGGAAGGATACAATGGGAGAGTCGTTTTTGTCCCAGAGGGTGAAATAGTTAATTCCTTTTTGTGTTGCTTTGGAATCTTCAGCTTCTGAACCGATAAGAGATGGTAAAATTAACTGCGGGGTCTCGTGGGGGGGGGGGGGGGGCAGCACCTGCTCCTCATTTAAAAAGCGTCAGGGCCGGGTTTCTGAGGCACCCCCAAATAGGGAATGCCGAAGTGATCACGCACATTTTGCACTGGCCATCACACCAGCTTCGGTTTGTGCGCGACTCCCCCACGTTAAAAAAGACCTTGTGGGAGGTCAAGGAAAATAGCTACACCATATCATATTGTAATACAAAGCTAGCTTAACTTCTCCATTCAATGCCAGTAGATAGATAGATAGATAGAGAAAGCTTGTCCAATCTTATTTTCTTTCAGGTAGTCATCTAAACTTAATCTAGTAAAAAGTAAAGTCAACGGGGTGGCCTAAAGTCGGTAACAGCCAATCAGCGAGGGAGTCTATCCCCTTTTCAATAGCGCTAGACCAAGGAGATTGTTTTTAGCATCTGAGGTGGAGTGCCACACCTACCGTCAGCTCCTTACTTTACCACACAGATCCCTGTGCTACTCATACGCTGAGTGGGCGAGGACCGGTATCGAACTAGGAACCTTGTGGTTTCTAGCCGAACGCTCTACAGACTGAGCTAACCCGGCCCTTAATCTAGTTTACTACAAACCCAGGGATAATGGAACTCACTCGGAATTGCCCGTTAGCTTGTTATCCATTACAACAACGCGAAGCATCCCTTGTTTTATTTCAAATAGTGACTTAATCGGATTACTCTTTCTTTTTCAAGAAGACAGGTGAAATCTTTCACTTCAGTTGTTTGAATTTAGGGCCCAGAATTAAATCATAGAAACGAATGGGGGTCAAAAGCACACAAAAGATTAAAGTAGAGAAAAAAAAAATCTAAGTGGGTTCTAAATAGGTAAAAATGTTTTCACTTTAAATTCTAGCGGTTCTATTAATATAGTTAGTTGGATACGTTCGTAACACCACATATTTGAGACATGGATAAAAAAAAAAGGCGGGTGGATTCAGATTGTACATTTATATGGAATAGATAGTAGAGCGACATGGGCTAAGGGGGCCCAATAACTTTTCTCTCACCCACACGACATCAAATAAGGATGGGGGTGGAATATGTCCCACTTAAGGGAAACACACACTAACTGCTATCAAACTAGTTTATAGAAGTCAACTGATAGTTCAGTAGTAGCGCTGTCGCTAAAGATAAGAGGTAAAATCCAAATTGTTCAAACAGGGTTCATGGTTGTTCAGTAGCGTCCAGTTATTGGAAGATCACAACAAGACTTGGCATGTGACGTAGCCCTACGTCACACGAAAAGACCATCGTGGTTTTCACAAGTTCTCATCACAACACGTCAGCGACCACCACCACCGTTCATACGTATATTTCAATTGTGGATTAGTTAGATCGTTGCCACTAGATGTTTAGTCATTTTATAGAACCAGGTTCCAACAGCATTTATCAACCAGTAAAGTGGGTTTGGCATTGAAAAATCTGCTAAGAATATCAAGATCTTATAGAATTTTCTCTTGTGTTCGGAAAAGAGCTAAAGTGGCGAACTAGATTTGTTTCAGGAGGTTAAGTACCATTAAAATAAATCATAAGCTTACTTTATAAACAGTGTAGTTTATACGATACCTAGTTCCAGCTATTATTGTAGAGTCTTCCAAGTTAACATGTGATACTGTGAATCTAGAAACGAACTAGCTTTCCAGTTGTTTTCCGACATTTGAAGCTTAAGCAAGGTTTAATATTAAGACATTCAAATTGGCCAACTAAGCCGGTTTTATGTTCAACACCTACAAGCCAATTTTATGAGTTACAAATAGGCCATATACAAAGAGTAATAAAAAAATAAATAAAATTTTAAAAAAAAAGGCGAAGGAAATTACATACAATACTAAGATTAATTTAAAGATTTGTTTTATATAGGAGACGGTCGGTCATGCTAAATACAAGTAAATGGTTACAGAGATGATATCATTAAGGGGCATTGGGGGGGGGGTCAAAAATTGACAAACTCGGACAAATCTCGAATTTTAACAGTGCACGTAGAAAATAACTAATTCTTTTTTCCAGGTATAGAAATACTATTCACGGGGATAGAAAATGCGTTCTTACAGATTTTAGTTTTTTTTTTATACACCTGTTAAAATTAAGAGATCATTTGAACGAGAAATGATCAAGTTATGAAATTATATATAATTTCCTGAAACAGACGGTTATTAAGAGCTAATTTTGGGATTATTAATCTAGATATATAAATATTTAATGAGTTAGTTGTACTGAAGATAATTATAGAATTTAAGTGAACTTTAGTTCTACAAGTAGAGATTTTGCAATAGGTCTATTATTTACAAGGTTTCACGGTTACTTTTATACGGATCCTTCATGAATTGCATACAATGCGTAAATATATTTCTCACACACGGCTTATTAAATAGGACCACTTCTGAGCCTTTTTATCAAAAATCACCATTACACTGGGCAAGTTATTTATCAGATTTCAGTCAAGAGAGACCAACATTCCTGGGCACCGGTTTCGGGCAATAGGGTCCCAATATGACAGAAAGAAAGTTATTGGTTATACATAAGAGATACCCCCCACCCGCATTCTATGTGTAACATACAATTTCCGTAGCTGCTTCAAACCGTCACAGACAATTGAGAATAGTTTTGTGATAAACGGGAGCAAATCAGACGTCAAAATACTTCCAATATTATAGATAGGAAAAGATCGGAGATCTTTCCTGGTATTAGCGAGCAGTCATGAAGAGAATATAATAAATTAGGTGGGGGCGGGAAGATGCATTCGTTCTTCAGGACAGATGTAGCCACTGATGTTCCCGGACCCTTTTGATATTGGGCCGCGATTTGTATTCCCGGGTCAGCAGAGCGTCCAGAAAGTCCTTGCTTTGCGAACTGTAGTTCCAGTTGGAGAGGGGCGCTCTCCGAGGTTGCGAAATGCTAGAATTTGGAAAAAGGTGCTTTCGGTTGAACAGGAAGAACATCATTACGCCTAGAGACCAAATATCAGGCTTGAGGGGGTCAAAGCCTCGTGTCTGAAAGAATTCGGGGGCCGCGTAATGATACGATACAAATGGATGACTTATAAGACGCTGGGGATGAACAATGCAGGACGATCCTAATCCAGCTATTTTTAAGTCTGTGGGGGATTCTCCAACTAAGATATTGTCAAGCTTCAAATTCCGGTGGGCGATGCAACGAGAGTGTAAGAAATTAATTCCACAGCATAGCGTGGTTATCATTTTTCTGTAGTTCTCTTCTCCAAGAC
The DNA here is from genome assembly GCA_023376005.1 of Doryteuthis pealeii. Lineage (NCBI taxonomy): Eukaryota > Metazoa > Mollusca > Cephalopoda > Myopsida > Loliginidae > Doryteuthis > Doryteuthis pealeii. Next base: position 25,548,769 of record CM042153.1, read on the forward strand.
AACCAACCCACCGCAAATACTCCTCTAAATTTCCGTTTTTAGTCTGCGGCGAAACCATGAAGACAGTATCACGCAGTCGGAAGACGCCATAGTGAAACAGTACAGGCGTGTTCTCTTCGCGTGTCAGTTGAGATATGAATAGCTCTGTATCAACTGAATGGCAGACGGCCTTGTTTGCATAATTGTGTAGGCAAGCTGCCTTGATGCAAAGCGCCTCGTTGTTTGAGTGGTTGGTAGCCTTGTAAATGTTTGAGAAATCGCCAAAAATCACTTCGTTGATCAATGTACAGTCGACCTTATGGAGAGCTTCCCTTAACAAGCTCTGATCGACACACGACTCGGTTGTACATTGGTGTCTAATGTGTTGTTTTGCTGGAAATTCAACCTGGGGCAGTACTGTTAACCTTTTTTTCAGGTCTTGGGGTGGTTTCGGCTCTTTGAAAGTAGTCTCCCCGAATGCAATATGGTGGCAACAGGGGACGCTTTCTGGGGCCTGAGTCAAGTTGTTGCACGAAGGGCCTCCCGGACACGTTATGCCATGTTTCACATATTCTAGAGCAACCTTTTTTAGGTCTGGGAGCGGACAGGGTATATTGTCGGAACCAGCTAAAGGACCAACTTTACACTGACTGCAACGAAAGAATACCCAGTGATTGACGTATATGTGGTTTTTGTGTTTCATCAAGTATTTTGAAGGAGAAGTACTTTTATCTTTGTGGTAGAGAAGAGTGCAGTGCGGGCAAGGCACATACACCATATGACCCGGTTCAGAATAGAATTCAGGTTGTGTGGTTTTCGCCAATACTACTAGTTGGTGGTCAGCGACATTTAAGATTTTAGGCTCGGTACATTGAGACTGGTTGTCAGAATTAGACGACAGTGGGCTGGTAGACCCATCACTGTATAAAGAGTAAAATCCTTCATCGTGATTTGAAATCGGAGAGAACGAGACAGACGCCATTTAAAAATCTTTTTTTGGTTCAGTTAGAGCAAAGATGTGTTCGGAACTTTGAGTAGACCTCAGAATCAGCAAAGACTTTTTTTCTTTTTTTTTTTTTTTACCTAATCGCTTGTGATCAACGAGCGAAATATTATTCAAGTCATACAACTTGTTAACCTGCCAACTCACGCCTACCTAGTTTTATTAATCCCAGTATTTATCACGCATTTATTTCTCTCCACGACGAAAAATCTGGCACTGTACCATTTGTAAAAGGGGGGAGGGAAGGTTATTCTTCTTCTCTTGCTATTGTTTTCATTTTCCGAGACACTCATTCTTTTGGACTGAAATTAATCATAAAAACAAAATAATGCCCGCATAATTCAATATTTGTTTTAAGGAGGGTTTTTTTTTCGATAGGCGCTTTGAAAGAAATGCCGGACCATATGACCTTAAGGCACCCTTTCCGCGATCTCGACTCACGGGGACACTTTTCTCATTTACACCGTAAAAATCCGGTTGTTTGTTAGGGGTTAGGGTTAGGGGTTAGTTTTATAATTAAAAAAAAAACTCGTCTGTAAACAATTAACCGGATTTTGACGGTGTAAATGGAAAAAATGTCCCCACGAATCGAAATCGCAAAAAGGGTGCCTTAAAGTCATATGGTCCGAAATACCTCGTATTTAATCCTATGAATACAACAGATACAGGAAGCAAAATAATACCGTTGAATAGAGCAAGTTTTCAGCTACAAAATACCATCTTTGGTGCATATCGCATAAATGCGTCCTTGCCTCCTGCCCTAAAAAACGCTAAGCGGTGCCTAATGAAAATCTAACCCGCGCTACTTGTTTTTGTGACATTTGTTTTGAATTAAAATTAAAAAAATGAATATCTAAATATTTTTATTTTTTTTATTTGTATTTATTTAATAATGTATTGATTGTTTTTATTTTCGAAACTCCGTCGTATTTATTTTAAAATTCGTGACAGCTGTTTTGAATTTAGATAAAATAAAAATACCGAAAACAAGATATTTTACAGGGGTGGGGGGCAAATATTTACATTTACTTGTCGATAAAAAAACCTAGGTGGGAGCTTACTTTTAACGCCTTCAAACCAATTAAAAAAAGTTATTTATCGATAAAAACGCCTTCAAACCGCTAAAAATGTTTTATGGGGGGGGGGGTTAAAATATTTATATTTACTTGTCGAGAAAAGACTTGGGGTGGGGGGTAAAATATCGCTTTCATATCCCTTTAACTTTTCAAGAAAAACGCCTTCAAATAGCTAGGGAGTTCAATAGTAGCGCGGGTTGGATTTTCAACAGGCATCGCTTAGCGTTTTGGGGCAGGAGGCCAGGACGCATTTATGCTATAATACCCGTATTTTTACGCATAGACTCAACCACTGCCTGTATATTTTGCCAGCGTTAAACACTCGTCTGATGAACCCACCCCAACCGAAACTGAGCCTAAAAATAACTAAAAATTTACAAATTTAGGACCGACCTCATTAACTAGTAGTAATTAATTTGTAAAATTAGCTTGCTAACCATTACACCAGGACGAGCCTCTCCCCCCACTCGGACCGTAAAGCGATAATATTTAGCCACTTCCTCGAGGGTTGAATATGAAACAGGGTCAATTGATTGATTAATTTTTAACGGCATGTCAACCCGTCTAGGGTTATTTTATGTCTTGAGCAGGGATCACCAAAGTTTTTTCACGGTGGACCGGATAATTGAAAAAAAATAACGAGCGCGGGCCACACTATTATTGTGTTCAATACTTGTTATCCAGAATGAAAGCTCTGAGAAAAAGATGTAAAACAAAATTTATCTTTCCATGTTATATTCATGGATGAGTGGCGTAAGATGCACAAAAACAAATTTAACCAACATATTTTTTTTCAAAACATTATCAAAGAACTCAACATTAGCAGAAAGGTTTAGTGAGATTTGTGCAACTGAAGTTTGTCTTTCAAGATATCATCAATGTTTGCTTTGGAATTGCTATATCCAATCAAGAGAATTGCTTTCAAATGTTTATCAGTCAAATTCGTTCAATGGGTTGATTTCACATATTTCAATTTTGTACATTTTAACAAATAAATTCAAGTACCGTCGGCGGGCCTGATAAAATGCCTTCGCGGGTTGGATCCGGTTCGCGTGCTGTAGTTTCGTGACCCCTGCTCTAGTGAATCGCATTAATTGTACGTTCATATATTAGTTTTTTTTTTTAATTTATTTTTTTATTTTTTTTTTTTTTTTTTAGTTGTTTAAGAGTTTATTGGGATCCTAAGCAATACTACCACTCTGGGAAATTTGGACATGGGAATAATGGCAATAAAAGGACATTCCACACTCCTTAGATCCCCAGAATTGGATCCTCCCCACTGGATGCAGTTTAATGTCACACGAAGGAAACCTTTTGGTGTGTGTGTGTGTGTGTGTGTGTGTGTGTGAGAGAGAGAGAGAGAGAGAGAGAGAGAGAGAGAGAGAGAGGGTACTTACCCCTCTGTAGGAGATGCAGTTGGCGTTTGATGGGACTTTAACAGGTAATACGCCCCCCCCCCGGACAGGGCTGACAGCGTGTGGGGATTAAAATAAAATTCAAATGAAATTCAAATTTTAAAAAATAACAAACTCCCATGAGCCTTCACCGGAAGAACCCTCCGAGCATGTGCCGGGAAAAGGACACACTTCCGACCCCAAGAGAATCTCTCGGCCATTCGAGTTTAGGCCTTAACTGTGTCTAGTCACTACTACTGGCCAGGGAGATATTTCCTTGCCTCGTGGTAGCTATGACCGGTGAATAAAGCCTAAATCATAAAACCACCTTCTGTCTTTGTCTCTTTTTTTTTCGTTCCTTCAATTCCTTCCTTTTCAGTGCGACCACCAAATAAGATTGGGTTAAAAACAAACCCTAACGAAGGCACACCAAGAATAACCACCTTTAAAACCTAAAACGTTAAACCTCTTGTTGTTGCATAGCGCTTTTTTCACTGGCACTAAATAATTATAATGTTGCATACCTCTTTCTTTAATTCTATTTCTTGGCCGTCTTCAGTATTCTGATCGTCTTTGGTATTTCTTCTATCATCTTGACTTGGTCTGGAATCTTCTAACGTCTGGAGTTGACTTGGGGACTTTGGTCTGGTTTTCTGTTAGGGATTTCTCTCTATCAGAAGCCCTGTGTCATTGTTAGTTTTTAGATAATAAACACAAGACTTCGATTTATTTTGATGTTACTTTATTTTCAATCCCCAACCCAGACATCTGCTAACTAACATAACGCGCGTAAGTTCCAGTTTTAGGCAGGACCTAAAATGGCCGACTGCTCTGCCTGACGTCTAACTGCAAACTGGGGACTCAAAAAGGTCCCACGTGACTTCGCATATTTGGCAGGCTTCTGTGATTTTCCATGGAAGGACCCGGCCATGATATGAAAAGGGTCATCCCCTCAGAATTACAGGGGATTGACAATAATCTTATGCAACCGCATAGATTATGTAACATTGTAACCCTATAAGCTTTAAGTTTATAATTATGAAAGTATTGTTGAACATGATGGCCGATTTCAGGCTACCTAAAGGTGAACACTTGTAAACAAATGCTTTATTCACTATGTACCAGAATGATCACATAACAATCCTATCGTCATTGCTTGGTTTCGTGAACGAAGATTAAGGCATATTCGTGGTTGATAAGACCAATGCGGACAAGCAGGTACGGTTGGTTGGTTGGTTGGTTGGTTGGTATTTTACGGCATGTCAACCCATTTGGGTTATTTTATGCCGAAGACGTTTTGGTTGATTCATTCTTGATGGGTATTCAGTTATTTTGTAAACTAAATATTTTTTAGAACTTATTTTGTTCTATTTAACCCATAGATGTGACCCTAACAGGTACTACCACTCCGGGTTAGAGTGGACCAAGGAGCAATGGTGATGAAGGGTGCTCCACATTCCCCAGAGCTCCAGAAATGGAACCTCACCATCAGTTAGAGTTTAACGTCATACCCAGGATATGAAGACCCTCAGTCACCACCTTCTAGCACCATATGATAAAAAGGGTTAGGGTGTTGCCATAAGGGCAATAGTGTCGGGACAATCATATAGGTGCTAGGGCTTAACATGGCCAGCGGGTATGGTCGCAAAGACTGCGGTTGAAGGTCCATGGATAACAGAACATTGATAGGGGATACGAAGTCTCCTCATCGGAGTCGGGTATACGATTGGTTGGTTGGCTGGTTGGCTGGTTCGTTGGCTGGATTTTACGGCATGTCAAACCTTGTTGGGTTATTTTATGCGGAAGAAGTTTTATTTTATTCATCCTTGCTGGTTACTCAATTTTTTAAAACTCAGTTTTTCAAAAAGGATTTTTCAAATGATTTTCTTCTGTTTAACCCATAGATGTTACCCTAACAGGTACTACCACTCCCGGTCAGAGTGGATCAGGGAATAATGGTGATAAAGGAGTACTCCACATTCCTCAGAGTTCCATAATTGGAACTTCACCATCAGATAGAGTTTAACGTCATGCCTCGGACATTAAGACCTTCGGCCACCGCCTTCTAGCACATATATGCTAAAAAGGGTGGGGGCTTGCCATAAGAGCAATGGGGTTTCGGCAATCGTATAGATGCTAGGGCTTGACGTTACCAGCCGATTGATCGGAGTGTGCCTCTCCGACCGCCCGTCTAGCCTAAGTAAGAGCCAAAGTGGATCATAGACTGTTCAATCACCAGGATCCCGTCCTTAAGCATCACGGGTTGCTACCCACGGCCAACAGGTGATCCCATTGGAGGACTTTTATCCCCTCCCCTGCAGAGATGCAGTCGATGTATTCTACTGCTCCAGCCGACAGGGCGATCCTTCAGGAGAGTAGGTTTTTTTTTAAATTCAAAAATAGGTATAATTGACAACTAAAGGATGTAAAATGTTCGTGGATTTTGATAATTTTGGAGTCCTTTTTAAAAAATGCGTCCAAATCTGTGATTTTTTTTTTTTTTTTTTACTATGGGTTAAGGATGAAATGCTGAAATACAGTGTTACCCAGCAATTCCTTCGACACTACCGCTGCCAAACTGCATTGGTTCCTTGCCTTTCCTTTGGATCACAGCGGCAGTGTGGAGAGGAGGGATTTGCTGCTTGGGCAACAGTTCATTCTCCATATGAACCCGCCCAGGCTACGTAGTTCCCCCCAAAAAATTGGACACTACTTAGAAAGGATGCCAACAACTCTTCATGTGCGGAGACAGTTATCTGCCTTGCTTTTTGATCTGAAACTAACTCGGCAGTAATAAGCGTCAAGAGATGAAAAGAATAACTTTGTCTCAAAAAGATGTGTAGGGTCAGCTAAAATGTCGTCTGCTTTTCATTTTAAAAACGAATTAAAATTAATCAAATCGATTATTTAAGGTCAAATTTTTGTCTAAGACGAAATGATCATCAGTAAAAAAGCAAAATGATATTACACAATTTATTTTTAATACATTTTAAACTATTTTTTCGGTCAATTTTGCTAAATATCTCATAAACATGACTACCAAAGATAATGTAAAATTCGTATTTTACAAAATAAATTTACCCCACATCGATTGAAAAAAAAATTAACAAAAATCAGGGAATTATCCAATTTTAATGAAATTTTTAGTGTTGATTTACCAATGAATGAATTTTATAATGCATCGGTTATTTTATTATTAATATAATAAAACCCAAGTGGCTACGATTTTATTTTTCTTTCATACACAAGACTTGAAGCAAGATGACAACTGAAATCCCCCACCTATACTTTTGGTAATATGCTAAATTTTTAACTGAAAATAATAAAATTGTTTCCCATATAAATAAATACGGGCGATTTTCGGGTGTTGTCGTCCCGGACCCCTGTCATAAAATACGCTTGGTGGCGCCTGCTGAAAAAACTGAACCGTGCTAGTTATGAACCTCGTAAATAGTGGATTAGTGCGTCCTGGCCACCTGCTCTAAGAAACGCTAAGCGGTACCTGCTCAAAATGTGAACCGTGCTATTTATGAACTACTTAGATGTTTGAAGGCGTTTTTTTTTGACAGGTTAATGAGATATGAAAGCGATATCCCCCCAGTCTTTTCTCGAGAAGTAAATGTAAATATTTTAAAACCCCACTCTTTAAAATATTTCTTAGCTTTTGAAGGCGTTTTTATTGACAAATAACTTTTTTAGTGGTTAGAAGGCGTTAAAATCAACGAGCTAATGCGATAAGGAAGCGATATTTTACAGCCACCCCCAGGTTTTTAACGACAAGCAAATGTAAATATTTTAAATGATTTGAATGAGAACATGTATTCCTGCCCCGTAAAATTCTGTTGACTGTTCTTTGAGCCACTTCTTCACTACAGATTTCACTTCCTCGTCATTGGAACAATGTTTGGTTCTCAAACCCTCTTTCATGGGGCCGAAGAGATGATAGTCCAATTCCAGTGACGAGAAAGTGAAATCTGTAGTGGAGAAGTGGCTCAAAGAACAGTCAACAGAATTTTACGGGGCAGGGATACATGCTTTCATTCGAAGGCGGAATGTTGCTATAGAGAGATACGGTGACTATGTGGAGAAGGAGTGGTGTGATACACAGAGGACCAGCTTTATTTTGATGTAGGATACATGTTCCTATGTTGGTAATTATACCTGTCCTAAACAAAATGGCATTACTTTTTGACACACCCTCGTACATAAAACAACCCTTGGTCAGCACTCGTACACCTTCGTTGTACAATGTCGATGACCCCACGTTGTAATGTTTGTGCTGGCTGATTTAAAGTGTATGAGCTACAGACAGTTTCACAAAGATAAGAAATAGCACTAAGTTTGATAACAGGACGCTAATGGAGGAAGAAGGTGGGACACGGTGTGCAGTTTGTTGTGGAGCAGAGGACACTTAGGTCTATATTGTCAACTGAATTGCTGGCTTCATTTATGTAGGTCCCTGCCTATTTTCTATCTATTGCTACTGAGATGACACTATCACCCTGACTACCGATCTGAAACTGACTGCAGTGGCTTGAATATATACAAATTCTACCCCTACACACCCCAATGGATTTGACCACCCAGAAACGGGTACTTACTTTTCTTCTCAGACTTTGTGTCTACGATTTCTCCTAAAATATATACGTATTTTATCTGTTGAAACACGTTTGTTAATTCTTGTCAATACTGCTTGTATATATATTATGGATACTAGCAAAAAAAAAAAAATCCGTCCGGTCAATGTAAAAATTAATTTTTGAAAGACATTGCCTGAGGGGGTGGGAGTTGAAAATTCAATGTCAGAGTGTCTGTACCATAATTAAGTAAAATCATCAAATTTATTAAAGGAGTAAATAAAACCCCAAAAAACAACAATTTGAAATGGAAATTTAGTTTTGATAAATTTGAATATATATTAAAATAAAACTAATATATACATATATATAATACCGGACATGTATTTATTAAAACTTGTTTTAAAAAATAATGAGGATCGTCTAAGTTTACATGCTCAAATTTTGAGTGTATTTTATGTTATGACGATTTTGAGTAATGTGATGTAAGCAGTGATGTAGCTTCGGTTACAGACAAATAGAGACCTAATCTCCATTCTTAATAGATATTAAATGTTTCTGTATGTGCAAATGAGATTATCTTGTCTTTCCCTTCATTTATTTAGTGTTAGTATGTCATTGGATATACGATCATGTTTTTTTTGCTGGGCCTCATATAATTTCCCAGGTTAAAATATTGGCAATTAAATTCGGATGAAGAAGACAACAACAATTAAAGATAAAAAAAAAGAACATATATTCAGAAAGGTACAAATTGCAAACTTAATGGCGTTTACGGCCAGACTTATCGGCTGATTCTTTGGAAGGTAAAGGGAGCAACCGGATTAGACATCCCGCTGGTATCTGCTCAACACTATAAGTGACTTAGTCATGTAACTCAATTTAGGCGCCAATATCGTATATTGGCGATTTCGGCCCCTGGTGCCAAGGACAGATAATTAAACACTAATTTTTTCAATAATACTATAGGATGTAAAGTTCTTATAAGTTGGAAGGCTTAGACTAACCTTCCAACGTGGGTACATGTGTGTACATGAAATATTCCGACAAAGTTATAGGATAACAGACTTAATTCCGTGAGCACAGAAATACATCCAGGACAAATATATAAACATGCATAAAGCAAGCAGGTGCAGGACTAACGCCCAAAGGAATGTCACTTACTGATAGCTGGTAAGGGTAAGAGGCACAAGCGTCTAAACCATGTGAAGTGTTTGTCTATCCCAGAGAAAGAGATAGAATTTTCCCGGGCTCCCATTTAAATAGTCTAGGCATCTATTGTCGAAAACCTGCTGCAATGTCCACCAGGAATTACCATTTTACTGGCCCAACAATACTAATGATAATATTAGACCTTAGTGAGTGAGGATTCGACTGATGATCCTTCTTACCATCAGTCCACTCAATATTATTATTAATGCTTACATTTGCTGGTAGTACCTAAATTTTATGTTCCACTAAATGTGTCAGAAATTCCATGTGAATTGTCTTCCCCTGCCACTAGGGGGACGAATCGCCAATTGGATATTGGCGCGAGAATCAAAACACTACGTCACTTATCAAGGATCTGTTACTGGAGAGAGACGTCAAAAGACACGCTCTCTCACTTAGCCCAAAATCAGGGCCTACTTATAAGGGAACCGTTACTGGAGGAGAGACGTAAAACTAACATTCTCTCACAGACCAAGCTCTCATTACCAAGCCCCAAAACAGGGTCCATTTATCACGATAACCTTACAACCAGATTCCGTCTAAGGTCGCGTACCAGCATACTAAAGAAAGGCCGGTACGAACGCACACTGACCAAAGGAAAACAACTACCGAGACGAAGCGTCTTAACAACATTTCCCACCGACGAGAAGAAAATTGTTATCTCCAGTACTACAAGAAATCCCCCCACAGATGAGTCTGGTTGCAAATACCAATAAATTTGCAACATTTTATGTAATTTTTATGTCAATACATTGTCTGCATTTACTTTTGTGTTGTTCCTTCTTTGTCCGACAATTTGCCTTCAACTACGGAGAAATAAAAGCTCCTTCGAATCCGTAAATACTTTTAAATGAGCTGTGAACCTGTTGGCTTCTATTTGTAACAACAGCTCATGATAACCTCCTACCAAGGGAGCAGGATTTGATACAAGGTCAGTGGAACATGAGGACCCTCCTAGGAAGTGATCTTCTAAGGTGGGTGGTGACAAAAATTATCCCAACCTATCAACATTCCTCTTTAAAGGGTGTCTCGAAATCAGACAATAGATCTATTCCTTAGTTTTGTTATCTTTTCCTTTCTTTTAAAAGTCCGTCGCAGACGATGATGACGTCACTCCATGTCTTCAACAGTTTTGGATCCTCTGGTGGCTAGTTAGTCCAATTCTGGAATTGCAGAAGCGATCACACACATTGCAAGGGAAATTCCCATCTGCATTTGGTGGTTCATGACGACGGGGACGTCGCCGCTCTGCAGCCCTGTTTATCTCGATAGTGAGTCGCTTAGCTCCTGTGCAGTACATATCTTACCAACCCTGTCTGTTGGAGGCCAGATCTTCCAGGCTTGAAGGTGTGATGGTGCATTCCTTCAGCATCGTCTTAACATGGTCTTTGAGCCGCTTTTGGAAGCCTCCTGTCCTCTGCGTGCCATCTGCGAGTTTACGGTTGTGTGTGCTACTGTACAGGACCAGCCATGGGCAAGTTTATGAAATCAACTAAAGTAGTACTCGTATTGAGCGGACGTTATGCAGGCAGAAAAGCTGTCATTGTAAAGAACTACAATGATGCCACCCAAGACCGAGGGTAGTATGTAGCCTACTTTTTGAATGTGGCCTACGAAATCATGCCTCTCTTATAGTAAGTGGCCTACCATAAAAAAAACTTTTTATAAGGTTATAATAATAACTGCTAACCCTAACATTTAACCCTAACCCTATTTCAAAATTTTAGAATATTTTAGAATTAAATCGATCTCTGATTCATGTATATTATGGATAAATTCTTTTTTTAATTATTCTTAATTACTATATACAGCTTATGACTGAATTGCATTTCTTGAAATTGAATATATGTGAAAAATAATTAGTTTCAATAAATTGCCTACTACTTATATCTATAAATATACTCTTACTGAGGTAGGACACATTCAAATCGGGTAGGCCACATACTATAACAGAATCAAAAAGGTAGGCCACAACCGAGGTTATTCACATGCTTTGGTTGTTGGTATTAGCCGTTATCCCCGCAAGGTAATTAAGCATGGGAAAGAGAAAAATGAAAAAAGATCTAAAGAATACACCGACTGAACCTCTGTAGAGGGGTAGGGCCCCCATAATGGGCCACCAGTTGGCTGTGGGTGGTGACTGATGGAGTTATCAGATGCCTCACAGTTACCCTTTTTATAAACTGGGATATAAAAAGTCTAAATCTTCTAATATGCTTAAGGATGAAACTTCTTAGTGGATGAGCAGTCCATAGCATGCAACACTCTACTTAGACCCTTACTTAGGCTAGACGGGTGGTTGGAGAAGCCCCCTACGATCAATCGGCTGGCCATGTTAAGCCCTAGCAACATGGCAACACTTTTTATCATATGGGTGCTAGAAGTCGGTGGCTGAGGGTCTTCATGACTTGGGAATGACGTTAAACTCTATCTGATGGTGAGGTTCCAATTTTGGAAGTTTGGGGAATGTGGAGCACCGTTTCATCGCCATTACTCCCTGGTATACTCTGACCCGGAGTGGGAGTCCCATCTATGGGTTAAATAGAAAAATGTGTTTATAAAAAAAATTGAGTATCCATTAAGAATTGATATATTTTGTCGGCATTAAATGATCCACTGAAGTTGATATGCCGTAAAACAAATCAAACCCAACCAACTTACCTGGTTATATATATATATATATATATATATATATATATATATATATATATATATATATGGAAAGAGGATTGGAATGAATCTGACAGAATGTGGTAGAAATATGAGGAATGAAAGAAACAAAACTCAGACAAAAATGTGTAGTATATTTCGCTGAGTGCAATACTCCAGCGAAATATACTACACATTTTTGTTTTGTTTCTTTCATTCCTCATATTTCTACCATATATATATATATATATATATATATATATATATATATATATATGCACACATACAGATATGTTAAATATATACATAATTTATATATATATATATATATATATATAATATATATATATATATATATATATAATATTATATTATATACTGTCGGATTCACTTCCACATTTTCTTCACACACACACACACACACACACACACACACACACACACACACACACACATATATATATGTATAAATATACATATGGGTGGTATGTATATATATGTGTGTGTGTGTATTTCTGTGTGTGTGTGTTAATTAAAAACGGTCCTATTTAGAATCATATATATATGTATAATATATATATTTAATTAACATACATACATACATAAATCGGGACCGGGTTAGCTCAGGCGGTAGAGCGTTCGGCTAGAAACCACAAGGTTCCTCGTTCGATACCGGTCCCCGCCAACTTAGCGTATGAGTAGCACAGGGATCTGTGCGGTAAAGTAAGGAGCTGCTGGTAGGTGTGGCGCTCCACCTCAGATGCTAACACAATCTCCTTGGTCTAGTGCTATTGAAAAGGGGATAGACTCCCTCGCTGACTGGCTAATACCGATTTTAGGCCGCCCCGACGACTTTACTTTACTTTTTATATATATACGTCTTTTTTAAAAGCGAATGTAATAAAATATTCCAACTGCAGTTTCTTGCCGTAACAATTCTTCAGGGAATTATTGCTTATTCCAGCCATCTAATAGATAGCTGGAATAATATTCCAGCTATCTATTAGATGGCTGGAATAAGCAATAATTCCCTGAAGAATTGTTACGGCAAGAAACTGCAGTTGGAATATTTTATTACATTCGCTTTAAAAAAAAAACGTATATTTAGCTCTTCTTATTGAGCACTTTTTAAATCGATTTTTATTAACCCAGAAGTAAATTTATTTGCTTCGTGGATTAGCAAAGATCCGTACTATACACACACACACACACGCATGCACATACATATATGTTTAAATATAATTTATATATATATGGGTCGTATATATAAATATATATATATGTGTGTGTGTGTGTACATTCGGGGCCTATCTCGGTGGTCTCGGTACATTACACTAGAAATAACGAAAATTTCATCTGTTGTGCCATTCCCATGTATGCTTGTTGGTAAATGTAAGAAAGTGGTCTTTTCCTTGAACGTCTGCAGTCGAATATGATTATTGTTTACGACTCTCTATCGTTGGGAAACCATTTTATTTCTCCTCACCATCGGATTAGCGGCGGTGATGATTAGTAACCCTTTTTCTTCTAGTTCTCTTCTTTTTCTTTCTTCTACCCTGGTAAATTTTTCCTAGATTTTTCACAGACTGGATAAAAAAAAAAAAGATAATCTTAAAAGTATGGCAGCTGTAGCATCGGTACAACTAGAATCAGCTGCCTATTTGGTTTGTCTAACTCATGCCTTGTCTACCGAACGGGAGGAAGTGATGGGACTTTTGCTTGGAGAGGTAAACTTACTTTAAAAACAAAAGTGACAGTTGTTTGTTTGTTTGTTTATCTATTTTCAGAAATGATCAAAAAATTAAACGATTTGTTCTTACTGTTTGTAAATAATGTAGATATTTGAATATTTTACAAAGGTGGCGGAGTTGCTAAGTTAGAAATGACAATAACATCTGATTTCCTCATTCTTATATTTTTTTTTTTAAATAATGATTTATTTCCCTTTTAGTTTCTCCAAGTTATTGTTATCTTGATTTCAAATTTTGTAGTTAATTTATCTATCTATCTATCTATCTATCTATCTATAAAGGGCAGTTGTATGTATGTGTGTCCGGATGAAACCATGAAAATAAAACAATTAACGACAAAGTAAACATATATATTATTACCCATTTAATATCACCGGTTCTTGCTTTTTGTGCAAAACTTATGAAGATTTGATTTCAAAGATATTAAAAAAATCAAAATATACATAGAAATAGCATTGAAAATACTACTTAGAAATTTCCGGCATTTGTAAATCTCAAAAGTAAACAAATCAATACATATAGCCCCCCCCCCCTTCTACACAGACGATGCTGGGTAGCCGCTTCTAGTTTGATTTTATAGTCAAAAATGTAATAAATGTTGTAACCTAACAAAACTAAGTAATAAATTAAAAATTGCTGTTTGGCTCATAAAAAGCTTTTGTATTTGTTGTTGTTAATAAAATTAGATAAAAAGTTAAACAAAAAACAGCAATGTTATTCATTTAGTATTGTAGTAAAAATAGACAGATTGGCCTATTGTCGATATCAGCCGGACAGCGAGGGAGTCTATCCCCTTTTCACTAGCGCAAGACCAGGGACATTGTATTTGCGTCTGTGGTGGAATGCCACACCTACCATCAGCTCCTCACTTTACCATACAGATCCAGGCATTGCTATTCATGTGCTGAGTTGGTGACGACCGGTATCGAACCCGAAACCTACTGGTTCCAAGGCACTAATTAAATTCTCATTGACCGGCAAAAACGGCATCTCATAATTTTAAGTATATTTCGTTAAAATCCACAAATTTCTCTCTCACAGCTTTTTTCTTTCTTTTTTTTTCTTGTCATCTTTCAAGCCTTTGATTCGATTTTATATAAATATTCTCTGCTGACCGTATCCTCTAGAAAGGAGTAAGAAATCCCCACCCACACCCAGAAGTGTACTGAATATGACACTATCTGATGGTTATGCTCCATTTTTGTAGCTCTGGGGAGTATAAAATACCCCTTCATTGCCATTACAAACCAAGTGCACCCAGACCCGGAGTGGTAGTATCTGTTTGGGTCCCATCTATGGGTCAAATAAATCTGTTTGAAAATGATTTGTATTAGGAATACTTAATAGTTGAACTTGATACCCACCCTGTCGGTGGGGTGTTAGAATACACCGAATGCACATCTGCAGAGGGTTAAAATTCCCGCAATGGGGCCATCTGTTGGTGGTTGTGGGTGGCGACTCAAGATGCTTAAGGATAGAACCCAGGTTGTTGAGCAGTCAATGACATGCAATACTCCACTTTGGTCCTTACTTGGGCTAGACGGGCAGTTGGAGAGGCCCCCTCCGATCAATTGGCTGGTCACGTTAAGCCCTAGCACCTATATAATTGCCCTTATGGGAAACCCCCACCCTTTTTTATCATATGGGAGCTAGAAGGCGGTGGCTGAGGGTCTTCGTGTCCTGAGAATGACGTTAAACTCTATCTGATGGCAAGGTTCCAGTTTTGGAAATGTGGAGCACCCCTTCACCACCATTGCTCCCTGGTCCACTCTGACCCGGAGTGGTAGTACCTGTTAGGGTCCCATCTATGGGTTCAATAGAACAAAATGAGTTTATAAACAAAATTGATTATCCATTAAGAATTAATTTATTTCAAAACTTTATCAGCATTAAATGACCCACTGAGTTTGATATGCCGTAAAACAAACCAAACCAACAATTTTCAGTGTTGGCTTAATAATCAATAAATTTTATAATGCCTCAGTTATTTTATCTAAAAAATTGCAGATTTTTTTCATGTTACTTATGCCCCTACCTTTTGTTGATTAATAACACTCAGATTATTTAGGGCTATGTGTTTATATTAAAATTAACAGATGTTAAAATTAATTTATTTTGAATTACAATGAATGTTTTAACTAAAAATAGTAATAAAGAAATGAACTTACCTTTCTTTTAAACTTCTGAATTGTTTCAATCAAACTGATTCAATGGAAATAAATCAAAATTCTTTCAAATAAATATTACTGTTAGAGTCATCCATAGTAGCATCTAGAACAACAATTTATATACCTAATTAATAGATAAAATTCATTTAAAATATAATGCCCATAATTTTAAGTTTCTAAAAACAAATATTATCTAATAACAAGCTTACTTTAGTAGGCTCATGTAATGATTAATGGAGAAATCTCAATTTAAAAGTTTAGCCCCCACCTTTTTAAACAGAACAAATGTTGATGTATAATTATTTCACTGATAATCTAAAAGAAAATTATATTTCATATACAACAGAGTAATTAAAAAATCTAGGAAAATTTTTTCCATTTTTTTTTTTTTTTTTTTTTTTTTTTTTTTCATTTAATTTTCGAAATACTTAGTTTCTTCCAAAATCTTTCCTTTTATGTTTATTTAATTTTTTATTCACACCTTCGGTTATTTGACTTTTTATTAGTTTCAATTATATATAACACCCACCGATATTTTGCACCCCAAAAATAAGTGGGGAGGTGTAATAGGTAACTGAGTTACCTCCCCTACCCTTCTAATAACTGGTCAAAAATCCACCACTGTATTCTATGTAGAATAAAGCTTCTGCAAGTCCGACCGTATTTGTTTGCTTACTACCACAGGAGGTCAAAGTTAAGTTAACTGAAAAAAATCAGAAAGTTTTTAAATTAAATAACTGATACATTATAAAATTCATTCATTGATAAATCAACACTGAAAATTTCATTAAAATGGTGTATTGAAGAGATATACCATCTCCAGATATCTTGTGAAACTATACTGTTAGGGCTCACATTAAAATTTTACCATATTCTGAACCAGCTTAAATAAAATATATATTTCCTGCTAAGCATAGAAGAATTTGTAGATCTGATACAGAGCTAACTTCTTTCTTTCATTTAAATGGGTTCTTTAATAGTCTAATACAGGGGTCACCAAACTATGGCATGCAGGCCAAATCCGGCCCACAAAGGCAGTTTATCAGGCCTGCCTATGGTACTTGAAGTTGTTTGTTAAAATGTTCAGAATGCAAGACGTTCTGATACCATTTAAATTTAAATATCATGTTAAGGTTACTAAATCTTTATGGACTTGACTACTGATAAACATTTGAAAGCAATTCCAAACCAAACATTGACAATATCTTGAAAAGCAAACTTCAGTTTCACAAATATCACTAAACCTTTCTGCTAATGTTGCGTTCTTTGATAATGTTTTGAAAATAGATATGTTGGTCAAATTTGTTTTTGTGCATCTTACACCACTCATCCATGAATATAACATAGAAATATAGCATTTTTTTACATCTGTTTCTCAGAGCTTTCTTTCTGACTAGCAAGTATTGAACACAATAATAATGTGGCCCACATTCGCTATTTTTTCAATTATCCAGTCCACCATGAAAAAAGTTTGGTGATCCCTGGTCTAATATAAAGTAAAATAAAGAAAGATAAAATTAATGAGTTAGTGGTACAAATCTTGGCACACAAAGGGTTGCATATGTTTGTCTATGTGCTACCTATATAAATGCATGCAAACGACATTTTTTTGTTTACTTTTATTTAACTAGACAGTGTATCCAGAGGTTAAACACCCACCCTAAAATAATTGTATGTTGTGAAAAACAAAAACAAAAAAATCTATGAATTAGGGGAAGCTACTCTCACTAAGTTAATTACAATTTTTT
Source organism: Doryteuthis pealeii (assembly GCA_023376005.1). NCBI lineage: Eukaryota > Metazoa > Mollusca > Cephalopoda > Myopsida > Loliginidae > Doryteuthis > Doryteuthis pealeii. The sequence continues at coordinate 25,566,326 of CM042153.1, forward strand.
TTTTTTTTTTTTTCAAAATTGTTTTATTAATTTTCATTTCCGTGTTACAATTTGATTTATGCAAATATGAGCGTGTCTTTCTTGATCGTCTTTCTATTTGTTATAAGGAACAATAATAATAATAATAATAATAATAATAGATAACAAAGACGAAGATTAATAATTAATTTTTAAAAAAAACAACATTTTATTCACTAATTGGGAGTAGCTTCCCCTTAATTCTTGATTATTATTTTTTTTATCGACGTAAAAAAGAAAAAAAAAGATTGCTTTAAAAGTTTTGAATAATTATTCAGAAATGTTTATATAGCCAGTTAGGTCTTAGACTGTTACTATTTAACGTCTGTGATAAATGATTGTATCAATATCTTTAAGAAATATGAAATCTTCTGTTCAAAGAAAATGGAAGTTTATTAAGGCCCTAATTTTTTTTTTCTTTTTTCCAATTTGGTTCATTGCCATTTACTTGAATTAACAGACATCATTTAAGACTTTTTTAATTAAAAAAAAAAAGAAAAAAAAGAAGTCTATTTCTTCCTTTCTATACTGATATTATGACCCAAAATCCAAATTTTAATAAACCAACTTAAATAAACTATTTATATATCTTCCACTAAATGTAGAACAATGAGACTTGCACAGTTTGGAGATCTAATACAGAGCCATCCTTGCATCAACTTTCATCTTATTATAATGGAGATTGTGTGCTTTTCTGTTTGTAACCAAAATTATATTACTACACAATTCTCTTGGTTATTTACGTTATTTACGTCACATTCTTTATGATTTTATTTTTATTTAAACCTACATTATTAATACTGTCACATTCTTTATGATTTTATTTTTATTTAAACCTACATTATTAATACTGTTGACCATATCTACATATTAATAACATGCAGTTGTATTTATATATACAACAAAATAGCAGTTTACAGTGTGAACGGGAAGGCTAATTGCATATTGATATTAAAAAATTTGATTTTGATAAATATGTGCTAGGTATTATTGAATTCTAATTGTTTAGTTTTATCTTAATGAATATGAGCAAAAATCTCGGGATAAATCTTAAAAGAAAATCATTAACAAGAAGAAATAACTGTAATTTTATTCTTTACTTCCTATTATAACTAAATAGTTAAATTAGGAAAATTTAGCAATGAAAGACAGGAGTGATGGAAGAGTAAATTTCAGGTCTATTTCTCTGAATGTTGGAGAGGATGCTTGATGATTACTATTATCTGCATTATTCGGGCCATTGTCCTCATCTTCATTGTTATCTGTACAACGTTTCGGCCAATATGCCCTCTGGCCTTCTTCAGGTATTACTTGTCGACTCGGGAACCTTCTTGTCATAATCGGGAACCTTCTTGTCGTAATCGGAGCCATCACGGAACTTTGAACCCAACCCAACTTATGTGTCGAATTGGACAAATGGCCTAGTGTATAAAGGAGTTAGGTTAAGACAGTTCTAAGTGACAGTTATCTCTGGATTGCAGGTTTAATCCTGGCCAGGGGCAGCAGTAACATAGAATAATAATTAACACAGCTTAACGCCTCTACCCCAGCTATAGTTAGCAGAATGAGAACAGGATATCCCCGTGGACTAAATAAAGGGTTGGGTTCAAAGTTCCATGATGGCTCCCAATTACGACAAAAAGGTTCCCGATTACGACAAGAAGGTTCCCAAGTCCGAAAAGAAGGTTCCCGAGTCCAAGAAGAAATACCTGGAGAAGGCTGGAGGGCATATCGGCCAAAACGTTATACAGATAACAATGAAGATGAGGACAATAGTCCGAATAACACAGATAATAGTATTCAGTTGTTCTATTTATCGATTATACCCCCTCTGTTTCAAGTATTCATATGTGCATTCTTATTTAGTTTCATTAGCCTTTCTAATCTAATATTTCATTACATTAAAACTTAAATACTTGCACCTGGAGGGTGCATATATTTGCTAGTTCAAATAATTTCTTAGACAGACCAATACTAAGTAATGTGAAATTAAAAAAAAAAAGTTCTATTTTATTTACATATACGAGGGTGGGCTGAAAAGTTTGTATGATGATGTCATATCTACTGTTGATGACTTTTCTTTGTCAATGGGATCCAAGCACTGCAACACCAATGGAAGAAGCGTGTGGACCACAAGGAGGCTATGATTATATATATATATATATATAAAGAAGATGACTTACCTGGGAATAGAATATCGAGTTAATCACAACATCGATGATCGATACAAATATTTACCGAATAAGTTAGGGTTATAAAGAATATGAAGGGCTCAATACATTAGTAGAGTGGATTTAGTAGAAAGGTATATATAGATAACTTACTTAAGTTTCACAAAAAAGGATCATCAGGGTTAATTGTAATGAATTAATCAAGAAATTGATTAATTAAAGACAATTCCGCAATTGTCTTTAATTAATCAAATATTGTATATATATATATATATATATAAAGATTAAGAGTCAGAAACTACCTACCTAGGTGAAACCTAAGCAAGTAGTTTTTGGCTCTTTAGGCTTTATAGTTTTGCTCTACTTAGTGTATTGAGCACTTTTACATATTTAACTTAAACAACTCTTTCAGCGTTTTTTCTTTTGGCCATTTCATTATGGCACTGGTTAATTATTTTCAGGCAGTATGGATGTTTTGGTCTTTTTCTTTTTTTTTTACTATTTTTTTTCTCCAGACATGAGTTTGTATTTTATACCTTTATTTACAAATTGTATTGTCTGTGGGTGTTTTTTTTTTTTTTGTTTTTTTTTTTTTTCATACCATCAGGGTTTTAAAAATAATTTAAAAAATATATATATAATATATACAAGGTGTGTCAAAAAAGTATCAAGATTTTTTCTACGTTTTGACACACCTGAAAAAAAATAAACATTTCATTCATTCTTCATTTCTGTTGGTAAATACAGCTTAAACTTGGTAACTTTTTTGATACACCTTGTATTCTGAAAAAAATTAATGAATGAAACGTTTTTTTTTTTTTTTTTTTTTTTTTTTCAGAATACAAGTGTCAAAAGTTAAAAAATCTCGATTACTATTTTGACACACCTTATATATTTATCTTTTATTTATTTCTTTAATTTTAATTTCAATTTTAATTTTTTCAGATTGAATGAGAAAAAAGTGTCCATATTTCTGCAGTAATTATGTTAAGACGTTCAGATAAACAAGCCGATCGAGTGGAGATTTCCCCCGAACAACTCTCTGCTGCTTCAATAAAAGCAGAGGTAAGTTTTAAGTTACTTTTGCAATATACACAGTGATATATATATATATATATATTATAATATAATATATTATATATATTATATATACTATATAAATATAATATATATATATATATACGTATAGTGAGCAGTGATGCTGATAGCTTTTTGATTTAGTGCGTCCTGGGATGCACATATTTGCTTTGAATGAGTCACCGGGAAAATTAATGGGTCCTAACTAAAGTTTCTTAATAATTTGTAGAGTTTTTATTTATGATCTGGGGAAACAACTAAAGCCGTCTAACTCCTACCCTGTAACCTATCCTGTGTAATTCATTTCTAAGAAACGATTGAAATGTATTTACTGTTAGCTTGAAATGGTTAGGGAAGAAAAAAGAAAAACACAGGTCATCAGTCAGTATACTGTTGGTTTGGACAACAGCAACTGGCTAAGCATAACTGAACCAGTGCCAAGATAGCTGGTACTTATGGGACTCAAGAATAGTCTATTCGTGTATTTGGGTGATTCCATTTCTTGAGTTTTAATTGGCTGCTTGGTTTCTATGATGTTATGAGGTCATAAATACTCTGGCATTCTGCAGGCAGTATTGCAACAAGGTTAGATCTGTATTGAGTTACAAGCCATGGTAATTGGAACTTAGTATGATTATTCTACATCTCCCTTCTCCCCCCACCCCATTGCGTGGGCATAGTGGCCTTTGAGGGCAAATTAGTTCTTTTCGGCCAGGCCGATTACAGGAGAGCAACCTTGACAATACACAGGTATTTTTGTCGGCATTGGCTTAGGGGTTGGATGACATTGGGTTGAGCCAGGTCCCTAGTTGATGTTGTTATCATTTCTTTGGTTTGTGGGACATCCTCAAATGCTAGTTTAGGGGCTCAGGCAAAGCTCTAGGAATAGGGGCAGGGGCCACTGGTGCTTCAAGCTTCCTGAGGAATCGGCGATTTCCGCAGTGTGACTCTACCCAATCCATAAATCCTAATTGGTATTGATGATTAAGGAGAGTCTCGAAAATCGGCATGTTATATCCCACCGACAGTGTTTGGATGTTGTGCGGAGACTATGTCTCCCTTTTGAAGTGGATACAGTATATGCGCTGTGCAATTATACCTCTCTATTAGGAATGCATTGCGTTAAGACAGGCTAATCTTGCGGTTCCGAGCCGCAGCTATCCACTTTGCATGTGGTTTATGCAGCATGGGTTGGGATGGTATGAAGTCACATAACTGGCAGTGAAGAAGTTGGGCAGGGGATAGCCCGATGCTCTGGATGGGCGTGTTCCGATACTGGAGAATAGCTCTCCCTACCTGGTCATTATCCAGGGATCCCTGGGCCCTGTGTTTGCCATTAACTATTTCTCTTGGCTGTCTTGACGGCTAATTTGGCTTGACCATTTCATTGTGGATAGGCAACTGATGATAGTCTATGCTTTACAGCTCAGTCCTCCAGGAACTGTTTAAATGGGAGGGATGTGAATGGTGGGCCACCATCCCTGCTGATTTACTCAGGGACACCATAATTCTGGAATATTTCTCGGCAGATTGAGATGGCTCAAGTGATATAGAATGAGCCAGCCAGTTTAGCCTATCAGCACATGAGAGGTATGCATAATTCCCAACATAGAACAAATCCATGACAATCTGCTGGAATGGCCAATCAGGAGATCTTGTCCAAAGTGATTGGCTCCTGTGGTTGACTCGGGGTGATTTTTAGCATACCATGCATGTGCTGATAGGCTAACTGCTGGCTCATTCTATATCACTTGAGCCATGGGCAAGCTAACGCCTCCAGAATCATCTCAATCTGTCGAGAAATGATACAGAATTACAGTGCCCCAGGAGAAATCAGCAGTGATGGTGGCCCACCATTCAAAATTAACTGCTAGTCAACAGTAAGTTGTCCTTCAATTTTCCAATATTAAATTATATACATATATATGGATGCACATCTATAGATAATTCTAATCCAGCAAAAACAGCACATTGTAGTGATATTTTTATTATATTAAAATTCCCTTAGAGAATAAAGCACTTTCTATATATGTGTGTGTGTGTGTGTATATATATATATATATATATATATTGTGTGTGTGTGTGTGTTGTGTGTGTGTGTTTAGGCAGCATTTTTTCTTGTAGGCATATATTTTTAAATAATGCAGCCATTTTCTGTCTGCAAGTTTTATCCTTTGTTTTTTCGTATTGCCGGATTATTTTTGTAATATCTGGCGAAAATTGGCTGATGTATTTGCCATATGTCATAGACCAAGTACTTTCTGCCTTATCGTGGGCCATCTTCAAGATATTTTGAAACCGTACAACAATGGGCTATTCCATTTTCCATTTATATAGGTTGTGTTTATTATTGTTGTTGTTGTTGTTATTATTATTAGTGTTATTATAGCCCATTGTTGTACGGTTTCAAAATACCTAGAAGATAGGGCAGAAAGTACTTGGTTTATGACATATGGCAAATACATCAGCATATTTTCGCCAGATATTACAAAAATAATCAGGCAATACGAAAAAACAAAGGACACAACTTGCAGACAGAAAATGGTTGCATTATTTAACAATATATATATAAATATATATAATATATATATATTATATATATATATATATACAAGGTGTGTCAAAAAAGGTATTGAGATTTTTTGTACTTTTTCACACACCTTGTGTTCTGAAAAAATTAACGTTCCATTTATTGTTCATTTCTATCTTGGTAAATACAGCTTCAAACTCAATATTTTTATGACACACCTTGTATATATGTATTTGATAAAAATGCGCCTCTAGTATATATTTGTCATGCTTTTTCCTTTGATACTATTTTTACTTATCTGTGGGTTACAGTATTATATCTTTTAATCACTAAACAAAACATTTTATGCTTTTATTTAGGAATTGGCTCTTGAACTTCAACGACCCTTACGTGTTCTTGGCTGGTACCATTCCCACCCTCACATCACAGTGTGGCCCTCACATGTTGGTAAGTTCTTTTACATTTATATTAAATAAACAAATTCCTATTTATATTATAAAAACAAATTTGAAAACATCAGGCCACTCAAGCGTTGGTAATTCATATTTTCTGACTTGAAAATCTATGTTGGATGTGACATGAGAATAAAATATGGACGCTCTATCGTTTTTGCGTGATAAATGTACACATGATGGAAAAAATTACAAAAACAAAACCAGAGGACGTAAATAGAAAATCAAATTTTTGTCTAAAAATATAAAATCAGGTAATTGTCCAATTTTAATTTTATTTATTTATACGTTTTTGACATAGGTTTTGTGTGAGAAATATTATTAGATTTATTTTTTATTTTTGTCAAATATTTTTTTTTAAATCATCTTTTTAATAAATGGTTTATATTCCTATAAAGATGGATCTCCTTACAATTTAAATCAGTTGAGTTATTTTACGGCCCATATATATGCTTCTAATTTCAAATTCTTGCCATTTAGTAATGAGATAGCACCAACTTGATTAAAAGACTGTATAATTGGCTCCATGCGTACCAGCTGTACTTCTTAAATGTTATATCTTTTATTAAATAGATGTAAGAACTCAGGCAATGTACCAAATGATGGATCCTGGATTTATTGGTGTCATCCTCTCTGTGTTCAATGAAGACAAAGCAACAAAGGTAAAATATCTTCCTACAAAGTAATAACAAATTTCATTGTATGGTACTAGGTGGGGTAATCTTGAACTTTAAGTGACTAAATTCCTACCATAAAATTGTACTTGCACATTATTTGAAATGAACTTAATTGTTATTAAAAAGACATTTTATGATATTTTAGAGTTAAAAACATACATTAAAATGGATTTGAAAAGCATTGTGTTTACTCCGTAAAAATTAGATTGAATCAAAGATGGCTGCCATTGTTTACAAGCATCTTCTTGGAAAAAAAACAAGGGAGTTAACTCTTATTGATTCATCAGTTAATTCATTTTATATAGGCACTGCCAAAGTTAACTCCCTTTTAATTATAGGCCTACTAATTCTTGCATCCCAGGCAAAATTTCTTCAACCATCTGGTTACTCTACTGTGATCAACTATGCCTTCATATTTTGCACAACAAATGTTTTTAGTGGCATCTGACATGTTCTCGACCAGTTTGAAAAGAGACAATAGGATAGAGAGAGAGAAAGAGAGACAATAGGATAGGATAGAGAGAGAGAGAAAGAGAGAATTGGATATATAGAGAGAGAATAGGATAGAGGGAGAGAGAGAGAGTGAAAGAATAGGATAGAGAGAGAGAAAGAGAGACAATAGGATAGGATAGAGAGAGAGGATAGGATAAGATAGAGAGAATAGGATAGAGAGAGAGATAAAGAATAGGATAGAGAGAGACCAGTTTGAACTCATAAAGCATAAATTCTTGATTTTGGACTATGTTGTATGTTTATCTGTGTAGCGTTCAAATCACACACAGAGTGAAGCAATACAAAATATATATCGGTGCACCACATATGTTGCGTTCTTTGATAATATTTTGAAAATAAATATGTTGGTTAAATTAGTTTTTGTGCATCTTACGCCACTCATCCATGAATATGACATGGAAATATAGCTTTTTTTTTTACATCTCTTTCTCAGAGCTTTCTTTCTGACTAGCAAGTATTGAACACAATAATAATGTGGCCCACATTCGCTATTTTTTCAATTATCCGGTCCACCATGAAAAAGTTTGGTGATCCTTGGTCTAATACAAAGTAAAATAAAGAAAGATAAAATGTATGAGTTAGTGGTACAAATCTTGGCACACAAAGGGTTGCATATGTTTGTCTATGTGCTACCTATATAAATACCACCAACCATAGCAGATACATCCCACAGATAGAATTACTTTAGTCATGTAGTTATGCTGATAGCTTTTTTAATTTAGTGCGTCCTGGGACGCACGATTTAAATTGAATGAGTTTCTGGGAAATTTGATGGGTCCCAACTAAACTTTCTTAATAAATTGTAGAGTTTTTACCTATGAACAACTAAAGCCATCTAACACCTACCCTGTACCCCATACAGTGTAATTCGTTTCCAAAAAAATCTTGAAATGTATTTACAGTTAGCTGGAAATGGTGGGGGGAAGAAAAAAAATAATGGGATGCATGGATACAATTTTTCTGCGTCCTTTAAGATTTTTATGCGTCAGTTACGCAGGATGCACACCTATCAGCATCTCCGGTCATGTGATATATGTGCCACAAACTTTCACATCACAAAATATTGCAAAACTTTTGACTGTTGGTTTGAACAACTGCAACTAGCTAAGCACAACTGAACCAGTGCCCAAGACAGTTGGTATTTATGGAAATCAAGAACTGTCCATTCATGTATTTGGGTGATTCCATTCCTTGAGTCCTGATTGGCTGCTTGGTTTCTATGATGTTATGAGGCTTCATAAATACCCTGGCATTCTGCAGTAGTATTGCAGCAAGATAGATTCGTATTCAGTTATGACTACTTGCTGCCCTGTCTTACCAATTCAACAGTAATTGGAACTAGTATGATTATTCTACACAGAACACATATCATCATGAATTGTTTAACACTAAAATATGTTTAACTCTTTACCTACTAAATTTTCCCCACGGCTGTACCAAATCTTTTAGGTATTTTTTATCTGTGTGATGGGATATTTCAGAGTTCATTATCTATTCACTTCAGAACTCATTCTATTCAAATAAAGTTCTGTTATTATTGTAATCTGAGTCCTTCTGCTCAATTATAGTGACACATGCGAGAGGCACTGCCAGTGGCTTATAGTAGGAGGCTTCATAAATAAGCTGGCATTTTGGAGTAGTATTTGCAGCAAAACAGATTTGTATTAAGTTATGACTGCTTGCTGCCTTGTCTTACCAATTCGACGGTAATTGGGACTAGTATGATTATTCTACAATTGTCAATTCGAATTAATATGATTATTCTACACCTAGCAGTATTTTCTTCTTCTGCTTACTTTGATTTGGAAGGATTTCAGTCAACCATTGTTCCTGTGTTCTTAACTTGCCAAAAATGACTGATGCCACCATTTTGAGTGATTTGAAAACAGTAACATTTTCTGTTTGTTTATTTCTTTGTCTATGATCTTTGCAAAGTCAGAGTTCATGGTCTTGACAGAGATAGACTTAGGGGAGAAGGGGTTACATTTCAATGAAGGCAGGATAGGGGTTAACTAAACGAAGACGATATGTATGTGGGGAAAGAAGGGTTGCCTTTGATGAAGGCAGAACAATAATTATTAATTATAAAATACTCCATCTGTATATTTTGTAGGTCTTTTTTTTTTCTTTTTTTTTTTTTGTGATATATTGCATTTTAACTCTGTAAAATTTATTATGATATTAAAAATAAAAAAAAGCAGAACCAAATTTTATAATATTCTAAATTTTTACCATTTTGATTTCAGCAAAACAAGATTCAAGTGACATGTTTTCAGTCTAGAAAGGTTGGACTTTCTGAAAATCAGTAAGTATTTTTGGTAATTTAAACATTAGCTACATAAATGAGAGTAACCTCCCCTTGTTTATTTCTCTTTAAGGAAGCCATGTTTTGGTCGGCCATTTTCATTTCACCGTAAATCTACACTGAAAATACGAATTTGTTCAAATCAATACAACTGCATGTTTTAACACGAAAATATCATAAAATGTGTTCTTGATTGTGCTTGCGCATTATTTGAAATGAACTTAATTGTTATTAAGAACACATTTTATGACATTTTCGTGTTAAAACATGCAGTTGTATTGATTCAAACAAATTTGTATTTTTAGTGTAGAGTTACGGTGAAATGAAAATGACTGACCAAAACATATGGCTTCCTCAAAGTGAAACAAACAAGGGGAGGTTACTCTCATTTATGTAGCTAATGTTCAGATTACCTTATTTTTTTTAATACAAAGTCTGTTTGGAATGTATTCTGCTATTTTGAATATCTGGAAAACTAGTTATGTGGTCTTGAGACAACTTGGTAACCAATCACAGAGGACCTATATGTATTTACCCAACATCTTCGCTATGTGCAGAATGTGACAGAAGGTCAATTTGTTAGGTGGAGTACAGCTGGTTTTGATTCAGAGGCATCCTTCTCCTAGATTGGTTACTTTACCTAGATTAAAAACCCAGTCTGCCCTACTATTGGTTATTTCCTATAACTCCAACATAAACAAAGGTGATCCACTCTTGACTGATAAATTATTTATTGATCTACTAGGAAAAAAAGAAGACGGGGTTAGGGTTAGTTTAATGGGAAAATAAATAGATAATTTATCAGTTAAGAGAGGTTCCCCTTTGTTTATGTTGGAGTTATAGGAAATAACCTACAAATAGACTCGTCCAGTATTTGAACTCTGATTGAGTGTTTTAAATGCTCCTAATATCATCTTATGACAAATGCAGTACAAAGTTTTGGCCCACTCAATAATATGGGGTTATTTTCATTATTACGATAATATAAATTAGTTTAGTGTTGTATTTCTAAATTTTAAAGATGCAAATATTTTAATACATGTCCTACCAGTAGTAATAAAATTAATGTAATGAATGATATTAAATAAACTAATAGTAGTTTTCTTTTATGTAATTGCAGATATGAAAGAATTGAAATCCCACTTCACATAGTTCCTAGTACGAGTATTGGCCAGGCCTGTCTTGAGTCCCTTGTGGAACTTCCCAGAATCTTCAGCCAGGAAGAAGAAGAGGCCTACCAAAGTTTAGCTAGGAAACCCAACATGGATTTGATTACAAAACTTCACAATGCTTCAGGTAAGTTTATTTTTTGCTTCAGGTAAGTTTATTTTTTGCTTCAGGTAAGTTTATTTTTTTTGGCTTGCGATTTTTAATTAATCAAAGAAAAATATATATCTGTTCTATAATAGTTGTTACATTTGCACATCTATTAATAATGGAGATTCGGTCTCTATTTGTCTGTAACCAAAACTATGTCACTACTTATGTCACATTACCCAAAATCATCATTACCTAGAATAAAGAACAACCTATGAAGTTAATTAAAAAAAAATTGTATCATGACTTTAAATGGAAAAAATTATTTGCAAAATTTTTGAAATTATTCTTTTTACTCCCGCCCTTTTTTCAGTAACAAGAGGTTAACTAAAAAGTTTACAAATAAATAGATATCTACGATTTTGTACAAAATCTATGTGTAAAATATTCAAAATAATTATTTGGTTAATAATTAATAGATGCATGCAACATTTTATTAGAACTATATTTCTATTTGAAATTGTTTTATTTTTTTTACTCCTTGCTGATTTTACTTACTTATGCTACAAACCCTCTGACATCGAATTCTTAACTCCCAACTGCCTCAGGCAATATCTTTCAAAAAGTAATTTTTACACCACCCAGAGGGCGTTTTTTTTTTTTGCTAGTAGATTTAATTCATTCAATGTATTGTAACCTGTTGGAACTCCTTTCAACAATCCAAACAGAAGTATTCACCTTGTTACATACGCCTATCATTTCAACGCTATACAGCGCTTTCCATCAGAGATACCAAAGAAAGATGAGAGAATACATATAAGATTTGGCAACAAATAACAAAACAACATAGATATATAATTATAACATAATATTTTAATTCAAAATTTATAAAACAATATATATATATATATATATTGTTACATACACATCCCGTGACGAGCCCGCATGTTACATACACAGCGCTTTTCATCAGAGATTACCAAAGAAAATTGAGAGAATACATATAAGATTTGGCAACAAATAACAAAACAATGTAGATACATTCATAACATAACGTTTAATTCAATTTTGGGAGGGTCATAATATGGACGCCGACAGGCTAGAATTTATAATGTCATTTGGCGGAATTTACTTCTTCAAATCAATTTATAAAGGTTCGTAATGAAAGGACTTTGCACTTATCTTTGTTTTATGGGTGATTCGTTTTCCGTGTTAATGATTATTCTGGATATTAGTTCTTATGTGGCCTCTTTGGTCCTGGTAACTTTTTCTTGGGGCATAACTTTTCTCCCCTCCCTCACGAGATGTTCACTGACCGGCTCTCTGGTATAAACTCTTGAAACTCCTAATTGACAATAGGGATCGCTTTCCCTTCCTTCCCCCAAGTCGTTACGTCACCTGTCTCAGTACATTTTGCGTACGTGGGTAAAGCAACGAGTGTAGTATCAGTCGTTCATTTTGTGTGCCAGGCCGGCCCTTTTCCATGGCTAAGCGGTTTATTCACTTGAGGTCAAATTCTGTGACTCTCAACCTCAGCTTTTGGCGTCGGACAGTCTAATAAGAATATTCCAAAAGTTCTAAACCGTTTATCATTTGATTAAACGTAACAACCTCAACAGCCACTGACTCTATGCACCAACTCTTGAGATGAATGTGAGAGAAAAAATAAAGCGTCATAAAAATATTTTCTGACTAATCAGAAACTGAGCTACGGAACTCTCAGAAAAGCTGATCTGAGCCTCTTGTGCACTATATAAGAATGGCAGATTTGACACAGTAGGTAAGAAAGGATCTAAGAGAGACTACATCCTGCAAGCAGCTCAACCATCTGTGATAGTTGGTGCAACAAGCTGCCAAGCAGGCTCACCTCACACGTGGATTTTCCACACAGTCCTGCACAACTATAACTCTGGTATGGAATATATTCCTGAACGAGAAAATAAATGATTAGTATTATCTGCGTTATTCGGACTATTGTCCTCATCTTCATTGTTATCTGTACAACGTTTCGGTCGATATGCCCTCCGGCCTTTTTCAGGTATTTCTTGTCGGACTCGGGAACCTTCTTTTCAGATTCGGGAACCTTCTTTTCAGATTCGGGAACCTTCTTGTCGTAATCGGGAGCCATCACAGAACTTTGAACCTAACCCTTTATTTAGTCCATGGGGGTATCCTGTTCTCATTCCACTAACCATAGCTGGGGTAGGGGCGTTAAGCTGTGTTAACTATTATTCTATGTTACTGCTGCCCTTGATCAGGATTGAACCTGCAATAACTGTCACTTAGAACTGTCTTAACCTAACTACCTTATCCACAAGGCCATGTGTCCAATTGAAAATAAATGATATGCTTAATAATCATGAATGGGAATTAAAAATGTTTTTTTTTTTTTTTTTTTCTGAACGTCTTGTCTTCAGTGTTGTGTTACTTCTCACTGTTTCCGTTTAATACGAGTTATCAAACTATGCAAAAAAAGAAAAAACTAAAAAAAACACCTGAGGTGGTCACTACTAGAATAGGCTCATTCCTAATTAGTGATCATCCTCTACACATTACTACAACAACCAACATTACGTTTTTTGTTTTGTGTGACGTTGTTTATATTGTGTAATGTTTGAAAATAAACCATTGTCTTCTACTTCTTCTTTATGGTACCCTAACATAACTACATTTGTACAAGACCTATTCCCATTTCTCGGTACTATATCTCCTGCTACAAATATATCTATTATGGGACAAACGTATCATTATTTAGCTTTTCTTATGGAAAATGAGAGGTAAAACCGTTTTTAACCTTTTCTTGGACAAAAATAATGTGTTGGTTTTCATGAACATTTTTTTTTTTAAAGTTAGTCTCGCAGATCCATTATTACTGAATTGTGAGTTGGATCATCGCAGGATGCCCCATTAAAATCCCTACGTAAAAAAAGATCTTGCATTGATCCAGTCACTCTGAAAAGAAAAAAATGAATGTTTACTATTTACAATATTAAATGCAAAAAAAAAAAACCTATGCTGTTATCATTTAAATGTTATTTTTTAATCATCTTCATGAATATAAATAAAATCTTCATTAATTTTTCTCAAAAAGCAAACTCTGGTGATAGTGAATGTGTCTATATATTTACTTTGTCATTAATTGTTTTATTTTTGTAGTTTCCTCAGGACATACACACACGCACATATATACACACAACTGCCCTTTATATATGTATAGATAAATGTGAGCTCAGTTGTCGTACAAACAAACATACAAGGTCTGTTAAAAAAGTATCAAGATTTTTTGGTACTTTTTGACACACATTATATTTTTTTAAAAAGTAACATTCCATTCATTAATTTTTTTCAGAATACAAGGTGTGTCAAAAAGTACCCAGTTTAAAGCCGTATTTACCACAGAGAATGAATGGAACTTTTTTTCTTTTTTTTTTTTTTTTCCGAATACAAGGTGTATCAAAAAGTCCAAAAATGTTGATACTTTTTTACACACTTTGTACATACAGACATACAGAATCTATTTATATATATATATATAGATATAGATATAGATATTTGATATAATACATTTATAAATTATAGATTATATTTGATATAATTTTTATAATTATATTTGATATAATACATTTATAAATTATAGATTATATTTGATATAATACATTTATAAATTGTTTAAAAAAGTAAGGAAAGAAGATGATGGAATCTAGATCTTCTATTTCATATTTCATATGTCATGTGTTTATTTATTTATTTATTTTTTTTTTTTTTTTTAGTCTACAGTCGCAGCCTAAGTGTTATCATGGAGGTGCTCATGGGCCCTCTAATGCAAACCTTGGAGACAAGACATGAACGCAACCTTCTTCGCATCCAGGAACTCACGCAACGACGCAAGCAGCTACAGAATCAGATTGGTGAAAGTTCTTGAGGTTTGCTTTGCGGAAGTGCAATGCCTTTTGTACTTCACCAAAATTTAGAAATTTATTATTGACTTTTCTTGTTTCCGCTCTAACGAATGGCTATGAATGTGGATGCATTAATGAATAATGAATGTGTTGTGTGGATTTGTAAAAAAAAAAAAGATAATTCCTGTTGCTATTTGAAAACTGGCCTTAGAACTTCTCTCTCTCTCTCTCTCTCACACACACACATCTTACAACAACTTATTTTTATTTTAATATTCTATCATTTAAAACTTTTCTTGTTTCCGCTCTAAGAATGGCTATGAATGGATTCATTAATGAATAATGAATGTGTTGTGTGGATTTGTAAAAAAAAAAAGATAATTCCTGTTGCTATCTGAAAACTGGCCTTAGAACCTCTCTCTCTCTCTCTCTCTCACACACACACAATCATCTTACAACAACTTATTTTTATTTTAATATTCTATCATTTAAAAATACTGACATGCTGTCTTATACAACGGTCTCGTTCATTATACCGAATGTCACTTCATGAAAACTGATATCTCGGAACATCATTACACAGAAATAATCTTCTTCATCAAAGGATTGTTTCCCAAAAATAAATCAAACAAGATAACTTTATATATGAATCGGATTTTTCAAATTCTGTTTATTTTTAAACTTACACCATGTTGTAAATAGTTGTAATGACAAACGATAACACTGATGGACTTTGGAAAGCATTATTCTACTTAGAATAATTGGTACACTTTACTAAGAGCTTATATACTCTAGTAATCACCAGAGAGTTCTCCAAAGGAGAGGTAATCATAAAATAGGGGAGGTAACTCACAATTACTTATTACAATAGTATTTGTTTATTTACAATAAAAAATATCAAAGAATGAAATTGATTCTAGAAGAATTTAAAAATTAAAATATCCCTTTTTCCATAAGTTCATTGTTAAATTTTTTTACGATTTAGTTAAAAAACGAAATTTTAATAAAATCAACAACAAAAAGCATAAAAACAACACTATTTACAACATGGTGTAATTTTGAAATTATACAAAATATAAATCTTAATTCAAATATAAATCCTATGCATATATAAAAGTTAACTTTCTTTAAATTCGGCTTGTTGATTTTTGGGGCAAACAACCTTCTGTGTAATTATGTTCCGTGAAGTCAGTATTCCAGCGAGCGATATTCAGTATTATGATTACCTCCCCTTATACAACATACAACATTAAGTATTTACTAAGTTTAGCCCAAAGCCACATTTGTGGGACACCCAGTGAGGAATAAATTCATCACAATATTAATTGGTCGGCAAGATTAGCTTGTTTACCACAAGGCACCAATGTATTTACAAAGCTTAGTACGGCACAAGGCTAAAAGTTTGGAGTCTTAGTCAAAATGGAACTCACTATAGTGTTAAAGGTCTGAAAAATTACCCTCAACTCCCTAACAAGTTGCCTTAGGTTGTTTAGGTATCTTTGATCTGTCTACCGGCTACTAGTGTAGGGCACTTAGTGAGGATCAATTTCATGACAGTCCAACAGTTGCAAATAAAGTAATTCTCAATACAAAAATTAAAATACTCCCATAACTTGTAACTCTATTCCTAAATCTCTTGATCATGACCAAGAAAATGTGAACAGTTTGGAGTTGAGTGATCTTATTTGTTTTTCTTTTTTGATAATATTAGTATTTATATATATATATATATATATATATATATATATATATATATATATATATATATATATATGATGGCTTTTACTTTTTCTGCAGTTCAATTTGTTCTTTAAGCTTTTCAATTTCTGATTGCATTTCTTGGATTTTCTGCATAGCAACTGGCATTTCCAGGGTCGTGTTGATGCCATTGTTAACTGGGGTGGAAGTATTAACTGGACTAACACCACTGGGATCACCATAAGTGTCATTAAATAGATTTATCTTAGGTGGTTTTGTGTCAGTCCGTACTTCTATACAGTTATTTCCAAGATCTTCCTCTACCCAAACAACTTCAGTTAAGGAAAATCCAGAATCGGAATCATTTTCATAAGCCTGACTAGCGACCCACTGAGCTGTTCGATCAGGGAAAGCAACTTTGTTAGCTTTTACTTTTTCTGCAGACGCTTCGATACCGTGAGCAATTTTCCTGCTGAGAACATGTAAGCCATTGGAAAAATGTTGAGGTTCATAAATAAATTCTAGGATCCAATTGAAGACTAAATTTCCAATTTCATATACAACCATATTTTCATTATGGTAGATGTTGCCGGTTAAAAAAAATATTTCTTAAAATTTGAGGGGGGTCAAATTTTATCTTCAAAAGTTAATATTAACTTCCAGATACTTTCTTAGACTACATTTCTAAATTTTGTTTACACATCAGTGCAATTTGTTCTTTAAGCTTTTCAATTTCTGATTGCATTTCTTGGATTTTCTGCATAGCAACGGGCATATATATATATATATATATATATATATATATTAGTATTTATAATATATATACACAATCTCATTTGTTTTTCTTTTTAATAATGTTAGTATATATATATATATATATATATCATACCATCCTATCATTTAAAAAAAATAATAGTTGTGTTATATATATAATCTCATCTCGTCACCTTTTTTTCTCAATCTACTGCAAGATTCAGAATTTCCTCCAAAATCTTTAAGACATAGAGAATAATTGATATTACCCTGCCACACTTGCTTATAATATTGTCTAATTTGAATTCAGTTTTCCTTTTCCTAAAGCAGTTGTCCTATTTACTCTATCGATTGGGGGGTGGGGAGTGAGAGAAGTGGATCCATGCCATCCCCCAGGAGTATTTATGCAAAGTGAACACTGATATAGACTTAGTAAGAATTTGAACTCAACTCACCATTTTCCTCACTGACCCAGACATATACACACACTGTTCGTAGAAAATCAAATTGTTAAATTTCCCCATTGTTGATTTATATATTTATTGAGTTTTTGCTTCCTCTACCACAAGGTCACAAGCTGCCTCCATTCAAATTTATATTTGTTCTACTATGCTCTCTAGAAAGGAAATAAACTTCGTGGCTTAGTTGTCTCCCTTGCATAATGGGTGTTTCCATAAGAAATTTAGATCTTGTATGCTTTTACGAAGTATGTCAAAAAAGTTCCAGGACTAGTGTCACAAAAAATGTATTTCAAATCTAAACTACAAGTTATCCCCTTCAAAATAATCTCCCTGGAGTCTAATGCACTTTTCCATCCTTCTCTGCCACGCTTGCATGCACTCCTGGAAGGATTATTCTGAGATTCTCCGTAGCTCTGTCGTCATGGCTTTTTTGATGTTGTGCACATCCTTAAAACAAGTTTCCTTGTTGGCCCTTTTTGAGTTTGGAAAAAAGAGAAAAAAATCACATGGAGCCAGGTCAGGCAAGTAGGGAGGTTTCTGCAGCACAGTGATGTTCTTCTGGGGCAGGAACCCTCAGATACTCAGAGCAGTGTGGGTAGGTGAAGCACCCACGAGTTGTCCTGCCACATCTCTCGCCTCTTCTCACGCACTGAACGAAGCAAACACCACAGTATCTCTTTGTAGACATGCTGGTTGATCGTCTGGCCCTGTGGTAAGAACTCGGAGTGGATGATGCCTCTCACATCTTTTGTGACAACAGTCCTGGAACTTTTCTGACATACCTCATATACAATAAAGTTATTGGAAGGTCTATGCAACTAACTTATTTTTTTTAGCATTTTTTAAAAAGTTTTTGTATCCATTATAAGAGCATAAATCGTTTCCTTTTCTTTTCTTAAATTTCGAACTCCAAGCAATTTTAACATATTAGTGTTTTTTTTTTTGGGGGGGGGTTTCAAATTAAGTTGTTGTAAAATAATTGTGTATAATGGTTATGAAAAAATATTTAAAAAGAAATAAAAATGGCCTCTATACAATTTCAAAATTATGTAATGAACCGATTCAGAAGATGATTTAAAAAAAAAAAATATTTTTGGCTTTTTTTTTTGTACTTTTAATTAATGATTATTTATAATTGTTTCCCTACCCATCATCTAATTTCTAACTATATATATATATATATATATATATATAATATATATATATATATATATATATATATATAAAGGTATGTATTGAGATTTTTTGTACTTTTTGACACACCTTGTATTCTGAAAAAAAAAAAACAATGTTCCATTCATTTTTTTTTTTTCAGAATACAAGGTGTGTCAAAAAGTACCAAGTTTAAAGCTGTATTTACCAAGATAGAAATGAAGAATGAATGGAACAGTTTTTTTGTTTTTTCCTCAGAATACAAGGTGTGTCAAAAAGTACAAAAAATCTCAATACTTTTTTTGACACACTTTGTGTGTGTATATATATATATATATATATATATATATATATATATATATATCTTTTATTTATTATATTTCTGTAAACTTGTAACTACTGTTATCCCACAAACATAATGGCTGCTTTAAACACCACTTCACAAGTTGATAAAATATTTTCTTGTTTTCACTCAACTCACGTTTTTTTTTTTACAATGGCATTGTAAGGGGAATAACTCGTGAATGTTAATGTTGTTTCTCTTGATAAAACTGCCACACATGATTTTGATACAGTTGTGACAAGAATATGTGTATTCGTCCAGGTTAAAAGTGCGGTAAAAGCAACCCAAAGCCAAACTTTTTTTTAGACCTTATTTTTCTGATGCAGATATCATCATATAATTTTTGACAAAATTTCTATTGAGTTTGATTTTTCCTTTGATTTAGATTAAAAATTGGCAAGTTGATTTCAAAACTGCAGTCAGTTTTCTTCTATCACGTCAAGTTTTTTCTCTACAGCTTACTCCTAAAATAAGCACAATTGTATTGTTTGTCTGTAAGTAATACAACTGTTCAACTGATTGTGCTGATTAATTTATTGAAAATGAAAGAGAATTTTTCAGATCTGGTCATTAGGTTGATTCCTAGTCAAAGAATAAACATCAATGCATTTGTGAAGCTAGTCTATTTTGCATATTTTAAATTAAAATTTTGTGATTAAGACAAGTTTTGGAAAATGGGACAAAGCTATTCCCCAATGATACCTGCATTAGAAAAATAAAGTCTAAAATAGTTTAACTTTAGGTTACTCTTAGTACACTTTTAACCTGGACTATATGCCAAGCAGACACAAAAAATAAATATAGCATTCAATTTTGTAGTTCAGCCCTGAGTAATAATGAAAATCAGGATTTTTTTTTTTTTTTTTTTGCTGGACCCTTTAAAGAATTAGATTAAAGATGTACAGGGTGAATCCCACCCACCCATCCCCCAAAAAACAGAATTTGGGTTCTGCTAGTCTGCATCAGTAATAGTATCTACCCCCCCCCCCAAAAAAAAAAGAATTTGGGTTCTGTTTTTGTTTTTTGGGGGTCACCCTGTATTTATAATATCAATGATATAGAAGTGGAAACTATTGTCATTACTTAAATTATCAATCGCAAATATGAATTACATATTATAGTACTACTAAGATTCTTAGTGTAGCTTAATTTAGGCATAAAGCCACAAATATGGCCCTAGTAATATTCCAATTATAACAAAAGTTACCAGAAGAAATCTGGAAGGTACAATAGGTGAAAGATTGCAAATATAACAACCAAAATAAGGACAATAGCCTGAGACATATAAATAATGGGGAGTCTCTGTGGCGTAGTGGCTAATGTGCTAGACTGCAACATCATAGTATGTGAGTTCGAACTCTAGTCACACTATTACTTTCTCTTTTGGACCTGTAGACTTGGGAAAAGTATGAACCCCTTTACCCCCCCCCCCCCCACACACACAGCTATGGATTAAATAGTACCACTATTAAGTTTTTTTTTTTTTTTCTTCAAGAATGGCTTTGGCATTGAATGACCCATGAAGGTTGATATGCCATTAAACAAACATAAATAATATGTATTATTTGGATTTTTCAGACTATTGTCCTCATCTTTATTGACTTTAAAAAGAGAGTTATTACTCTTAAACCTATATGAATTTTTCTTTCTTTTTAAATTTTTTGTCTTTTAGCTTTGTAATTTTTCTGGAAGAAATCTTAAAATATTTGAAAAAAGATAATCATAATCCTAAAGTCTTAATCTGGATTATTATTTTATATAGGTTAAGATTTTTTTTTTTTAAATTCCAAAGTAATGAAAGTAATAGTTGTATTTAATTCACAAAACTGATTACGTCTACAATAGCAATGCATTGAATATTAATATTAATACACTGCAACAAAATAGACCTTGCTATTGTGTGTTTGTTTCTACTCTGTGCAAACATGGAGGTGTGTCTGCCTTAGTTGTAATGAAGTGAATAAAAATTAATTTATTACTTGGTAATGTGAATAACATTGTTAAAAAAATATTTGATGATGCTACCATGTTTCCCCGAAAATAAGACCTAACATAATTTTTAAGAATGATTTAAATATGAGCCCTCCCCTTAGAAAAGCTCTAGTTGAGAGCGGCAGACAGACAAAAGAAATAAGCATTCTTCACAATCACAACATGTGACACAAACACTTTGTCAATGATATGATTATTTTTAATGATTTTTTAAAATAAAAGAACATGTTAATGGTAAATAAAAGCAGATCCTTTTTCTTAATTTCTTTTTATTTAGAAATTTGATAATTTTCTACTTTGTAATGTTATTTTTCAATGTACAAAGAATATGACATCCCCCGAAAATAAGCCCTAGTGTTATATCTCTGAGTGAAAATTAATATAAGAGTGATAGGGAGTCTGATGTTATAAGACCCGAAACTCCCTGAGGAACCAAGCATTGACATCACTGATGATGCCCTCGAAAATGTTATACACATTATATGACTTACTTTAAGTTAGGTAATTCCAAGTCTCCTATGGTATACAAGTACCGAGCTTGTCTCAGCATGGCTGTTGTGTATCCCTGGGCCAATATTAAAGAATTAATGATCTATTCATGAAATTACACAGAGCGAATCTGGAAAGGAGGCGGCCTGACAACACGACAGGTCTACCGGTGGAACAGATAAAATATTGTGAAACCCAAAATCTGTAAGGATACTGGTGAAATATTGCCAATTGTCCTCCTTTGATGCATCTCAGCAATGTTTTATAAGCCCTGTCTTATTTTCAGGGAAACACAGTGTTAAAAAAATGTATTCGTTTTATGTACCAAAGTGTTTTTGTTTTTTCTAAGAAGTCTGGTGTCTTGGTGGAGACAGGAAAAAGCTATTCATTTATTAAGCCTTGACTTTCGGAAACTAGTTACTATGTAACATAATAAAAAAACTGATTGGAATTTAATCTAAATGTATCCTTCCTTCCTTCCTTTAAAAAAAAAATTTTTTAAAAATAAATAATTCAAATGTTGCATTTTTGTAGCGTGAGAAATACAGGTACTTTCTTTGGACTATTGGAAATATAGAAGTCTCTTTCTCTCTCTTTTTCTCTGCCAGACTTCTTGAAAAAAAAAAAGTCATGTGTTCCCTTCACACATACTTGTCATGTAAAAATAACTGCACCATTTAAAGGTGAAAATAAAAATAAACAGATATACATCCATGATGATAAATGCTTTTTATTAAATAAATATGTTGTTTTGTTTTTAAATCTCTTGTTATTTTAATTTTCTCTTTGAAAATGTGGTCAGTTTTTACTGGTTTATAAAATGTGGTTTTTAAACCAAGTGCACTTGATTTGAAAATCAAATAGGCGAGAAACTAACAGTTACCCTGCACCATTGACATCATCTCAACACTACCCTAACTTAGATATACATATTCTATAAGTGATATTGAGCACAATTTACTTATAGAATACTATATTATCATTATTTTTACTAGCAAATATATGCACCCTCCGGGTGCAAGTATTTAAATTTTAATGTAATAAAATATTATATTAAATTAGAAAGGCTAATGAAACTAAATAAGAATACAGATAAAAAGATTTGAAACAGAGGGGGGTATAATGAAAGATTTGAAACAGAGGGAGTATAATAACAAATGGAACAACTGAAACTTACTCTTCCATCACTCTCGTCTTTCATTGTTATTTTTTCTAATTTAAGTATTTAGTTATAAGAGAAAGTAAAGAATAAAATGACAGTTATTTTATCTTGTTAATGGATTTCATTTAAGATTCATTTAAGAGATTTTTGCTTATATTCATTAAAATAAAACCAAACAGTTAGAAATCAATAATACTAAGCACATATTTAGTAAATTGGATTTTTTAATATTAATATGCAAATTAGCCTTCCCGTTCACATTGTAAAGCGCTATTTTGTTGTATATATAAATATAATTGCATGTTGTCAGTATGTAGACATAGTTAACAGTATTAATAATGTAAGACAATTTTATTAATAATTGAGGTTTAGATAAAAATAAAATCATGGAGAATATGATGTCAATAACTAAGAGAATTGTGACTTGAGTAGGAATATAGTTTCGGTTACAAACAGAAAAGCACACAATCTCCATTATAATAAGATATATGTTTACAAGGATATAAAAAAATAAAACAGGAAGCTAATGATACTCACACTGTTGTAACATTCTCTAATGTTACAATCAGATTTACTTGTGTTTAATGGCAACTAATTCAACAAAGAAGAAGAATCAAGCTAAAGTGACAATTCTTCCAGACTGATTATATCAGTACTGCTGTATGGCTGCACCACTTGGACCCTAATGAAGCACCTTGGGAATAAGCTAGATGGAAGCTGCACAAGAATGCTGCGTGCAGTCTTGAACAAGTCGTGGAAACAGCACCCCACAAGGAAGCTGTTGTCTGGCTACCTGCCCCCATCTCACAAACCATCCGAGTGAGACGGACTAGGCATGCAGTACACTGCTGGAGAAGCAAAGACGAGCTTATAAGTGATGTTCTCTTGTGGAAGCCAACTCATGGACATGCTAATGTGGGCCGCCCACCAAGGACCTACATTGACCAACTATGCGAGGTTGCTGCGCAGAAGACCTCCCAGAGGCAATGAATGATAGGGAAGGTTGGCAAGAGATTGTCATGGGTATCTGTGCTACTTGCGCGACATGATGATGATGAATTTAACAAAAGAAAAGAGCTTCTCCAAGATGAAACATCTAAAGAATGGCACAAAAACAACTAAACTCTCATAGCAAGTGAAAACAATGGTTTAAAGATTGTGTAAGATGTATTCTTTAGTTGTTAGGTAGATTTCAATCTATGGGTCATGGGTCATTATCTTGGACTGGCAGGGATGTGGCTAAATGGAGAAGAAATGTGTGTGGAGAAGGGAAGGCTTCAAAAATAAAGGCAGAACACAGTACATTTCTAAAAGTTAGTAAAGTTGATGATAATTACACTTGGCTAAATCAAGAATAGCCAAAAAATCTACAAAGATTTTTTTTCCAGGAAAAACAAAAACATTCAAAATTTTTTTTGCATTGATGATAATATAATTGGTTGTAGTGATTGTTGCAAGTTTTATTTGTTTTTTTTGGGGGGGTAAATATATATATATTTAAAATATATATTATATTATTATTTATATTTTTGCTTGAAGGCAATTACAATGCATGTATCGCATAAAATTCGATACTATATAGAAAATAAACTTGACAAGTGTAATCCCGGCAAAGGATTGCTTAGTGTGTAGAATATCATACAGACTGTTTCGACAAACAAACAGTCTGTACGATGTTCTATACACCGAGTGATCCTTTGCCGGGATTACACTTGTCAAGTTTATTTTCTATATAGTATCGAATTTTATGCGATACATACATTGTAATTGCCTTCAAGCAAAAATATAAATAATAATATAATATATACTTTATTCAACAATGCTTCTAAAAAAACAAACATCCAAAAATCTTATATTTAAAAAACAAGAATAAAAATTTTTAAAATATTTTATTGCTTGTAGAGGAAAAAATGTCCAAGTAAATTAATAAATAGAAGATTTTCTTTTTCCCCCCAGCCATCACACATGGCGTGTCAGGAAATCTTTGAAAACAGACAATTGAATTGGTATCAAATATACAAATTTCAAAAATACAATTTTTTCAGAATTTACAAGTTTTTTCCTGTTTAAATGCTCAAGATGTTGAAAAAAAAAACAAATTAAAATCACTTTAAAATGCCCATTTCCCCATATCTCTAAAAATATTTAAAAGAATTCTATTTACAAAAAAAACTTATTTTTCTGATGCAAATATCCATTTTAAGCAAAGCTGTAATCTGGAAAATCTCCAATCTTTGAATTTAAGATTATTGATTCACCTACATATTGATAGTATTGATTTATTGTTTTAATATGCAGAGATGCTGATAGGTATGTGTCCTGCGTCCCTGATGTACAAAAATCTAAAAGGACGCATTAACAGCATATCCATGCGTTCCACTGTTTTTCTTATTTTTTCTCCCCTCACCATTTTAAGTTAACTGTAAATACATTTCAATAGTTTCTTAGAAACGAATTACACAGAATATATTACAAGGTAGACGGCTTTAGTTGGGACCCATAAATTTTCCTGGGGACTCATTTAAAGCAAATATGTGCATCCAAGGACGCACTAAATCAAAAAGCTATCAGCATCACTGATTATGTTATACAAAAATGGTCTATATGGTTATTACAAATTAACATTGAAAATAGTAAAAAAAAAATTGGATTCTTTGGACTTGTACTCATTTTTATTGTTATCTACACGTTTCGGCCGATGTGCCTTCCGGCCTTCTTCAATCATATTTCTTGCAGATAACAATAAAGATGAGGACAATAGTCCAAATAATCCAAATTATCAAGCCTCATCTAAAAAAATTCAGAGAAATAGTAAAAAAATATACATAAAAATATTTTTTTTTAAATTGTTGATATTAACAAACTTAAATGTTGTTTTGAATGAACATACATATCTGCATTTCAATTGGGAAATCTTAGCCCCATTGAATTAAGAAGAGTCTAGTTTTCATAATAAAAGAAATTAAAAATATTATACATATTTACAATAATCTTGTTCATAGAATTCACTAAGCTTTGCACATGTTTTAAATTGCTTATAAGCACGTGTGGTTACCCATCTAAATTTTGAACAGGCACATTGTTACTTAACTTTTGGTTATCTAGCTAGAACCAGTTCTTTAAACATGAATTGACTATAAATCACAATAAGCTTCATCTTGTTGTTTTTTTTTTTGTTTTTTTTTTTTTTTAATTTCTTTGAAATCAGAATTCATGAAAATTTCTCAGATATTTTCAAAAGTAAATTATATTTACAGTAAAAATTACTGAAAGAAAAATGTATAAATACACCTAAAATAAATAGTTTTTTTATAACTTTTGTTTAACTGTGTTAGTCAACCTATGCAAAATGTGTTAACATTATTTTAGGGTTATTTTTTTGTTTGAGTGGCCAAGGTGTATTTCAGTTTCCAGGCTGCTACAGAATTGGTTATTCTTTGATCAGACATCATTTTTGATTGGCTAGTGGTTGTGCCAGTGTCCAGTCTTTGAGGATTTATTGATACAGCTACCTTATTTTCTGTGAGATAAGCATCAGATTCGGCATAATTTGTACTTGATAAACCTGAAAAGAAAGAAAAAATGCTTAAACTTTGGCTTTCAGGTATCACAAAAAAACTGAACTCCTTTCCCATAACCCCTGTCTAAGCACAAAATATCAGGCTTATGGTACTTGGCTTAGAATATCAGTCCTAGGGTGTTTAATAGGTAACTGAGTTACCTCCCCTACCCTTCTAATAACTATATAAACTGGTCAAAAATCCACCACTGTATTCTATGTAGAATAAAGCTTCTGCAAGTCCGACCGTGTTTGTTTGCTTACTACCACAGGGTGTTTAATATTTTACAAGCATCCTTGGACTGATTTTGAGCCTATTTCTATTTTATACTACACCTGGCAAAAAATATGGACTATACCAATAGTAAACGTTTATTCTATATCAAGGAATACAACCTAAAACTAAAAGGTGACCACATGGTCAGTGTTGTAATCCTTCGCACAATTGAGAAGGCAGAGTAATCTCCCTTTGCATTGCACGTAATTCTTCCATTTGTGCTGCAATAGGGACAGTTTCTGTTTTTCACTTTTTATTTTTAATCTATGAAAAACAAATCTGAGACAAAAACCTATTTTATTTCATAACCAGACTTTCTGGTTTCATGAAACAACTCAAATTAATTAAAACAATTGTGAGTCATAGTTTAGTGATCCATGCTTTAGTATATTGAAAACAAAGCCTTATATGAAGATCAGTTTATAAATAGATTTTTATATATACATACGAGGATAGGGTGAAAAGTTCATAGGCTGACATATCCGCTGTTGATGATTTTTTGACCAATGAGATACAAGCACTACAACACAGATGGAAGAAGTGTGTGGACTACAAGGAAAACTATATTGAAAAATAGAGCTCATTTGGTCACATTCTACGAGAGTATCTTGGTCAGCCTATGAACTTTTCAGCCAACCTTTGTATATACACATACACACACAACTAGACCTTAAAAAGAAACCTTTTAGAAGACTGAATTAATTCATCTTACCAGTATCTAGCCATCGTATATTGTCTGCTTGGCCTTCCTTTCCAACTGTTGGTGATTCCTTATCAGAAAATACCAGCCTCAAATTTGGCTCATCTGAAATTCCCAACTGGTGGTTGAGATCAGAAATCTATAATGAGAAAAAATATATATATCTAAAGAAATCTGGTGTGAGTATGACACAAGGTCACAAATATGGTGCATGCAGTGAGGATCAATGTTGCTATTCAGTAATAATTGACCTGTGAGACTAGTTTGCTAACCATTACATCACGATGGGACACCTAAAGAAATCTGGTGGGAATAGGTGTTAAAAAAAATATGATTTCAGAAAAGAAAGGTAAGAAAAGGAATTCAAGAGGGCATTTTTGAAACTACTGGATGAATTATTTAACAGAATTTAATCTGTATATAGATTTGTACGTTCTGTACAAAAATTCTCTTTTTTTTTTTTTTTTTTTTTTTTTTCTTTTTAAATGTTGATGTGAGAAGATAGAAAAAAAAGTGCAGATTCCCAAAGACGCATAATAAAGAAAAAAAAATAAATAGAACCCTGGGCTCCCTGCTGGAATATTTTAGGATATAAGGTGTGCTGAAGTCCACTACTTAAACTTATAGACTCTGGAAGGGTGTGTGGACTAAAGCCAGTCAATCAACACACTCGAATACGTGGTTAGTTAACTATTTAATCGCCAGTCTTGAAAGCCATTCATTTGCACATATTCAACACGGATGAATGGATCTGCATCCAAGGACTCTGCTCAACCAAAAGATTCTGCCTAACACCGAGGAACAACTAAGGATTCTACACTAAGGAACACAAAGATTCTATCTAACACTAAACAACACAAGGGATCTCCACTGTAAAGTGATCTCACTTGTAGCCTAAAAATGGCCACAAAAATTTTAACACCTCCCACAACCCTAGACCTCGCAACATTTTATTGGCAATAGCGATGTAGAAGCAAGGAATCCATGACCAAAATTCCATCCACTTGGGTTTATATACTTCTATCTTTGACGGAGGGAGCCATCTCAACCCTCCCTGGGTGAATGCTGTCACAAGACAAGAGAAGAAGTTAGGTGCACAAATATGGTCTACTTAGATTCAAAGGTTGGTTGGTTTGTTTTACGGCATATCAACACTTTTCGGGGGAGGGAGTGAGGGAGGGAGAGAAAGAAAGAAAGAAAGAAGGGAGGGAAAGAGAGAAAGAAAGAAGGGAGGGAAAGAGAGAAAGAAAGAAAGAAGGGAGGGAAAGAGAGAAAAAAAGAAAGAAGGGAGGGAAAGAGAAAGAAAGAAAGAAGGGAGGGAAAGAGAGAAAGAAAGAAAGAAAGAAGGGAGGGAAAGAGAGAAAGAAAGAAGAAGGGGGGAAAGAGGGAAAGAAAGAAGAAGGGGGAAAGAGGGAGAGGAGGAGAGAGGGAGAGAGAAAGAAAGAGGGAGAGAGAAAGAAAGAGAAAGAGAGAGAGAGGGAAAAAGAAAGTGAGAGAAAGAAAGAGAGAAAGAGAGAAAAAAGATCACCTACCTGATCAAAACTAAAGTTGTATTCTCCTCTCATTTCACTGATTCCTCTATTTGTTGCTTCTTTACGTCTTTTATCTTTGGACAATAAGAAATTCTGTTTTTCAACTAAATCATCATTTTCAGAAAAAAGAGCCTGGGTTGATGCCACAGTCATACCACTCAACAGGCCTGAATCTCCCGATGCAAAAATCTTATCCCCGTCCTCTTGTTGCAGGTTTGCTTTGCACCGTTTTACCAGTGTCCGAGCTTGGTGTATCAAATGCTGATAGTCCTCCATCATATCCGATGGTAATGACAACTGGCTCAACCCACTAAGACCACTAAGGTCAGGTGATGAAACCATTTTACCTGAATGATGGCTATCAGTGAGCTCAGGTGGGCTAGATACTTTCGCCATTAGACTGCTAACTTCTGTGGCAGAGCCATCTAGATCCAAAGTTGTTTGAAATGATTTTTGAGTAGGTAAGACTTTTTCTGGGGTCGTATCACTGGAGTCGGATGATGTATTTCTTTTATACATCAAAGGAACAAAAGAAGGGGAATCGTCTTTGGAAGATGAGTCGGTCGAGGATTTATCTTTTATTTGAAGTTGGATATCAGGAGAGTTTTGCTTTTCCGAATGACTAGAACAGGATTCTGACAAAGGTTTGGTATATTTGAAACTGCCACTTTCTGAAGAACTTCGGTTCATGGAGACCTCCTGGGCCATAGACATCCACAGATCACTATTGGTCCCAAATGGTTCGGAATTTTTCAAGGAATCAATTCCTTGTGCCATAAAATCGCTGGGTTTCTCTTCTGGGACATCGGCAGCAGGTTCTTTTAGTAACTGATGGTTTGATGAAACAGATGAAGTTAAATGGTCAATCTGACTTGATGGTGGCAAAGACTTATCACTACCAAACTCCGGAGATGTGTACGTGTACTGAGTTAAAGAGAGATTTTCCGAAGAAGCTGGACTGGATTTATTACTTTCTGATCGATCATGGTAAACAGGTAATACTGGCGCAAATTTCATTTGCGGCAAAAACTCGGAAACTTTGGATTGATCCAACTGTCTTGCATCTTTGTTATCATCTGGTGGACTGGCTAATGACATCTGGCTGGATACTTTTAAGGAAAGGAACTTCTGCGTTTGGATAGTGCTCTGCGTCTGACTGGACGATGAAAGAGGTGATGAATTAGCTAGACTGCTTGGAGATTCCTTCGTTTGAGTTTGGGTCTGGTCAGTAGATTGGTATTGAAGCAGTGTTGTGGGTCCACTACTAACTAATGGTAGTGAAGATGATGATGATGATGATGGTGAAGATGATAGAGCAGCAATCACTGTAGTTGCAGAAGGCAGAAAACTTTCTGAGACTTTAGATAATTCTACCTCAGCTGCAGTTTCCATAGTAAAGGGTGGAGCTGCTCCCTCGGAGACAGATACAGAACTGTAACTTGATAAAGAACACCCGGGAACTGATGTTGATATATTCCTTGCTTGCTGGGTTAAATAATCTTGAGTATTAGGAGTGGGGCTAACGTCTACATCGTCATTTGACTCAGGGGTGGTGAGAATCGAATACTGGGTCAATGCGGATAAGGATGCTGACTTTGTTTTGGCATTTGGGGAAATCAGACTGGATGAAGTTGAATGATTTGTAATATCCTGGCTAATGGGGAAAACATGGGATAAGTCAGAAAGGTTAGACAGCTGAAGCAGGGGATTCGGATGGGATTTTGGCAATGAGTAAGGAGTAGACGATGGTATGAGAAATGCCTGGCTGGAGGGTCCCATATTCATTATTTCATCTTTGGTTTGTTCCTGAGGGACAGCAGCCTTGTAACAAGGCAACACTTCTTTTGGAGGATGATACAAAGAAAATAATCTTGTTGCAGAAAGACTATCAGGTTTTAGATTGTCTGTTTTTATAACTGAAGATGTAACATTTGATTGGTAATTTGGCTGAGAAGGCAATGGTGAACTGACTGTGACTGGACTTGGAGAAGACTGTTTCAATGTCTGATCAACGTCTACTGTTGAAGATGATACAATTACCTGTCCACCAAATGTTTGTGGAATTACCGAAATTAAAGAAGCATCAGAAGAATTTGTCTTGGAGTCTGCATCGGCTGATGAAGTCGAAGTTATATTTGTAATGTTATCAACAGTGCTTGGGGACCAAGCATTGTGGTTGGGTCTTTGGCCCATAATTGATTGATTAGCAATATTATCAACGGTACTTGGGGACCAAGCACTGATCGTGGGTCCTTGGCCCATAACTGATTGATTTGTAGTACTAGAAAGTTGAAAAAGAGCAGATGATGTTAATTCACCATCAGCATTAGCAACTGTATCACTCACTGTGCTTGGATGTAAAGCTAAAGAACAGTCTCTTTGGTTTTGACAAGGAGGAGGAGAAAGACTGACCATACGAGAAACGTGGGGTGAAGACGTTCCAGTGGAATTTTGCGGACTTTGCTCAGTGGTATCCAGAGGTAAGGCATGAGGTGATTGCTGTAATATTTCAGATTGAAATGCCTCTGAGGTTTGTAGTATTCGAGATAAGAATTCTGACAATTCTTGGTGATTCTGCAGAAGGTCTTTGGTAAAAGAACACATTGATGGAAATTCAGAATTTGCCAAAGACGAGCCCTCGGAACTGTCTTGGACTTGTCCAGAGGGAGAATTAGAATCTCTATGATGGCCACTAAGAATCATCTTGGATTCATCTGAGCTAGTTTCTGAAGACTTTGGTTCACAGTGAAGAGACCTGAGACTTGAAGACAATGCCAAAATGTTTTTTCTGTCATCTTGGGACAGAGTTTTGGAGTCAATAAACTGTGTCCCTGTAGCATCAAAGTAAAAGTTCCTCAGAACTGTGGAATCGGTGTCTGTAGATATTGGCAATGATATTTCAGGATTGTAGGTACTATTTGGAAGTTCTTGGAGAATGCTTGTGCTTGTTTTAGAGTCTGACTCTGCTGTCAGCTGTGACCTCTCCAAGAGAATTTGAGCCCAGGTTTTTGTGATTGTTGAGGGTTGAGATACTTCACTAATGCTTGGTGGGTCACTCAAACTTCCTCTAGATACTGAAATGTCCGCAGGTGGTTGGTTACTGGTGTCAAACTCATTTACTGCAATTGAGAATTGAGAAATTTAGGTACAAATCAAATATATAAATTAAAACAGATGCAAGATTTTATCAGTTTAATTTCAAGGGTTTATTTAAGGGTCAATTTTAGTTTTTTATCAGATTTTTGATACTATAAGAAAAAAAAAATGGTACTAATGCACAATAAAGTAAAAGTAAGTAAAGTCGACGAGGCGGCCTAAAGTCGGTATCAGCCAGTCAGCGAAGGAGTCTATCCCCTTTTCAATAGCGCTAGACCAAGGAGATTGTTTCAGCATCTGAGGTGGAGCGCTACACCTACCATCAGCTCCTTACTTTACTAAAGTCGGTATCAGCCAGTCAGCGAGGGAATCTATCCCCTTTTCAATAGCGCTAGACCAAGGGGATTGTTTCAGCATCTGAGGTGGAGCGCTACACCTACCATCAGCTCCTTACTTTACTGCACAGATCCTTGTGCTACTCATATGCTGAGTTGGCGAGGACCGGTATTGAACTAGGAACCTTGTGACTGAGCTAACCCGGCCCCTTAATGCACAATAGCGCAAGATAATATCATTAGATTATGTATAAAAATTATTAGATTTCAAACCTTTGAGACATTAGGATTAGGGTACTTCAGGAGTTCCCGACATCTAATGCTATTTATGCGTAAAAGACGATTCTAATGATATTATCTCTTGCATATTATTGGGCATTAGTTCCTAAAAATATTAGTTATACAAAATATCGAAAGTACTTAAATCATCTCAGCTTTCAAGTAAAATGAAACAATATTACTAGGGCGAGTCAAAAAGTTTTGCAATATTTGCATACATGCTACTTTCCCCAAGATTATTAATCCAAAAGTGAACGTATTAACATGATTAGAGTTCAAACGCAATTACTACGACGTCACAGTCTAGCATGTTAACCATTACACCATGGGGACGACCCCCCCCCCCATCATATCTATAATAAAATTGGCCATTATTTTATAAACAACTTACTATAAAATATTGAGGTGCACTTAGTGTAACGAGGAAAAAATGAGTAAAGAAAAGAAATGTAGATGGATAAAAATGAATTTTATCGATATCACTTTTAATCGATATCGTTTACACGTGTTTCGGTCTGTTTATCAAAATGTATACGGATTTACGCTATTATTATTATTAAAATAATCAGATGGAGTTGAAATGATGATAATAATAATAATAATAGGAAAAATGTAAAAATATTCCGTACACAGAGAGATTTTTTACGACCTTCATCAGAGTGAATTTTTTATTTTTTTTTTACACTTAGTGTAATGCGTATTGCCATAGTAAATGGAATTGGCGACCAGAGTTCAATTCCAAGACAAAGCTGTTTGTGATTCACTTTGTGCTAATGCCCTTAGAGAAGGCATGAATCCATCTGTTTTCCCTCCAGGTAAGGGTGAATAGGGTGGCAGATTGGGTTCTTTAGCCTTGGTATGGAAACCTGTCCCCAGAAAAAAAAAAATCCCATAACCTGGTTTTGTTGTGGTGGCACTACTCATGTAGCATGTCTTAGGCAGGAATAGCCTGGTTGAGCCCATCCCTCTCTAAATCTATAACTGGTTTAAATTCAGAGATTTTCTTTTCCTAGACCAGTTGCCATACCAGGGTTAAAGAGCCCAGTTTGCCCTGCTATTTATCCATAGTTGGAAGGAGAATAGTTGGATTCATACCTTTCTCAAAGGTATTAGCACTAAGTGAAATATAAACAGCCTTGCTCAAGAATCTAACTCTTATAGCAGAGTTCACTTCCTACAATGATAACCATTACAACACAAGCGCCTCCAGTTTAGGAGAAGGAAAACTGAATTCAAACCAGTTGTACTCCATCTACAAACTGACTAGGTGTTGCATCCCACACATGGCAGAGGAGTTGGTTAAATACATACAAAAGATTAAATTAGGATAGAGAAATTGTAAATAGTGAAGAAAGATATTAACTGACCTGACACAAATGGACTGGAAGTTGCAAAAGAATTGTCGGTTTTATCTCCAATTTGGCTACTGTCCTAAAAAAAAAAAAAAAAAAAAAAAAAAAAGAATATTTTGGTTTTCATTAGAAAGAATTCAGTGAAAGCAATATTTCACAGCCCTTGCCCCAAGTTTTTTATTGACACAAGTAATTGTAAATATTCTACCCCTCTTTAAAATATCTTCTTTTTTTTTTTAGCGATTTTAAGACATTTTCATTGACAAGTTAATGCAATAAGAGAGCAATGCTTTACAGCCACCCCCAGGTTTAAAAAAAATATTTACAATTACTTGTTGTGTTGATTT
Source organism: Doryteuthis pealeii (assembly GCA_023376005.1). Taxonomy (NCBI): domain Eukaryota; kingdom Metazoa; phylum Mollusca; class Cephalopoda; order Myopsida; family Loliginidae; genus Doryteuthis; species Doryteuthis pealeii. Next base: position 25,600,752 of record CM042153.1, read on the forward strand.
TAACACCTTCAAACCACTAAAAAAAAAAAAAAAAAAGAGAAGATATTTATCAATAAAAACACCTTCCAACCACTGAAAAATATTTTTTAAAAGAGGCGGGGGTGTAAAATATTTACAATTACTTGTCGATAAAAAAAAAAAACTTGGGGGGAGGGGACTGTGAAATATTGCTTTCATGTCACATTAACTTGTCGATAAAAATGCCTTCAAACTGCTACACGGTTCATAACTAGTATGGTTCATTTATTCAGCAGACACTGCCTAGCATATTTTAGGGCAGGAGACCGGGACGACAGAATTATCTGTTATTTTTGTGTGATAAAAAAAAATATTTCAAAGTTGCTTATTAATTATAACTATTGCATCTAACCCCAGTTGCCTTGGATCGCTACACATGGTCTGCATTCATTCAGGATATGGTGAATTTGTTGGGTGGAGCTGGCTCAACCAACACAGGGTGAATGCCACAGTAGTAACAGTAGTAGTAGTATAACTATTGATTAAAAATAAAACAATATTGAGTGTCCTGGGTATGACACATGGCATTCTATATTAAAAGGCCAACTCATCATGCAGGCAAACACAACAATACTCATCTTGATATCGGAGCTTTGATTCCTGTGTCTGTAAGATATATGATATATATATATATAGTAATGCTGATAGTTTTTTTGATTTAGTGAGTCCCCGGGAAAATTTATGAGTCCCAACTAAAGCCATCTAATTCCTACCTTGTAACCTATCCTGTGTAATTCATTTCTAAGAAACTATTGAAATGTATTTACAGTTAGCTTGAAATGGTGAGGGAAGAAAAAAGAAAAATACTGGGATGCATGGATATGATTTTAATGCATCCTTTTAGATTTTTATGCATCAGGGACACAGGACGTGTACTTATCAGCATCTCTCTATATATATATATGTATATATATATATAAATATAATGCAAACTCCAGGAACAAACAATATGTCTTGTGCAATCTGTAACAAAATATGTAAGTTGGCTTCTGGTCTTAAGAGACATATGGTGGTGCATAAACATCAAATTTTATCATCTGATCTATCTGATCCAGTGGGAACGACGTCCTTCCTATGTCATATTTGCATCAAACTTTGTGGATCTGCAGCAGGATTGATGGATCATTTGAGGTCTCATGAAGGGAAAGGTTCTGGTGGTGGGGGGTTGTAAGATTGTAAGGGACGGCAGTCATCTGTAAAGATTATGCTATTGCTATGTATGTATGTATGTATGTATTAGCATGAATCCAAGGAAGCCACACCTCCCCCCCCCCCGGCAACATCTGCCCCCTTGATTTAAAAGGGGCAGGGCTGGGTTTATTGACCAGTGCCTGAGGCACCTCAAAAGAGGAATGCCAAAGAGATACATGCAATTTTTAGCACTGGACACACATGAGCTTCAGTTCATACATAGCTCGCCACGTTAATCAATCCTTGTGTTAAACCGACATGGTGGGATGTCAGTAAATAACTACTTCAGTAGTCAGATGGTTAACCTCTTAGTAACAGCAGGTATTGTAAATGATCTCAAGTCTTTGTGCTAAGTTAAGTAAAGCTTAGTAGATAATAATAATAATAATACTTAAAAGAGAAACAGAATCATTAATAATTGCTGCACAAAATAATGCCATAAGGACAAACTATATCAAAGCGAAAATTGATAAGACCCAATAAAATAGTAAATGTAGACTTTGTGGTAATAGAGATGAGACTGTAAACTATATACTCTGCGAATGTAGCAAACTAGCACAACGAGAATACAAAACTAGACACGACTGGGTTAGGAAGGTGATCCACTGGGAATTATGCAAAAAATTTAATTTTGACCACACAACATAATGGTATATGCATAAACCAGAATCTGTTCTTGAGAACGAAACGCATAAAATTCTCTGGGACTTTGAAATAAAAACGGATCACCTTATGCCAGCAAGAAGACCAGGTCTAGTGTTGACAAACAAAAAAGAAAGAACTTGTCAACTGGGGGATTTTGCAGTGCCAGCAGATCACAGGGTGAAGCTAAAGGAAAATTACAAAAATGGACAAATATCTAGACCTTGCCAGAGAACTGAAAAAGTTATGGAATATGAAAGTGAAAGTTATACCAATTGTAGTTGGTGCACTTGGAACAGTCCCAAAAGGATTAGAAAAGGGCTTGGAAAGTTTGGATATCAGAGGAAGGATTGAAACCATTCAGAACACTGCACTGCTGCAATCTGCCAGAATACTCAGAAGAGTCCTGGAGACCTGAGGAGACTTGCTGTCACTCAGACTCCAGTGAAAGACCATCAGCTAATACTGATGTGAAAACTCAAAAGGAGTGAATAATAATAATAATAATAATAATAATAATAATATCTGAACTCATTTCAAGTTATTCAATAAATTTGTCATTTGTTGTCTAAAAAGTCTTTATTTCTTTCAACATCTGTTTCTCACTTTCTCCACAGGATGAAATTTAAAGTTTGTAAAAATATATTAATTTATTGTCGTGACATATAGAAATTATTTATTTCCCTGGGTAACACATGTCCCAAGAGAAGTTAATGTAGATTTTTTTAGTTGATCTGATTTATGTCATGGCTGATGACAAAGCAACACAGAGTAAATAGATAATGTCTAAGAAAAGACAAAAATAAAACAACAAAAGTACAAAGAAAATAAAGTTTCTCTGAATTTTTTGAGATGAGGCTTGATGATTAGTATTATCTGCATTATTCGGACTATTGTCCTCATCTTCATTGTTATCTGTACAATGTTTCGGCCGATGTGCCCTCCAGCCTTCTTCAGGTATTTCTTGTCGAACTCAGGAACCTTCTTGTAATCGGGAACCATCACGGAGATTTGAACTTAACCCTTTATTTAGTCCACTGGGGTATCCTGTTCTCATTCCGCTAACCATAGCTGAGGTACAGGTATTAAGCTGTGTTAATTATTATTCTATGTTACTGCTGCCCCTGGCCAGGATTGAACCTGCAGTCCAGAGATAACTGTTACTTAGAACTGTCTTAACCTAATTCCTTTATCCACTAGGCCATGTGTCCAAGTTTGTTTGTTTTGTTTTATGGCATATCAACCACAGTGGGTCATTTAATGCCGGCAATGTTTTGAAAGATTCGTAGTGATAGTCTGGAAGAAAATATTTAAACTCAATTTTTTTTGTAAACAAATTTTCTGTTTAACCCATAGATGGGACCCTAACAGGTACCAACACTCTGGGTCAGAGTGGCCCTAGTAGTAATTCCGATGAAAGGGTGCTCTACATTCCCCCACATCTCCAGAATTGGAACTTCACCAGATGCAATTTAACATCATATCCAGGAAACAAAGACTCTCAGCTACCACCTCCTAGCATATGTGATAAAAGGGTTAGGGTTTTGCTATAAGGGCAATAGGGTTGGGACAATCATATATGTACTAGGGCTTGACGTGACCATGTTGGAATATTTTTGATATAAGGTGTGCTCTAATTCCCAACCTGGATTTATAGACTAGTCAAGGTCATGTGAGTTATTCTTGCAGCCAATCACTAGCAATACTGCATGGCTGATACAATACTTAAACCCCCCACATTGGACATAATTCTAACTGCACTCCTTGAGGCCGGACTTATATGATTACCAGAGTAACCAAAGGATTCATTATTGAGGGACCCTTATACCAGGAACTGAGAACTCTTTACCAGAAGAACCAAAGGATTCATTATCGAGTGACTCTTTATCAAGGATCCAATTCCACTGGATAAGCGCTCTTGCTTAAGGGCTCCATGATGACCCAGAAGATTGTAACAGACCATCCGATTGATCTAGCCTAAGTAAGGGCCAAAGTAGAGTGTTGCATGCCATCAGGATTCCCTCTGTAAGCATAACGGGTCACCACCCACATCCAACAGGTGGCACCATTGGGGGGATTTTACCCCTCTGCAGAGGTGCAGTCAGGTATTCTACTAACCCAACTGACAGGGTTGTAATTTTGTTTTAAAAATTAAATTTTATTTTAATTCTTTTTCATTTCACTAAACTATTCTAATGATTTTAGTTGATTTCACTACATTTTGAGGGGGGGGGGGAGAAAGGGACTTTTTGTCAATCAACTTATCAGCACCAAGAATATAATAATAAAAGATAAAACCAATATTAAACAATCTTCAGTCTTCTATAAAAAAAAAATATTACTCCATTTGTTTGTTACTCCTGTAACAGAATTATTTTCATATATGTGTGAAATTATAATGATGCTGTACTGTCAGGGTTTTTGTCAAACTTTCACATTTGAAAAAAAAAAAAAAACCCACAATTTTTTTTTTTTTTCAGACGCAAACACAATCTCTCAACAGGCATCATAATTAGGACCTTACCGGTTTAAATCACAATTTCTCGTGTATTTCTGGTCCAAAATTATTTATATGGTTGGAAATAAAATAAAGTAATCTTTCTAAATAATAAAATAATTTTTTAAAACAACCTTAAGACTTACCTGATTTTCATATCATAATTAGGACCTTACCAGTTTAAATCACAATTTCTTGTGTATTTCTGGTCCAAACATGAAATTATTTATATGGTTGGAAATAAAATAAAGTAATCTTTCTAAATAACCTTAAGACTTACCTGATTTTCATGTTTGAGTATCTTAAGGATATTCCAAAGTTTTTTCTCTTCAAGTAATTGTCCAGAAATGAGACTATCCAGGTTTGTCTGTGTTGGTTCAGATGTACTACAAATAGATGATGACATAGAAAGTTTGGAGTGCATATCAGATAAATGGGAACTTAAAACACTGCTATCTTTTTCTTGGATTGCACTGAGTTCATGAGGAGAATGACCGTAGAGATAAGCCCTCGGTAAAAGTGGTGGATGCTTCTTTGGAGGATTGGAAAGTTCAGCTATGAAAGGCATAGGGTCACTGACATCCAATCCTGAGGGAGGGGCTTCCTGCCCAACACTTTCAAGCCCCCTGGCCTCTAGTTCAAACTGGTTATCCATAAGACTCTGACATAGCTTTTCTTTTTGTTTTCTGACGTCTTCAAGCTGTTTTTTGATTTGAAGAAAATCACCCTTGTTCTCTGTAAAGTCTGATGTCAAAGAGTCTGTAAGATCAGGAAAGTCCGATTCCTTAGATTCGGATATGGAACCATCAGTGTATGATTTTTTATAAGGTGAAGCAGTCAGTGAGGGAACAGGGGTGGGTTGGGCAGAATCTTCCAAGGTCTCATCAAATGGAAGGGATTTTCTAATTTCCTGCAGTTCAGATGAAGGAATCGGCTCGGTAGGAAATGACTCCAAATCAAACGATGGAGTGAAAGCACATGGATCATATATCTTTGAGGTAAGGTCTAAATCAGGGGTGTTTGGTTCTGAAGGTCTTATTTCTACTGAAAGGTCCTCAGGCTGTGAATGCTGAGTGCTGCCGCCCAATTGTGAAGCTGGATACTTTTCCTTGTCGGTACCGCTCTCCTGAATATCCCTGCTAAAAACCGAGCCATGAAAACCAGATCCAAAAACGTTTCCTGCAATGGATTCCTGTATACAGGATTGATAGTTGGGAAGAAAATCCATGCCATTCCGAGACAATCCATCCAATCCATGCAAATCAGAACCAAGAATATGATCCTGGGATTGATTCTGATTTGGAAGGGCTTGGTGCTCAAATCTCGGCAAGAAGGGCAAGGACACACTGGGGTGAATGCTAGTCATTGGAGCAGTGCTCTGTGAAGATGCCGGCACATCAAAGATACTAGATGTACCGTTTGTCTGTTTTGTGGTGCTTTCCAAAGGATCCACGATTGGCGGATCCGTATTAATCATCGTAGAAGTTGCTGGATCAGGTTTTGATATGGTTTCAGCCAGATCGATTCCAGAAATGCTGTCTTTGAGAGTTTTCCGATGTTGTTTAATGTCCATTTGTATTTCCTCGATGCGTTTTATCCGTTCCGTATGTTGCCGAATTATTTTCTGTTGGTATTGCTGCACTTTTGCAATATCTTTTGGCAAACGCTTAAGGGCCTCGGTGGCCAGGTAATTGGGACTCAGTTGATCCGGCATCTGATTATTGCAAAGATCCATTTCAGCGTCAGAATTTGATAACGATGCAACATTTGAGCCAGAATTTGGGATTTTGCGATCCAGAACATCCTTGGCTCCGTCTTTTGAATGTCCAGCGGAACTGTCCTCTGCAGGACTGTGAATCAAGCCCCGAGAGGGATCACCGGGAGGTCTTGCAAACTGAGAGGGATCACTGGGAGGTGGATTTAAGATGTAACCGCCATGTGAGGTCTTATTTTGATGCTGATCAAATTGACGTAAACGCTCCTCAAGCTGGTTTCGCTGTTCTCTGAATAAAAAAAAAAATTTTAATAAAAATTTCAAATATATATAAAAGAGTAGCATGGACATGGAATCAATGACACTTGGTTACGGACAATTTCTCACCTATGAAACTATTCAAACCAGTTGGCTTAAATAATCAATGACTCTTCAGAATAAATTTCATAAAATAAACAACAGAAAGACTGCAGAAAGTCTGATACAAAGTAGAGGAAAAAACAAAATTAACTGCTTCATTATGTTTTATCCCCTACTTTGAAAAAACAAAATTAACTGCTTCATTATGTTTTATCCCCTACTTTGAAAAAACAAAATGAACTGCTTCATTATGTTTTATCCCCTACTTTGAAAAAACAAATGAACTGCTTCATTTGTTTTATCCCCTACTTTGAAAAAAACAAAATGAACTTTCATTTTGTTTTATCCCTACTTTGAAAAAACAAAATGTTTTTTATCCCCTACTTTGAAAAAACAAAATGTTTTTATCCCCTACTTTGAAAAAACAAAATGTTTTTATCCCCTACTTTGAAAAAAACAAAATGAACTGCTTCATTATGTTTTATCCCCTACTTTGAAAAAAAAACAAATGAAGCAGTTCATTTTGTTTTTTTCCTTTACTTTGTATCAGACTTTCTGCAGTTTTTCTGTTGTTTATTTTATGAAATTTATTATGTCAAGTCCTAAGTGAAAAAAAAAAGATCTTTTTCAGAAAATGAATCTGCTTTTAAATGCAATTTAAAAAAAAAAAAAAATTTTTTATTTTTAAAAAATTTTTTTTTTTACACACAGTAAATTATTTGTTAATTTCTGTAAATAATTCCAATGATGTATTATATAATAATGTTTTCCTTTGATCCCTAAAATATAAAAGGAAAAAATTTTTGTTTGAAAATATATTTGTCTAGTGAATACATACTTGGACTGCTTTACTCTCCATATTCTGAAATGATGCATGCAGTTGTGCCAGCACTTGCTTAAAGGGGGTGTTTGTGGTGTACTGTCTTCCTAATATATTTCATGTGCAAAATTCTATTCAACAATATAATGAGTTTAAACTAACAGCAAAAACTTACTGAGTAAAACACAAAATAGGCCTCAATGGTGTTGTTCATTGTGAATAATTTTTATTCTTTCTTTTTAATAAAAATCAGATTGCATATCAAAATTTATGTTGTTAAAATTAAAATTAAAAATATGAAGAATCTTCCGAGAAGCCATGACGTCACGGTTGCTACATCGTCCCAGAATTTGACCCAAGCGAACAACCCCTACTATACTCGTTCCTTCAGACACGTACGCCTTTGGGAGAAGGAAGGGCCTAGCTGACAGAGAGAAATGTGATGTCACGGATGAGGGTAAGGGAGAATTTTCGCCTTTGAAACTTCAGTGTCACAGCAGACAGCCACCTGTGAGGATCTTTGTAGCAATGCTACCTCACAGGTCTATGAAAATCAACCAAGCTTTGAGGAATTAGAGTATAACTCCCTCAAGTATGAAAAAAGGATAAGCCGGCACTCACTCGAAATTCAACAACCAAGAACAATAAGGAAATTTGTAGCATACGCTACCTTATTGTAACACGAAATCTACATTCAAAGAACTCTCGACACTCAACTACGAAATCTACATTCAAAGAACTCTCGACATTCAACTACGAAATCTACATTCAAAGAACTTACGACAAATGAACATTTGTTACCGGGCTCAAAGATAAGTTCCCCCGCAAAACCATCGTCTTTTGCAAACCCTTACATCTAAATCTCTTTCTCTATCTATCTATTAGTTACTACGCCACCCTCTATCAAATTGACATTCATTCCTTCTTCTTTCTTCTACCTATTTTATTTGTTACATAAAATTGTTGAACCTTAGCATTTGTTATCGTGTTTTTCTTTCATTCAGCATCCGATTTGAATTTGCGTATTTTCTCGCCCCCTTGAAATTATCTTCCCTTTGTACTTGAAAGGTATATTCGCTTGTATATCGGAACTAGGATATTTTCCCCGGTATATTTACAAAGCGAATTTACCCGTACTCTGGAGTTAGAAGATATCCCCCATGTTGGTATTGGTGCTTCACGGCGCTAATCCCGATATGCAAGGCTTAATAATTTTTTTTAGACCAACTTCTGAATATCAACTTACTGGATTCTTTTCTTCTGCTCTAGAACTTCAGCAATTTGTTTCTGGAGGTGAGACGCAATGGCAGCAGGCTGAAAAAAAAAAAAAAAAAATGAATAAAACATTTACACCTGGAAACAGCAGAAAAATAGATGTCATATCTGCTGTTGATGACTTTTCAGTTGGTGGAGCACCTAAGAATCACAAGACTCTGGATTTGATACCAGCCCTCGCCAACTAAGCGCATGAGTAGCACAGATTGGATAATCTGGTCTGTGCAGTAAAGTGGGGATCTGACGGTAGGTGTGGCGCCCCCACCTCAGCATAAACAATATCCCTGGTCTAGCACTACCGAAAATGAGGATAGACTCCCTCACTGTTCGGCTGATACTGACAATCGTCTACTTCACCAAGGGTGACAAAGTTGAAAAATAAACCTCATTTGGTCACATTCCATGATAGCCGGCTCCATCCAACGAATTCACCATATTCCAAATGAACAAGATAGTGAATTTATGAAAAGATTGTTTGTTTTGTTTTGTTTTGTTTTACGGCATATCAACCTCAGTGGGTCATTTAATGCTGATAATTTTGAAATAAATCAATTCTTAATGGATAATACAATTTTTTATAAATACATTTTTCTATTTAACCCATAGATGGGACCCTAACAGGTACTACCACTCCGGGTCAGTGTGGACCAGGGAGCAATGGTGATGAAGGGGTGCTCCACATTCCCTAAACTTCCAAAACTGGAACCTCACCATCAGATAGAGTTTAACGTCATTCCCAGGACATGTAGACCCGCAGCTACCGCCTTCTAGCACCCATATGATAAAAAGGGGTTGGGGCTTGCCATAAGGGCAATAGGGTTGGGAAAATCATATAGGTGCTAGGGCTTGACGTGACCAGCCGATTGATCAGATAGACCGCCCGTCTAGCCCAAGATAGGGCCAAAGTGGTGTATTGCATATCATGAACTGTTATGAAAAGAGTAACAAGGAAATTCCCAAACTGTCCCCAAACCCTGCATGCATATCCCGGTCAGGGGAAGAAAAAGATGCCCTTGCTTGCTGCAAATTTTCCACAGATGCAGTGACAAGTATGCTAAAAGCCATTGATTCCTGATGATGATGGAAACGCCCTTTGGATTTTAACCAGAGCCCCTTTAGCCAGGTTGTGGCTTTAATACCGCTGGGCAACAGAACACACCAAACCCCCTTGGGAGGCCCTACTAGGAACTTGAATTCCAGACGGCATAGCTCTGACACTACCATATTGTCACCACCCTGCCATGGTGAAGGAGGGGTTGGACTTCAGTGTCACCTGAGGACAACTGAAGGATCAATTAACTATTCTGTTAACAACATCAATAACATGATGGTGGAGGTTCAATTTTCTGATTTTATAATTATAAAGGAAAACTAAGTTCAAACTAGATTCATAAAGATTTTATAAGGGAATAGTAATATCTATATACTTATACTTGTCAACCTGAGTTCAATTCCTGGACAAAGCTGTTTACATTTCACATAGCGCTAATACCCTTAGGAAAGGTATGAATCCAACTACTCTCCCTCCAGCCATGGATAAATAGTAGGACAGACTGGGCTCTTTAACCTTGGTTAGGTAACCAGTCTAGGAGAAGGAAAACTGAATTCAAACCTATTAAACTCCACTTGGGGTGGTCACTACTAGAATAGGCTCAGTCCTAATTAGGGATCTATTTTCACTAATTGTTAAATTGTTAATTGTTTGTGCATTCTTGTAGAATTATTTACCTGAAAGTCAGCAGCATCTTCACTTGCCATATCTTTAGCCTCTTCAGATCTTGTTAAAACCTCCCATTGGTTGTCTTCTCCAGTTAGAGAGAGTTGCTGCAAGTGTCTTTGGATTTCTTCCATCTTTTGGACAACATTAGCCACAGGAATTGTAGCAGAATTGATTTCATTTAACACATTTCCTTGAGATGTCGCATCTGTTTCTTCTAGAGAACCAAATACTTCAGTTAGACTATCAGAAATTTCTGAAAATGCAAAAAAGACTTGTTAAAAAAAAAAAAACTATTTTGCTCCAATCATGTAGATTTCTACAAGAGAATAGACAGGCAGTTAAGAAGTCTACAAAAGGATTTTAGAAGGTTGGTTGGTCAACCGTTGGGGTTGACCAATCAACCATAAGAACAATACGTTCTGGACAATCACAAAAGTACTAGAGCTCGACATGACCAGCCAAATGATCAGAGGGGACCTTTTATGCCAAAGACATTTTTTGTTTTATTCATTCTTTGTTGGGTATTCAAAATTTTTTAAACATCTTTTTTATACTCATTTTTATCTATTTTATGGGACCCTAACTGGTACGACTACTCCAGGACAGAGTGGATCTTGGAGTTCCAGAATTGGAACTTCACCACTAGATGCAGTTTAACATTATACTAAGGATACTAATACACTCAACCACTGCCTTCTAGCACATATATGATAAAAATGGTTGGAGGTTTGCCATAAGAGCAATACAGTTGGGACAATCATATAGGTGCTAGGGCTTGACATGACCAGCCGACTGATCAGAGAGGGTGGGGGCTCTCAAACTGCCCGTCTGGCCCAAGAAAGGACCAAGTGGAGTGTTGCATATCATGGACTGCCCAGCCACCTAGATTCTGTCCTTAAGCATCACAGGTTGCTATCCACAGCCAACAGGTGGCCCAATTGGGTAGTTCTTACCTATTTGCAGAGATTCAGTTGGAGTATTTTACAGTCTATGCGATTCTCAAACCAAGTGCACTTGGTTTGAAAATTGCATAGGTGAGAAACTGTAAAAAATAAGCGCTATTGACTTCATGTCCACACTACTTTAACTTTGTGTGTGTGTGTGTGTGTATATATATATATATATATATACATATATATACAACACACACACACATACCTATATGACATTTATATGGAAATGTAACTATTATGGGATAGCATTTTAGATTTTTTTTTCTCATGATCAGCTTCTTTTCAGTTATATCTAAAATTTATTCTAGATAATTCATTTAACAAATGTATAAAAGCAAAATTGTTAAAGTGTATAAACACTTGAAAGAAAATAAAAGTAAGTAAGAAAAATCCTACGGTTAAAAACATACAAAAAAAAAAGAAAATAAAGAAATCACCAACCAGTTTCATCATTCTTTCCAGATACTGTGGGTGTTGAAAAAGGGGAGGGTGTAGCAGGATCCGATGTTTGATTTCTTTGAGCTGCCACTTCTGGATCATGTAAATGTTCAGCCATATCAGAAATCCAATCATCACGTTGGGATTTGATCCGGTTAAATAAACTTTGTAATGTCTGACCTGAAAAGAAAAGAAAAAAAGTGTGTGTATATATATATATATATATATATATATATATAATATAATAAGATAAATATATAAAGGTTTTACATATCTATTTATTAGGTGACAAAGGAACATTCACAACCATATTGGTTTCTATTTTATATTGAGCACTCTACCAATAATATTGCCTTTGGTACACCATTCCAGCAAAAGCTGAAACAGTGACCATCTCACACTATAGTATATATATATATTATATATATATATATATATATATATATATATTGCAATAGCATATGGTTATCACTATCTGACTTGGTGAGTTAGTGGTGAGCCAATATTTGCAGTATTATTAGGAGAGTGCCCAATATCTATTCTTTTATTTGAAATGAAAAAAAAGAAAACGAGAAAATCAACTCATTTTATTATCGCAAAAAATTTTCTTGGAATTCAAAAACACTCAACATTGTCAAAACCTGAAAATATATTTGTTCTGTGTGTCGTTCATTTTCAACCAAAACAAGACATATATAGTAATAGAACAATCTTGTTTTTTCCATAACAGATGCCAAGTTAATAATGTTGTCAAGTTTGATTTCTTTTTTGAAAATGTTCCACTGCAATGTATTATTGTTAATGATTTTAGTCACCATAATCTAAGTTATTTGTCTATAATAATATTTGATTTTAAGGCCTTTTATTTGTTTTTATCATCTTTTAAAAGTAGGACCAGTTTAGCTCAGTCAGTTGATTACTTGCCTAGGAATCACAAGGTTCCCAGTTTTATACCAGTCCTCGCCAACTTAGCATATGAGTGGTACAAGGATCTGTGCGGTAAAGTGAGGAGCTGATAGTAGATATGGCGTTCCACCTCAGACGCTAAAAAACAATCTCCTGGTCTAGTGCAAGTGAAAAGGGGATAGATTCCCTCGCTGTCTGGCTGATTCCAACTTTAGGCTACCCTGACAACTTTACTTTTTATGTTAATATTACTTTTTACAAATAAAAAACAATTTTTGCACATTCCCCAAAAATTGCCATGTTGCCCCTTAGTCATTCACATAATGTACTCATTTTTAAGGGGTCCACCAAATAACACACACACACACATATATATATATATATGACGAGACTGAAAGGCAGCCCTATGAACAAGCGGATTCCCAGCCTCCACAAAAAAGCACATCAGGACATGTTTGGCCTGTGGCGAGCGGCTACAGATACTCGAACTCGCTACCTCCTCATAGCTGAGGTGTTGTTAGTAGAGACCCAAATAAAGTATATCCGAATTTGCATAAGCGCATCTGAACGAGCAGAAATAAGGACGGACTGTTGCTGACAGGGCGAGTGAGGAAGAAAATGTTTGGCGGCAAGTGAAATCTGGCAACTGCTATTTGATGTGAGAGTGCCGTGTTCAGTTGGGAAAGGAATTGCATTTCGTTTGCTGGAGAGATTTTCAAAGGATTGATATTACCTTGAATTTTTGGACCCTTTCAAAAGATTTGGTCCACCAAATAACACACACACATTATATATATATATATATATATACACACACACTTTTCATTTATAAAAAAAAAATGTGCAAATAGAGTTTAACTTACGTTTTGTGGTAGCAGTTTGAGCAGATGGAAGAGAAACATTTGTGATATCCTTCATAATTGATGACTGATTAGGAGGAACATTTTTTGCAGGTGAAGCTTCAACATCAGACGTCAAGGTGAGATCAAGGGCATCAGTTTGGCAGGGACTCTCCAATGGTGGATGTGGCTCCAGTAAAACACTTAAATCACTTTTCAGAGCTGAACAAAAAACAGAGGGTACAATTTATATTTGATAGTTTTACATTTTATTTTATACACATATGCACGCATACACACACATGTATATTATTACTGTATGCTATTCAATTCCTGACATTAGTACATTATTCTATGTATTATACATGAGCCTTTGATGAATTGTGCTGTACACAATAAATTTCATTATTCTAACATTTAGTACCAATTAAAAAAATTATATATTTACAAGGATGCGACATGAGGTCAACATAGTAAGTGACTGATCACCAAATGATAGTGCATTTCAAATTTGTGGTTGTGTTGTCATGTGCTGCTATAGCAACAGCAAAAATGACCTTGTCTGGTTGTCTGGATTTTATCAACTATTGTCGATTATTCATTCTGAAAGTCTTTTTTTTTCTGATTAATTACGAGGGTCGGACTGTTCGCCCTTGACCAGGATTGGACTTGCAGCCTAGAGATAACTGTCACTTAGAACTGTCTCAACCAACGCCCTTATCGACTATGCTAGGTGTCCAATTGGAATAATCCAAATTATACTAATTATCAAGCCTCATCCTAAAAATTCAGAGAAATAAAAATAATAATGTTCAAATTCACTATTAATCTTGACCAATATTTTCTTTCACACAAACAACACTCCACCCAGACATCTCTTGGACGTAACAAATTTAACATGTTTTTCTGTTAAGTATTTAGTTTTATTGGTTCCTGTTGGCTGTGTCCATTTCCTATGACAATAACCATTACGCCACAAACGTACTATTAAGTGACAAGCAGCAAATTTTCTGAAAATAATTCCCCCAGTCTACAAGAATTAAAAAAAAAAATTCATCTGCCTGCAAAAGGGTTAATGTTATATATCCACTTAATCTCTGCTGGGTATATAATGGGGAGAGAGAGAGGTGAGGGGGGAGAGAGAGATGAGGGGTTGAAACGAGGATGAGTTCTTACTTGTTCGGTAGCCATCTTTCTCTGGGCTGTTGGGCTCTTCAGATGTTCTCTTCGTGCTGGGTGTCTACTCATTTCTTGTTTAATAATCAAGCAAATCTTTGTTGTTTTTTTTTAGTCTTTTACAAAAACCCCAACCCAAAAGGTTCTTGAACCACGCGGATGAGAGGCCGATATCCTTAAGTGTCCTTAAACATCTGCTCCCACTGGCTTACTGCCAGCTACTGCTAACTAAACCTAATTTCATTTCACACACCTTCTATTGACGTGTTTTGGAGGGGTCAAGTAAAGGATATTACCTGTCAATAATCCTGATGGTAACTTTCCTCTCAACTCCCTCCAATTTTGAATTTTCAACAAACTTTGATTCAAAATTTAGCTATACTATTTCTCTGAATGTTTGAGATGAGGCTTGAAGATTAGTATTATCTGCGTTATTCAGACTATTGTCCCCATCTTCATTGTTATTTGTACAACGTTTCGGCCGATATGCACTCCAGTTAGGTTCAAAGTTCCGTGATGGCTCCCGATTACGATAAGAAAGTTCCCGAGTTCGAAAAGAAAGAAGGTTCCGAGTCCGAGAAGGTTCCCGAGTCCGACAAGAAATACCTGAAGAAGGCTGGAGGCATATCGGCCGAAACGTTGTACAATAAAAATGAAGATGGGGACAATAGTCCGAATAACGCAGATAATACTTAGCTATACTACTTACACAATTCATAAGCTACCCATGAATTATGTAACATTAATAATGAATTCCAATTACTCACCCATTTGATCTCCAACATAGAACTGTTCAAATTCTTCTTCCATAATTCTCTGCTTGTCTTGAAGTGCTTCTGCTCTTTTATAAGGAGGTAGGAAGACTTGTTTCTTTAAGATTTAAAAAAGAAAAAAATAGAATTGTTACAGAATTAAGACTGAGAAAATCTTTCCTTAATCTATATATTAATATTGGTGTTCTTAAAAAATATGACTGTTTTTCATCTTGCAACACCTTCTGGTTAAAAATGAGACCGTCCAAATCATCCAAAACATTAAATTTAAAGTTATTTGTGTATTTAACTTTATCCAGTTTAGGTTTGCATATATCTGCTGATTCAAAATGTAAACAGATTCAAAGATCTGTTTACATCTTTCTTTTACAATAGTGTGGGAAAAAAAAATCCTCTTACATAATTTTGAATATTTATCGGATTTGAATATGTAATACAACTATAATAGACATCTACTAATATAAAAATAAATAAATAAATGTAAAAAAAAAAAAGTTTTTATTTTAAAGAAAATACTCATTAAACATAGAACTATTAATATAAAAAGATCAAAACAATTTTTAAAAAACCAAAAAAAACAAAAAACTATGCCTTTTATAATTTGAATATTTAATTTATAATATTGAATTTATTTGAAATTTAGAAAGAAAATACTCATAATACATAGTTTTCTCAAATTTTGCAACAATCCTAATATATAATTATTATATAATATTTAATATATAATTAATATATAATACTTAATCTATTTAAAATTTAAAAAAAAAAAATATATACTCATTAAACATATTTTTCTTAAATTTTCCTTCAATCCTAATAATATATAATTAAAGATAATCTTTTATTTACTTATTTACTGGCCCAAATAATTAAATTAATACATTTTATTTTTTACAATTGAAATAAAATAAATAATAAAAAAATAGAAAATTAAAGAAGGGAGGGAAAGAAAAAGAATCGAAACAAAGAGGGAAAGAGAAAGAAAAGAAAATGAAAGCTAAGCATAAGAATTTTTCTACGTAACCGTTTTTTTATTTTGAATTGTACATGGCTACATTGTTGCAATATTCACCGGATGATAAACAGACAATATTGGATACATAAGCAAGGTAGGATTTTAAACATTCATTCTCAACTAACATTAAAAAAAAAAAAAAAAGAAGAAATTACTGTTATTCGCCCATTTCATTCATAACATAAAGAAGGGAGGAGAAAGAAAAAGAAGAGGGAAAAAAAAAAAAAAGTATAACCACGCAAAAAAAAAAACTTAAGCACGTTCATTTCTGATTTTTGTCTCTGAAGATAAAGTTTTCTTTGAAATCGATAAGACAAAAAATAACATCTTTTTGCTTTTATTTTTTATACGCATTGTAATTGCCTTCAAATTATTAATATATTATAACATAATTAACAATGCTTCAAGCAAATTACCAATTACTTTTTTAATTTAATTTTCCCTCCCCCTCAGGCAATTAATATTTACACTGCCCGGAGGGGGGTTTTTTTTTTGCAAGTAATACTAACTGGAATTGTGGCCAATTGCTTTTGACGTCGTTTCATCTGTTTCTTTTGAAGAAAGCTCAGCTCTTTTATCACTTTTTCACTGTCCTGAAAAAGAAAACAGACATTTTATTTAAACATCACCATCAGATCACACTAACAGATACCCATCACTCCCGTCCCCAAAGATACTGGTAGGTACATATCCTGTGTCCCTAACACAAAAAAATCTAAAAGGACGTAGTAAAATTATATCCATGTATCCCAGTGTTTGTCTTTTTTCTTCCCTCACCATTTCAAGCTAACTGTAAATACATTTCAATTGTTTCTTAGAATTGAATTACACAGGATAGGTTACAAGGTACGAGTTAGACGGCTTTAGTTAGGACCTATAAATTTTCCCGGGACTCATTCAAAGCAAATAAGTGCATCCCAGGACGCACTAGATCAAAAAGCTATCAGCATCAGTGCGTCCCTATCAGTCATTGCCTCTGGCAGGTCTTCTGCACATTTAGAATCTGTGCAGAGCTGGTTGATGTTGATTTTTGTTAGTCAGCCTACACTGGTGTGTCCATGTGTAGGTATCCACAGGAGAATGTCATGAGTTCATCCTTGCTTCTCCAGTATGGTTTGTGTGATAGGAGGCCAGTGACTGTACAACTGCTTTTTTTGTGGGATGTTACTTCTAGGATTTATTCAAGACAGTCCACAACATCCTTGTGTAGTTTGCATCTAACTTTTTCTCTAAGTGTTTCATTAGAATCTAAGTGGTGCAACCATACAGTAGCACTTACATGGCTGCAGCTTGGAATAATTCACGCTTTTATCTTATCAGAGAGATCTTCTTAATATTATTATCTGTACACATGATTACACACTTGCTCCAATTTTGAGACTACTGTCTTAACATCTAAACTGTCTCTCAGTTGAAAACAAAAAAATAACACCAAAATTTACTCATTTGTTTCTTGATCCATGTATCCATCCAATTTGCAAAATACTTTGAAATTCATTGAGAACTTTGGTTAGACGAAGCTGTTGGCATTTCACATAGCGCTGATACCCTTGGGAAAGGTATGAATCCATATATTCTCCCTCCAGCTATGGGTTAAATAGTAGGGCAGACTGGGCTCTTCAGCCTTGGGTAGGTAACCAGTCTAGGAGAGGGATAACTCTGAATTCAAATTCCTGAGACCGGTCATTGATTGGGTTTGTGGCAACCCTTGATGCATCAATTCTTTCCTATCGACTGTGCCAAAAAGTGTGGATGGTCCAACACAAGCCTTCACCACTATAAACAAATCACTGTGTGGGTGTTCATTGTGTGTATGAACCCTCATACGTTGAAAATCGATGGGAGAGTCCATAATAAAATTTATATACAAATGTAATTATTACAGGACAGTCGTAATAATAAACAAAGAATGTGAAAAAAATTATTCCAATAGAATCCCTATAAATAATAATATCTCAAATATATGCAAGTGGATTATAGGACATAGTTAATAATAAACAAAAGCCAATAAATGATAATTGTTAATAAGGATATTTACTCACCCTATTAAGTAACTCCTTGTCTAAAGCTTTTTTGAAACGGATTTTGGCCACTTGTTCTCGCTCCACAACCAGAGATCTTGTTTGATGGAGTTGCTCATCAAGTCTTTCTTCTTGAATAATGGCTGCCTGTCGACCATCTTCTACCTGTGCCAGATAATATGTCAGGTAATTAGCACACTGCACTTAATCCATTATGAAAAGGTATCTTTGATTTTTGTGATGACAATTATTTTTAGTTCAATTGCATTGTTTAAAGCAGGGTTTCTCAACGGGGACCAAAAAAAATCTCATGGCCAAACCAAATTTGAAAAATGGGGAGTGGGACAGAAAATTTAGAACCCACAATATATATATAATATACATATATACAAATAATATATATATACAAAGTATTTATTAATTAATGATTAGTATTTAAAATAAAATATTAAACTTATTTAGTTAAAATCTATACATATATAAAAGAGCAGGTGGGTGTATGTCTGGAGGAAACTATGAAAATAAAACAATTAATGACAAAGTAAATATATATATATACACATTCACTGTCAACAGACCTTGCTTTTTGTGCAAAAATAATGAAGATTTTATTTATAACTGGGAAGATATTTAAAAATTAGGATTTGAATAGTAAGAGAAAGGAAAGTCATTGCTGGCATTCATAAATCAATTATGTAAGACCAAAGCAATCAGTTGATCTGAGAGACTAACTTTTTATTATCCCCCCCCCCCTCTACCCGGGCAATGCCGGGTAGCCGCTTCTAGTATTAAATAAATCTAAACTATTTTGTTAACAAATATTTATTCATTGTATTTTTTAATCTGATCTATGCATCTTATTCCTGGGACCATTGAAAATTTCAGGTCTTTCAACATCATATTTTCTTCTGCAAGTGACCCAATCAGGGCTGATCAGATCCTGATTCTCCCTGCCAGCTTTCACTAAACTTTCCTCATTTTGAGATTCAGTACAGCTGACCATTTTAGGTAGCTTTATACTCTCGGTCATGTGACCCCCAGCCAATGGCATTAGTTCTGTATTCTCGCTATCTTTATAGGAGTCTTTGAATAATCAGCTTCAGTTTAGTACCAATCTCATTACCAGGAAAATAATAGCTGTGGTAAGTTTTTTTTTTATTTAAAAAAAATTTTCCCCTTCCAAGTTCAAGAGGGGTATTTTTCACAATTGTTTCGTAAACCTTATTTGCATTTATCTTGCATGCATGCACAAAGAAAATATCATTAATTATTTGCCCATTTCATTCATAACATGAGGAAAAAAGAAAGGAGGAGAAGAAGAAAGAAAAAAAAAAGGAGTGGAAAAAGGAATAAGAAGAGAAATTATAACCACACAAAGAAAAACGTAAGCACGTCCATTTCTGATACGAATCTCTAATGATGAAGTTTATGCTTCGAAATCGATAAGACTAAAATAACATCTTTTTGTTTTTATTTTTCATACGCATTGTATTTGCCTTCAAATTATTAATATATTATATCATTAATTTATTAAATTTACATTTGTTTTAGGATTTTAAAAATTAATTAAATAAATAAAATAGATAAGAACAGAATATAACTGTGCAATCAAAAAAATTTAAAAAACAAAAAAAAACATTCTGATATCAAAACTTCCTTACTGAGTCATTGTGGTGCCTTTTCACAATAGTTTTTACTGGATAGTAGATATCATCTTGATTCATGTTCTCATTTCTTACACTGACAGGATACACTGTGGGGAAATCAATAATACATATGATATCATTTTTTTTTCAAAATAAATTTGGCTTATAAAACATTAATCAATTCTTTTGTAATTTTTCGATGTTTTTTATTAACTATTTACATTAAATAAGCTCTTCAAATCTATATCAAACAGTTTAATTACAGGTGTGACAGAAATACCTCATTACTGCCAGTTTCCTGTACTTAAAAAAAAAATACATTCATTAAATGAGATTAGGTTATATACGAGGGTTATTCAATAAATAAGGTGAATTTTGCACAAGGCTTTGATAATAGTAAGCACTGTTTACAGTTGCACTTTTCAAGGAAATCAATAGTTCATATGATGATGTCAGATCTGTTGTTAATGTTTTTGACCAATGGTATCCAAGCCCTGCAACACTAATAGAAGAAGAGAAACCAAGGTGTCAAACTAGTACAGAATATTATAACATATACAAGGGTGAATGAATATTTCATAGATTGAATAGTTTTTATGGTCAGGTCATATCTGCTGTTGATAACTTTTTTGACCAATAGGATCCAAGCCCTGCAACACCAATAAAAGAAGAGAAACCAAGGTGTCAAACTAGTACAGAATATTATAACATATACGAGGGTGAATGAATAGTTCATAGGTTGAATAGTTTTTATGGTCAGGTCATATCTGCTGTTGATAACTTTTTTGACCAGTGGGATCCAAGCCCCGCAACACCAATAAAAGAAGAGAAACCAAGGTGTCAAACTAGTACAGAATATTATAACATATACGAGGGTGAATGAATAGTTCATAGGTTGAATAGTTTTTATGGTCAGGTCATGTGTTATTGATAACATTTTGACCAATGGGATCCAAGCACTTCAAAAACATTACTGAAGAAGGCTGGAGGGCACATTGCCCAAAACATTGTGCAGATAGCAATAAAGATAAAGATATGTTAGGTTCAGACCTAACGAAAACCTGTGGATGAAGTGTGTGAACCGCAAAGGGAACTATGTTGAAAATAAACCTCATATGGTCACATTCCATTAGAGTATTTTGGTCAGCCTATGAACTTTTCAGCCAACTCTCATAGATAGACGATAAGTTAAAACAATTCTTCATCTAAACAGAAAAAAAACATTTGGATCATCTCACCATTCTGTTGAATATCTTGTAGGATTCCTGAAGATGGCTTTGGCAGTGAAGCTATCTGAGCAGCACGATCTTTTTCTTTTTCCAGAACAGCTTTCCTGGATGGTTCAAGAAAGATAATAAGAATTAAGACAATGAAAAGTAGCATTAAATCTACAAGATGTGATCAAATGTGGAGGCACTCGTAGTGTAATAGCTATCATCATAGGAAATGGACATAGAACTGAGTTTAGATCCTGGACAAGGCTGTTCGGATTTCACATAGCACTAATGCCTTTTGTATAAATCCAAATATTCTCCCTCCAGCTATGGGTAAATAGTAGTGCAGACTGGGCTCTTTGACCTTAGTATGGCAACCAGTCTAAGAAAAGAAAAATTCTGAAATTAAACCTGTTAAATTCTGCTTAAAAAATGACTGTCGGATCCTGCTCATGTGGAGGGGTTGGATAAATAAATAGCAGTGTGATTAAAAAGTATCGAGACTGGAATTTGAAATTTCGGATTAAAATGGGATGTTTAGGAAAACACGGAAAGACAAATGCAGTTGGATTGAACCTACAGCCTAGAAATTAACCCAATGCCTACATCCACTACGCCATGTGTCCAATTGTGGGGAGGGGTGTGCTGATTCTCAGTTTAAGAAATTTCAGTTACACTGCTTAACACTTGTATCCAAGTCATGGTTAGTAAAATGAGAACAGTCTACCCCCGTGGATTGAATAAAGGGTTAGGTTCGAAGTTCCATGAAGCTCTTATGACATGAAGGCTCCCAAGTTTGAGGAGGGGCTTCCCAAGTCTGACAAAAAATTACTGAAGAAAGCTGGAGGGCACATTGCCCAAAACATTGTGCAGATAGCAATAAAGATAAGGATATGTTAGGTTCAGACCTAACGAAAACAGAGTTACTCCCCTTGATCAGTAGGGGGCTGATGGGAACCTAGAAGTAGGGTTTCCACCATGACACTTTTGGATTGGGGTTTGGACCGAATGGACACACGTGCACAGCACAGCTGAGTTAATTAAGTCACTTTTAGGGTATGAGCATTCTCTACCCTGTGTTAAATAAAACCTTGTTAATTTCCAACAACCGGGTTTTGCATTTTCATTCAATGTTTCATATTTTATCTGTATGTAAAAAAATAACAGGAAAATAATCCAAATTTAAATCTACTGCAAAATTTTATTTCATAAATATACAAGCTCTTAGTTGTTCTTACCTTGCAATGATGTGCTTATTATCATGAACATATTTTCGTACTTGGTCATCACGTAATCTTTCCAACGCAGCATTGTGTCGGTAAACAGCCTTTAATTTATTTTCTTTTTTGAATCTTTGCTTTACATTTTCATCTTCCATCTGTGGAGAAAGACAAAATGGATCATCAAGCCTCACTTTGAAAATGTAGCACAAATAAAATAACAAGGAGGAATCATAACAAAATTGAATAAAATGATTATTAGATCATATCTTCTTTTCTTTTTTTTTCAACTAGTATATTTTAGCCATACCAAGATTTATGAAAACCACATGCACACCAACAAAATATTTGTTGTCCAATACCTGTCAGCTGGTCCTTATATTTAAAACATTCATCTTATTTCCACTGAATATTCATATTCTTTCTACAGTTTATCCAACCTTGCTTTAAAAGAGTTAAAGATGGGACATTCACTACTGATGATGGTAGTTTATTCCATGAATCTACTACTCGGTTACTAAAATAATTATAATAATAATCATATATATATATATATACAGGGTCAGGCAAAATGATCTGACACATTTGTAGGTTTAATAAAATGCAAATGAAGTAAAGAAACAATGATCTGACACATTTGTAGGTTAAATAAAAGGCAAATAAAGTAAAGAAACAAAAAAGTGTTTTTATTTTCGAAAAGTATACAATGCCATTTTTTTTCATATGATGCCATTTTGTTTTGTTTCTTTATAATGCCATTGTTTTTTGTTTCTTTTTCAGCTGCTGCCATGAATTGAACTGGTGAGCATCGCACTTTCATTGTGGAAACATTTATCAAAACAAACGAATCTGTAACTGCAACACAAAGAGCGTTCCGTTTGCACTTCAATCTTGGTAGACATGATCCCATACCAGCTCGAAACACAATCTTGTTATGGGTTACCAACTTCAGAGCTACTGGATCTGCATTGAAACGAAAATCAACCGGCCGACCTCGCACCGCCAGAACTCCAGAAAATGTGACAGCGGTAAGAGCTTCAGTTCAACAGTCTCCACGCCGTTCCACATTTAAACGCGCCCAGGCTCTTAGACTTTCCGAAAGAAGTTTGCGAAGAATTCTTCACAATGATCTTTCAAATGCATCCATACAAAATGATGTTGATAAACAACAGAAATCTTAATCAAAGCAACAGAAATGATCATGCGATGCTCTGCCAGAGAGCAATAATATACAGAAATCAAAAGAGGAAGTAAAAGAGAGAGTCAGAGAGATGTAAAGAGAAATGGTGTAGTAAAGACTGAGAAAGAAATGATTATAGATTCATTAACAAACCTGTTTTGAAGCATTGTCATGTGCTCTACCAATGTTGCGCAAACTGTTCTCATAATTTGCCTCCAATTCCTTAAGTTGTTCTGTTTTTGATTTATCAAATTCATTCTATAAAATAAATTGCAAAAGAAAATATCGGATGAAATGCCATTGGTTGCTATGGCAATAACAAACAAAAAAAATTCTCTAAAACAAAAAATCTGAAACTCTGCAAAATATCATATTAATAAATAGATATTGAGGCACATGGTGTAATGGTTAGAGTCATAGGAAATGGACTCATCGACCCGAGTTCAAATCCAGGACAAAGCTACAGTTCACATAGCACTAATATACTTGGGAAAGGTATGAATCCAACTATTCTCCCTCCAGCTATGGGTAAATAGGAGGGCAGACTGAGCTCTTTAACCCTGGTTAGGCAACCAGTCTAGGAGAAGGAAAACTGAATTCAAACTGGTTGAAATCTGCTTAAAATTGACCTTATGTCACATCTTACCCATGGCAGAGTGTTTCCAAGTAGAAAATGAATTACTTAACTAGGGATCCCAATGTCCTCAAAGGTTATAGAAGACACCTCCATCTATCCTCCCAAATACATTCGTCTTATGAGATCACAGTTAAATGCTTCTTTTGTTGTGAATAAAGTTTTACAGGTTTTGAAAAAGTTTGTTTGTTTTATTTTATGGCATATCAACCACGGTGGGTTATTTAATCCGGCAATTTTTAAAAATATAAATTCATTCTTAATGGATACTCAATTTTTTTAATAAAAACATTTCTCTATTTAATCCATAAACGGGACTCTAACAGGTACTACCACTCCGGGTCAGAGTGGACCAGGGAGCAATGGTGATGAAGGGCTGCTCCACATTCTCCAGACCTCCAAAACTGGAACCTCACCATCAGATAGATTTTAACATCATTCCCAGGACATGAAGACCTTCAGCTACCGCCTTCTAGCACCCATATGATAAAAAGGTTTGGGGGCTGCCATAAGGGCAATAGGGTTGGGGCAATCATATCTGTGCTAGGGCTTGACATGACCAGCCAATTGATCGGGAGTGGGCCACTCCAACTGCCCGTCTAGCCTAAGTAAGGGTATAAGTAGAGTGTCATGGACTGCTCATCCACCAGGATTCCGTCCTTAAGCATCATGGGTCACCACCCACAGGCAACAGATAGCACCATTGGGGGAGTCTTACCGCTCTGCAGAGGTGCAGTCAGTGTATTCTAAAGCCACAGCCAACAGGACGAGTTTAGAAAAAGAATTCCTTGAAGAATAAAAATTGATTTCTTTGATGAAAAATTTTTAAAAAATTGTTTTGTATAATTATCTTGTGATGACAGCTATTTGTAATTTTATGTCCATTTGAACTGTCATACGAGAGAATAGGGGAGCATTCTCTTTAGCTATCATCACCTGTATAAAAAAAAAAATTTTTTTTTTAAACTGAGAATAATTACATTAGAGTGACCATTGAAGAATGGACAATATTACTTACACTAATGTTGTCTGCTAATTTCTGAAGTTGTTTCAGTTTCTCAAGCCTTACAGCATTACGGATACTTGCAGCATTTTTTTTAGAAATCTCTCGAACCTTGAAAAAAATAAAAATAAAAAAATAAAAAAATAAAAAATAAAAATAAAAGACAGAAGAACTTTGAAAAATGTCAGAAGGAATTCATGCAAAGCATAATTTATATTAATGTTTTCAAAAACTAATGGAAAATGTGTGCATATATATATATATATATATATATATATATATATATATATATATATATATATTCAAAACACTTTCATTGCCTGATGACTGCCACAGAGCAAGAAACTAATGGTAGCAAAATTGTTCCAATGCAAATAAATATAAACTAAAACATCTACATATATAATAGTATTTGATAATTTGCTTGAAGCATTGTTAAGTAAAGTAATGTAAATTATTATTTATATTTTGAAGGCAATTACAATGCGTATAAAATAAAATAGTGTCCAATGTCTAATCAATTTCGAAGTATCTTTATCTTCAGAGACTTGTAATTGCCTTCAAAATAGAAAATAATTATATATATATATATATATATATATATATATACATATACATACACACACAGGACATCCATAAAGTCCTGCAGAAGGTTGAAAATGTATGCAGTCATGTTAAAATGTGATAATCAAAATGTACATAAAAGATAAAACTTCAAATGTTGAACTTCTACGTTTTTTATTAAAAGATTTCATCATTTGTACAATGTGAGTTATTAAATGTTCAATTGTTCAATAAAAAAAAATTCTCACATCTTTTAAAATCTGCTCTATTTTAGCATTGAGCACCTTCATACGCTAATACTTTTCACATTCATTCTCCATTATATATATATATATATGATTCACTTGAGGAGGCACACTTGGTATAACAATGATCATCGTAGGAAACTGACTCTGCAAACCAAGTTCAAGTAAACAGTAGGGTTGACTGGATTCTTTAGGTTTTGGTCAGGAAACCAGTCTAAGAGAAGGAATCTAAGTTTCTGTTGGTGTGCCCATGTGTAGTGTCCACAGGAGAACACCACTCATAAGTTTGCCCTTATTTATTCCAGCAGTGCCCAGCATATCTTGTTCATCTTACTTGGATGGTTTGTGAGATGGGAGGTAAGTAGCTGTACAGCTGCTGCGGTAATTTATGAGGAAGTGCGTCCCAGTCTCCTGCCTCAGAAATTGCTACTCGGTGACTATCAAAATAACGTCCCCAGCTATGTCGTCTCGGCGGTGTTACTTGAAAGAAAACAACCAAATTAGAGTGTTAAATGTATTTTAGAGGGGGGGGTCTTCTCTTTTTTGATATGAACAAATGGAGATGGGTGGATAGAGATATATAAACAAAGTAAAAAATGAACAAATTGAGGTAGATAGATAGATAGATACATATCCATCTTCATATCTAAACAATAATTACAACAAATTTCTATAAATAAATTTCTAGACAAATTACGATAAATAAATAAGAATTACGACAAAAAAAGAGAAGCTCCCCCAACCTCTAAAATACATTTAACGCCCTAAGTTGGTTGTTTTCTTTCAAGTAACACCACCGAGACAACATAGCTGGGGACGTTATTTTAATAGTCACCAGGTAGCAATTTCTGAGACAAGAGACCTGGACGCACTTCCTCATAAATTACTGCTGCTGCTTCCAGGATTTATTCAAAACAGCACACAGCATCCTTGTGTAATTTCCATCTGGCTTTTTCTCCAGGCACTTCATTAAAGTTCAAGTGGTACAACCATACAGTAGTAGTAACACAGCTACAACTTTGAAGAATTCTTATTTCATTCTATCAAAAAGATTAGATTTCCATTTGGTTGTTATCTGTATCTGTGACCGTATTCACCCTGGGTCAGTTGAGCTAGCTCCACCCAATGAATTCACCGTATCTTGAATGAAGGCAGACCATGTGTGATGATCCAAATTCCAATGCAAGTGAAGATATGAGCATCAGCCATTCATGGTTCAATCTCAGCATCTTACTTGACTGTTTAAAGCCAGTATTATTAGCGTTAATCGGACTATTGTCCCCATCTTCATTGTTATTTGTACAACGTTTCGGCCGATATACCCTCCGGCCTTCTTCAGGTATTTCTTCTCGGACTCGGGAACCTTGTCGGACTCAGGAACCTTCTTTTCGAACTCGGGAACTTTCTTGTTTATTCGGGAGCTATCATGGAACTTTGAAAGATGGGGACAATAGTCCGATTAACGCTAATAATACTAATCTTCAAGTCTCATCTCAAACATTCAGAGAAATTGTTTAAAGCCAGGTTTTCAGTTGACTCTCTTGGTGTTTCTTCCATCCCTGAAGTGGTACTGAATCGATGGATTCATGGATGATGTTACTGTGTTGTAAACAAAGAGCATGACTGAGCCAGTGAAGACGTCTTGCAAGAAGATCCTGCTGGAGGGAGAAGATTCTGTATCTTGCCCGAATCGTGGTGTTAGAGATGAATTGCCGCCATCAAACAAGGAAATGCAGCAAAGGCAATAATGGTCAAACATCCAAAGTTTTACGCAGGTCCCCACCCCTCATGGGGCCAAGTTTCTCGGCCGTACAAGAGGCTGGTGGGAACAAGAGATTTAGTAGATACACATTCAGAGATGCTGATAGGTACGTGTCCTGCGTCACTGACACATAAAAATTGGTATCCATACGTCTCAGTGTTCCCCCCCACCACCACCACCATTTCCAGCTAACTGTAAATACATTTCAATATTTTGAAACACATTCAGAGATGCTGATAAGTACACGTCCTGCATCACTGACGCAAAAAAATCGTATCCATACGTCTCAGCGTTTTTTTTTTCTCCCCCCACCATTTCCAGCTAATTGTAAATACATTTCATTATTTTCTTGGAAACGAATTACACTGTATGGGGGCACAAGGCAGGTGTTAGCTTTAGTTGTTCATAAATAAGTTGGGACCCATAAATTTTCCCGGGGACTCGTTCAAAGTAAATATGTGTGTCCCAGGATGCACTAAATTAAAAAGCTATCAGCATCACTACACATTTTTATATGCAGTTTTATCTCCTGCCTGGAACACAGTTCCACATGACAATGACAGAAAGTGAAACAAGCAGCACCAATACATCTGTCAATGTCTTCTTCTCCTTATAACACAGCAGGCATTTAAAAAGGTATTTTTAAGTTCAAAGTGGTGTTATTTATTTGAATTAATACTATACATGTATATACATGCAGTATTATAATGAAAATGTTGAATAATTGGGTGTTAAACTTTAAAAAAACAAAAAACGCTGCTATCTGTATCTCTTATTCTCTAAATAATGGGTTAACGCATACATACAATTTGGGTGCATAATCAGAAAGAACATATAATTTTACATAAGAATACCAAATTTTATCAAAATTGCTCCAAAAATAAAGAAATGGTGAAGAAATCACTGAATTTCTTTTTTTTTAATGGTCCGTGATTTGACATATTTTTGAAATCCTGTCCACATTTGTACCCCCAATTTCGGGGCTTTAAATTCTCATAATTTTAGAACCACTGGGGATATTTGCATAATTCAAATGGTTCTGAACTCCATTTACACAGCTCTATATAACTAATATGATTAAACAACAATAACATCAAATAAAAAAAATCAACTGGGAATGCTACCTTAACCCATTGACTACCAAACAAAGATATTTACTATTTCTCTGAATTTTTCAGATCAGGCTTGATAATTAGTATTATTCAGACCATTGTCCTCATCTTTATTGTTATCTGTATAATGTTTTGGCTGATGTGCCTTCTGACCTTCTTTAGGTATTTCTTGTCAGAATTGGGAGCCTTCTCAAACTCAGGAACCTTCTTGTCGTAATCAGGAGCCATCATGGAACTACCTGACAAGAAATACCTGAAGAAGGCCAGAGGGTACATCAGCCGAAACATTGTACAGATAACAATAAAGATAAGGACAATAGTCCGAATAATCCAAATAATACCAAGATATTTAGTCGTTAACCTGTCAATAGCAGACTATGATTTACCTTAGGGTTCCAAGTGTCAAAAATTCATACATTTATCAACCCATAAAAGTTTTTAAAAAAGACCACTTGTCTTACCAGTACATTTTTAAACTAAAATATTGTTAAGATTACATCTTTTAACTAATAGCAGACACAAGAGGTAAGGGTTACCTCCCATGTCTTGCCAGTAGGAACTAGGTGGCATAGCAAGTAACATTATAAAAGTGGAAGCAGCAAAGTCAAAACTTCTTTCACCCTCCAACTGTGACAGAGGTAACATGCACCAGTTGAAGAGGCATAATACAGATTGGGGTGGCTTTGATTTTTGTATTGCAGGTCTTTCATGTATGGGGATTCCGGGTCTGGTTTCTGTTGGGATTTCTTGTTATCAGAAGCCCTGTGTTATTGTTAGTTTTTAGGTAATAAACACAAGACTTCGATTTACGTTGATGTTACTTTATTTATAAATCCCCAAACCAGACAATCTGCGCAGATGACAGGATGCGCATAGAAATGCGACTTACACCTTCGAGTTCCTACCTGCTAACTGACTTAAACTGACTATAGCCTTAAACCGGAAGACAGGGTCTTCCATGGCTTCCGGTTCTCACGATCCATCCCCGCAAGGCAGGGTGAGAGGGAGGTCAAGCGTTGTCACTCACTCTCAAGGCCATCAGCTGTACTAATCGCCATTATGATATCTACAATACCTTAAAAAAGTATTAGGGATCTACTAACTATGTAACATTTATACATTCCTCTTAACTGCAGTTTCAAGACTTTCTCTACTAAAAGACTATTTACCTGTTAGGACATTTCTCTTATACAACTATGTATAAGCTCTTCCTTGTATTTCCTGTCATGCCTGTATTCTCTTCTGTTTTGTTTGTTCAGGAAATAAAATATCCTTGTTATCATATCATCATGAATTGTTCTTACATTTATTCTATACGAGGGAATTGTTATATAGCGGCTTCAAATTCACGACGCTAAATTTGTGTATGTTAGTACTGGGGTTTTCACTGTACCCAAAGCGATGTATGTTAGTAGTCAGCTACTACCGACTGCTGGACTTCAATAAACAACAGATATGTATGTACAAAGAGAGGACCCTTCTTTATTTTCTTTGGTGTGTGGGTGGTGAAGGCGCAGAACTTACAATGAGTGCCCGAGGGGTGTTTTCTGACAGGAGACGTGAAGTGTTCTTTCGGCTGCCGGCTGGCATCTCTGTCTGACTGACTGCTGTCGGCTCGAACCGTCTGGCCTTTATAATGATAGATACGCCTCCGCATCTTTATCTTTTGATCTGATAACGGACATTTGTTATATATTTCTTTATCTTTTCCCTGCTTCCTTGACCGGAAACCCTCTCTTCCGCTTTCTCTTTCTTTTTAAATATATATTTTTATCTTTCTCTTTGTCCCTCTGCCGGAAGCTCCATTTTCCGGGCGAGGACAATACAACAGAATGATACTCAAATAATTATCATTCTTCAACAATATTATTCACAGTAAATGTTTATTTCTAAAATATATATTTAAAATTCAAAACTTACCTGTATTAATCGAATCTTTCTCCGTTTTTCACGTTCAGCCTTTGCTATTTGTTCTTTCTCATCACTGTTGAGTTTATACCAGATTTTTCCGTGAGGCACTGAATATTGAACAACAAATAAGATTTAAGTGGATAGATCATATAAAATAACTTTTAAAAAAGTTTTTAGTTTTAGCTAATTCATTATAAAAATTCATTCATTGATAAATTAACACTGAAAATTTCATTAAAATCGAATAATTTCCTGATTTTTGGTAAATTTTCTTTTCAATCGGGGGGTGGGGGGTAATTTTGTAAAATACGTCTGTGAATTCAAAATTGGTAGTACCTAATTATCAGTGTATAAAAAAAAAGAGTGTATAACTGAATTACTACGCAACAACTTTAAATTTGTGCAACATTAATTAATGCTGTCATTAAATTTCTTGCTACTCTTCGTGGAGAACTGTCCTGGCCTCCTGCCTCAAAAACCGCTAGGGGGTGGCTGCTGAAAAAAAACAAAACCTGCTACGATTGAAGTCTGTAGCCGAAGCGCTGTCACTTGAAAAAAAAAAAAACAAACTAGGTTTAGGGTTAGTGTTGGGGTTGTGGTTTAGGGTTAGTTTAATGGGAAAATAAATAATTTGGGCTGTTTTTTCTGTATACAGGGTGACCCAGAAAAAAACAGAACCCACAAACTTTGTAATAAAACTTAATTTTAACTAGGGGATTAACTATGGGTTAGGGTTTAAGGTTGGGGTTGGGTTTTCGGGAAAAACGCCCCAAGTTGATTGTTTTTTTTTGGGGGGGGGGGTGCAAGTGACACCGCTTCGTCTACGGACTTCAATCGTAGCTGGTGTTGTTTTTTTTTCAGCAGCCACTGGCTAGCGGTTTTTGAGGCAGAAGAGTTCTCCGCGAAGAGTACCAATTTTTAAAAAACTTATAAATGAATTAACGTATTAATTACTATTAAATTATGTTTTCCTTGGAGTTTCATTTTTATTAAAAGTATTAATCCCAGTTTAGAAATTAAAAATATATGCATTGGACTTCATTTCATATTCCACTAATATCTGTCCAGTAGATTATGGTAAAAATTTACATCCCTGAAGTCACAGTCTACCCCGCAGCGGGGTATTATGAACAACATTTCGTTAAAAACTAAATTAATTTGAATAATTGCTGTTAATTTATTTGGTTTAAAAATAATAAAAAAACGAATCCGAAGCTGAAAGCTAATATTTAGATCATTAATCTTGGGATCATTTGATAATCTGTGGAAAGATTATAAATATTCTGTGTAATTATGATGAATGTTTGGAATATAAGGATCAGCTGACAAGTACTAGCTGAAAAAAAGATATTATCATTATTTAGTTTTGTGTATGTGTGTACTGTACTATGGTCCTATAAATTAGCAATTAGTGAATAATAGTTTAACCCCGGAAGCAATCATTATTTATATTAAAATACATATAAATTAGTAAAGCAGCAAAACATAAGTAAAATGTAAACAAATATAATCATTCTGTTTATTTCTTAACAATGGGTGGGACTAAATCTTTTTTTTTTTTATAAGTGAAGAAATAGAAATGTTTAGTGTAATAATTGTATCAACAACTTCATATACAAAAAAAGATGTTTAACTCAAGCATACAAAACAAAACTACGAAAGATTTATTGAAAAAAAAAATCAAATACAAATTGGTAGTAAAAAAACAAAACAAATAAAACAACAGCAATAAATGCAAATTTAAATAAAACACCTGTTGTTTGTATTTTTTTAACGATACCTGGCAAATGACAATATTAGTTTAAGTTCACTAACAAATTACTTACAAATAATTAGCATACTATCTTTTTAAACAATCGAGAAATTTAAGTAATCAGAAATACATTAAATACTCACTGATAGTATTTTCTCTTTTGCTTTTTGAGTCCAACTTTGTTTTAGTAAATATTTAAATTAGATTAATCCGGAGGTCATTGTTGATAATATGCAACACTAGTTATTTTCTTTTTCAATCTTATACTGCACTCTTAATAAACGTTTCCACTCCAGTAATAATACGTCATAACGTCTCCAGAGAAACATGCTTAGTAACCAAGGAAGAAAAGAAAGATAAAAATGCAGCTAACTGCTGTGTATGGAAATGATAGTATGGGTTGCTATCAAGATGACAGTACAAGTTCAGACATGTTGACAACAAACAGAATTTGAATTTCGTTACGATTTTGGGGAAATTCTACTTCCGATCAAACATGCGCGCGCAGATCACTACCGGAAGTTGAGACAGACCGTTTAAAAATAGTTCCATGTACACGTGGTTTGATTTAGAAATTTGCCAACACATTGCTTTAAAAAAATGTTTTTTTATTATTATTATTAAAATGAGTTGTAGCCACCCACTCCTTATTCGAAGGGGAATTACCTCTTTCCATTAAATCAGCTTTTTCTTTCTTTCTTTTTCTTTCTGAACCCTTTCTCATCTTCTATTGGTTTATATTTGACAACTAGCGTATGTGACGTTGTGTCGTTAAATCATTTTTCTATCTTTTTTTTTTTTTTTGTGCCTTCGTTCAGTGAAAGTTTTATCAATTCCTTGATTTTTGCGGAACGCGCAACAAAACTTTTTTCGAATCATTTCTTGAATCTCAGTTATTTTGACGTCTGATTCTACTGCAATTTAACCACGTTTTATTTTAAAAGGTAAAGAACTTTTTTTGCATATCTTTTCTTTTTTTTCTTCTTTTTAGGTTCTCTAGGCAACGTTTCTAAAAAAAAAAAATGTAAATTCATGTCTCTAGTCTAGTCTGCGTTTTATTATAGTCCCTGTATCTTGTACACAACACAATAATTCACAAACATTAACAATATGTTCTTACTATTTATGCATTTACCACTCATATTAAAAAAAAAATTTTTCAACTCAACTTTAACTATTTTAGAAATTACAAAAAAAAAATGTTTTCTTTCGGAGAAAGTTTATAGATAGACTCTACCCGTTTTCTTGTTTTATGTACAATTGTACATTATTATGGTAAAAAAGAACAGTTTTCTCGTATTTTCCTACCATAAAATTCGGCTTGGGCATTATCTGAAATGAATTTATTATTACTGTCAATATTAATGAATTTAGTTTTCTTTGATTTATGAAAAAAAAAAAAAAAACTTCTATTTCAAATTATTCGATGCTACTTTTAAATGGTTAAAGTAAAAAAAAAAAAAAAAAAAAAAAAAAGCATCTTCCTTTGGTTAGTAATGGAAGTAAACTAGGATTTAACAAATTTTATTATATTCTGTATCATTGAATTGTTGCGTCAGCTGTTTATTTATTTTTCATCTTTTTTTTTTTTTAATGTGATGTGTGATAGGTTTGCTTGATTTTAATTTTAAAGGATTCTTCAAATGAGGCCAAATTTCTTCTAATATTTGCACTTTCTTTTTTTTTTTCTTTCTTTTTAAATGTAATTTGTCAAAAAATTCGTGTTTTTACAAAACATATCCCCCACTCCTGTTAAAAAAAATTACCAAAAATCAGGGAATTATCCGATTTTAATGAAATTTTCAGTGTTGATTTAACAATTAATGAATTTTATAATGCATGTTATTTTATTTCAAAACTTTCTGATTTTTTTTTTTTCAGCTCACTTAACTTTGCCCCCCCCCCCCCTTATTTGGGGGTGCAAAATATCGGTGGGGTTATGATTGATACTAATTTCTGCCTAAATAAAAAGACAAAAAATCGAATAGGAAAAAAAAAAAAAAAAAAAAAAAAATTAAGAATACTACTCTGGTAGAAAATAAGTACGGAAAATAAAATGAAAGTAAAAACTAAAAAAATAATTTTTTTTTTTTTTTTTAAATTTTTTTTTTTTACTTATTTCGATAATTATTTAATCGGCTATTATCTTATGAAAGAAAAAAATTCTACACCAATATTTGTTCCATTTAGGGGGGGGGGGATAGAGTTTTCTAGGTACCACAAACATAGGTCACGTGATCAGTTTAGTCCATATTGAAGGAAGAAACGTAAATATCTTATTTTAACTTTTTTTTTTTTTTTTTTTTTTTTTTTTTTAATCTCGCAAAAAAGAAATAACGAATATAAAGAGTTATTACAAAGAAAAACAGTTAATTCAAAGATCAAATTATCTGATTGGGGAAAATTAATTACAGTTATCTTGAAAAACAGTCTGTTTTTTTTTTTTTTTTTTTTTTTTTACAACAGGGTTAGTTTCTTTATTGATATTTTTTAGCAAATTCTGTATTCATGAACCATGAAAAAAAACTCTCGCATAGAAACTTTTCAAACTCTTATCTTTATAGAAAAAAATTTAAAATGATTTTTTGTCGGTTCATTTTTTTCATATTTCATAAAATAAAATAGGGGGGTAGACCTTGTTGCGGGGCCGATAAGGATGTCGACCCCACAGACGTTTGAATAAGTGAAACGACTGGAGACAATGAAAGAGACAAAGGCAGAGGAACTGGATGACAAAGGTAACCCGGCAGTCAATTTATTTGCAAAAATTGACAGAAAGGTAAATCGGCTAGTTGAGGATTCAATGTTTGAGGTTGGTCACTCAACATTCGGTCAGTCGTTTATTGATCTGGGTGGATAGGTCGTCTGGTGTCGGATAAGCAGTTGGAATCCAAAATCAGGATCGCAGTGTGTCTACGGGCGAGGTTGACATCGTGATTGATCGGTAACGGTCTCGGCCTGTGGTTGGATCGGCTGCGAGCCCCGGTCGTAGTCCCGTTGAGGACTGTTCGGGTATGAGCGTGAACGTAACAGCGACGGACCATTCGCTTAGCATGTTTTGCTTGGGTCTGATTGACTTTTCGCGGTTATGCGGGGTTTCAGACCGGCTGGCACGTGTGCACAAATGCCTCGAGTAGCTAGGTGTTTGCTTGGCGGAAGATCAAGTCAAATCTACCAAGCTAGTACCTAGCATACTGTCGGCGAGGGACGCCTATCCGGTCGGAAGACCCAGATCTTCTAGGGATTTCGCCCTAGGATCGCATTAGTGGTTAGGAAATACTGAAGAGTTAAGGCCGACTGGTTAACTCTGAAAAGAGCTGGGTTTTTAGCCTTGAAAAAGGCTGTTTGCTGGAACTGGAACAAGGCCCGGGTGGAGGCAAGTCATCTAGCGGAAAAGAGGCAGGCGGTCAGCGACCAGGAGCAGCTATCGTCTAGACTGGAACAGGATCAGGAATCGTCAACGTCATGGCGGGCTTGGAAGCATGGCTGTCATTCCAAAATGACTTGCTTATCAAAACAAAATGTTCATTCCCATTCGAAATAGAAAGAAACATTCTGAATTAAATCGCGCTGATGGGTATTGCAGTATTCTTGTCTGTAATTTGTTGCCATAGGTATTTTAACAGGGTTGAAGTCAAAACAATCGAATTATTGTTTCTGGTTATTGATAAAATATCAATAAGTGATATCTATGAATCGTACCGGAAGGCATCAATGACGTCAGGTGAACGTTCTTTGCGATGATGAAATCGGGTGAAGGAAGGTGAAGGGGTTTCGTTGCCTACGTGCATCTACACCCGTACGTTCGGTCAAAGGGGTTGAGCTAAACTATGAATCCAGATCACACTAGTCGGAAAGGTTTGGTTTGCCTACGTGCTTTCACACACGGGCGCTCTGAAAACGGGGTCAAGGCCCTGTGGCCCCGACAACCTCATAAAAAACATATTTCCTCTAATATATTTTAGGAAAAAACTATTTCAGACATATTTTCATCCAAAGGTAAGTAAATATGAAAATTTTCGTGAAAATCGGACCATTAATTGATTTTTCATTAAATTTTTTAAAAAGGTCTCTAGTCATAACTTGTTTTTGGCTACGTTAAATTTCAATTGATTTAATG
Source organism: Doryteuthis pealeii (assembly GCA_023376005.1). NCBI lineage: Eukaryota > Metazoa > Mollusca > Cephalopoda > Myopsida > Loliginidae > Doryteuthis > Doryteuthis pealeii. The sequence continues at coordinate 25,637,474 of CM042153.1, forward strand.
GTGCAAAAATGTAAACTTCTTCTGTAAATTTCACATAGTTTGCATCTCTTAGTCACCAAAGATCTGATGTCAGACCTCTGTTCAAGCCTTAGAGCACTCTGTTAATTTGCTGTTATTTTGAATAATAAATTTTTAAAATTAGATTTTTATTTTCTCATTCCCCAATGACACTTGCATCAGAAAAATAAAGTAAAAAAAAAAGTTTGGCTTTGAAGTACCCTTACCATGCTTTTAATCTTGACTATTAGTCATTGATTATTTTTTGTGTATGTTGTTTTTTTTTTTCTTTTTTGTGTATCTTTTACAGTTTTGAGGTTTCTATTGATTTTTCGTAGGTTGTGTGAAAATTCCCATAGATCTTCTTGGTTTACCTTCTTTTATTGTTTCATTTGGTAACATTTGTAAAACTACTTACTAGGTCACATGTCAAATTATTTATTGTGTTTATTGCATGCACATGTTGAAGGAAAAAAAAATCTATACCAAACAGAAGTGATAGTAACTGTTGATGTCATGGAACAAAGATAACTTGAGTTATCTTTCTTTAAGAGAACTCTCCTCTTTTAAGAAACCCTTTTCGTGTGCCCATGCATTTTCATGTGAACTTTGACATTGGCAAGTGGAGCGAGCAGCAAGGTTTGAAATAAACATCCCAAATACGTTTGTTGGCATTTGTGTCTGCATTGATTGTTAAATGTTTTTTTAGTTTAAAGTGTATTTAACAATACCTGTTAGGGGTCCTATCTATATGTGTTAAACAGAACAAAATGCTATGATTGGCAGAGCATGAGAATAAAATACTCCCATCGACTGAATAAAGGGTTAAGTTCAAGAATGTTCCCGAGTCCGAGAAGAAATACCTGAAGAAGGCCAGGGGGCACATCGGCCGAAACGTTGTACAGATAACAATGAAGATGAGGACAATAGTCCGAATAATCCAAATAATACTAATTATCAAACCTCACCTCAAAAATTCTGAGAAATAGAAAAAATGAGTTTAAATAAAAAAAAAATTAAATACCTATCAAGAATGAATAAAATAAGACATCTTCAGCATAAAATAACCCAACAATGGTTGACATGCTATAAAATCCAACCAACAAACCTACACCAAACACATTTTTCTTTTTTTTTTATCATATATACGCCATGATTGATTTTAAGAATTCAAGAAAGGTAACTCTGAATACCAAAGATAGAAATTTACTAGGTTAGCTTAGTTTGGTTAGTTAGTTAGTTTTATGGCATGTCAAACTTTGTTGGGTTATTTAATGCTAAGTCAGCCTTTTTTTTTTTTTTTTTTGCAAGCATTTAATGTGACTAGGAAAAAGTTAATATTTAGTTCTCTTGTATAATACATACCTCTAACTTTTAGGCTTAGAAATCTGGAAAAAAGTGTGTATTATACATATAATTACGGTAATTTAAAAAATATACTAGATTTTCTTCAAAATTGGTGGATATCTTTTCTGCTTTGATAGGAATGAGAGCCAGAGTCAGACAAAATAACACATTTTAATTTTACACCTATATTTTGATCCACTATAGTATAATATAGGGCCGGGTTAGCTCAGTCGGTAGAGCGTTCGGCTAGAAACCACAAGGTTCCTAGTTCGATACCGGTCCTCGCCAACTCAGCATATGAGTAGCACAGATATGTGCAGTAAAGTAAGGAGCTGATGGTAGGTGTGGCGCTCCACCTCAGATGCTAAAAAAAACAATCTCCTTGGTCTAGCACTATTGAAAAGGGATAGACTCCCTCGCTGACTGGCTGATACCGACTTTAGGCCACCCCGTCAACTTTACTTTTTTTTTTTATAGTATAATATACTGGGTGTTTATAAAGACCTGCAACAAATTTAAAATGTAACAACAAAGATGGCAGTCTTGTTGAAATATAATAATTGAAACGTACATAAAAAAACAGAACAAGAGTTGAACTTTCATATGTTTTTTACTAAATGAGTCTATCATTTGTACAACGAGTTAGTAAGTTTCCAATTTCAAATGCTGCTGCAAGACTTTATGAACACTTTATATATTTACCAGATTTTCTACAAAATTGGCAGACATATTTTCTATAGAGTCGTAAAATGGACATGTATTGGAGGGGGACGCCTTGGACACTCACCGGCAATAGTGGACTCAACCATGCATGGGCGAAGCATGGAGGAGAACAAATATAAGCAGGCTTCATTGAAGCCTGGCAGTTGTCTACTAACAGTCTGACACTTTACGTTTTCCATATCAAAAGTCAACCAAAATATCACATTTTAATTTTCACCTGTATGTTGAACCACCTTTTTAATTATGGCTTAGAGGGAGAACAGGTATTAAGATTTATGGTCCTCTAAGAAGTTGGATTGGTGACATTTATTACTACATCTATATTTATTTTAGAAGTTCTAAGTGGATATCCAATTGAAGCTAACACTAAAGTAATGCCTGAAAATTTATCAGGAAGCCATTACAGCTATGTCGTGATCAATGATATTCCACAAAGACCACAAGGAGGAGATGGTAATATAATCTTATTATTATAATGGACATTCAGTGTCTCTGTCTGTAACTGAAACTACATTACTGCTTAAAGTCACAATACCTTCAGGAATTGCATAAGTTTATCAATGAGTATTTGATTTATAGTCAAAATCATTAATACATAGAATAAATCTTATTCATTAATGCGGTTTCTATGAAAGTCCGAGTTAGATTTGCCTTAAAACAGCCTATGTTATTAGTGCATTTAAAATCCTGCAATGTGTCTTATATATCACTAAGGGAGCAATGGAATGAAGGGGTACTCCACAATCCCTAAAGCTCCACTAATAGATGCAGTTTAATGTTATACCCAGGACATGAGATGCTAGGAGTAACTAGCCAAATTTTTTAAAACTATTAATAAAATTTGGAACTTTTTGATTGCACTACACAGGTTTTTGTGATATAACCTGAAATTAATTTTTTTTTTTTTTTTTTTTACTAGTATTAGATAATAAAATATGACTTTTAGAGAGAGAGAGAGAGAGAATTTATACAACAAATTCCAACAAAGAGATACATAACAATATACAGACTTTATTGTCTGAGCAACATACAATACAAAACAGAAAGTCCCAAAGAAAAAAAAAGTTGAAGAGTCAAGAGTCAAAGGAATGAAAGAGGTTGAGAGAGAGGGAAAGATCAATTGTTCTATAAGTGGATAATTGCTTTAAATTCTTCTTATAGCTGTCAGGGAGGGTGAAAAAAAACTTTGTCCTGAGTTAAATCATTTTTATACACACTAGCTGAAGTACCTATCTACACTGGGTACATCTTGAATCAAAATTAGTTCCTTATAATCACTTCTTATAATACGTTAGGAGGCCTCAGAAAAACCTCAGGTGAATATAGATAACAAATTCCAACAAAGAGATACATAACAATATACAGACTTTATTATCTGAGCAACATACAATACAAAACAGCTAGGACAAAAGTCCTAAGGAAAAAAGTCGTTGAAGAGTCAAGAGTTAAAGGAATGAAAGTCCTATATCAAAAAGGTTGTCACTTACTTCGTATAGGAGCCATGTGGTGATCATCTCCATGCAGACATGGAAGTGTAAAAAAGCACGCATGTTACATTGTTATTCAAAGGCTGCTGAGCCAAACACCTCTATGGAGATAGAGTATAATAGAGGCAGCATAAAGGCATACGTATAAGCCTATAGTTGGGTGGGGGTCCTGATGGACAAAAACACACACAACTTGTCTAGTGCATATCTGGAGATCTCAAATGAAAAAGAGAGGCTTAGTTTTCCCAGGACTGAGTTTAAATAGACAGGTTGCAATGCCCTCTAGTAGCAAACCCTGGCAGCAAGGAAGATAACCTTGTGCCAATCTCTACCCATCCAAACAAGGGAAGATAATCACTATACCCCTGTCTCCTACTTGTTTTCATCTTTCCAGGTTAAAAGCTCACAAAGTTTTTGGCCCATTTACCAAAACTTTTATTACAATCCTGTCACGATGAAAGCACTGATTCCCACTAGATCACTGAAATTAAGCATTGATGAGTCTGTTCAATACTTAATTAGGTGACCATTTAAGAAATAGCAGGTACTGTAAGCAACTTGAGTCCTTTGTTTATCAAAATGACTTGATTTGGCATTAAATAACACAAAAAGGGTTGATATGCCATATAGCAATATGCATTGGTGCACGGATGCAGAGTGCAGGTGTGTGTTTATATGTGGCTGTACAGTTAGTTATATGTGGTTTGACTTAATACTATGTATCTATATATGTGTGAATATGGGTGTGTGATGTAGATAGTAGTAAGACAACTCACATATGTGTATTCAGTGTGGATCATGTGTATGTATGTTCATACTTTATATGGTAGATAGGTGTATTGTGTATAGGGTCAATGATAAGTCAAAGAAACATCAAAACTAAGAAAAGGATTTAAGATAGATAAAAAAGGGTGATAAAGGTCCATTATGGTTAGAGTGCAAGTAATTGTTGGCTACCATTAAAAGGGCCATAAAACTCATCATTGAGGGTGGCCTTCAAACAAAGGACTTTTCAAATCACACGGGGTGGATAGAAATCTCGGAAGATGAGATTTTTGTGCAAGACTTGGTGGGATTTGAGGAATTCTGGGAGAAATTTAGAGAGTTAGTCAGTTGGTGGCTGGAGACCAAAGGGGACAGTTGGTCAGTTTAGAGCTGGATGCCGAAGTAGTAAGATCAGCTTAGTTTGTCCAGTAGAAGTCAGCCTTATCAGAAGTTTTTAAAGGAACAAAGCGAGTGATGGAGAAGATGAGATAGTAGCCGATAGGACTAGATGAATGCAAACTATATACCTCTCTGCCATTTGATTGTGTTCACCTGAAATTGCCTGGTCTTGTCTTTGTCTCTCTTTGTTTATTGTTGTTTCTTTTGGTGATTTTTTTTTCTTTATGACATATGGGTGCATTTCCAGACAACGGCGTTGGGGTTGACATTTGACGATGAGACGGCCAGTGACAGAGATCGATCCGGGAAGATTGCAATTGCTTCGTCAATATTCCCTCCGGATGTTCTGTATGCAACGATTTGGGGTATCAATCTGGGAAACTGCTATTGGTAGTAATCGATATTCTCTCAGACAACCTGAACGACAGAGGTGAACAACACGGCAACGCGCGGGCCCCCTATGTGTCATAGCAATAAAAAAAACAACCAACCAACCAAAACTTTTCTAGTTCCCCAATGATACTTGCATTGGAAAATTAAGGTCGAAAAAGTTTGGCTTCAGGTTACTCTTACCACACAAAACCTGGACTACTACTTTTACTCATGATTTGCTCTGTCGGTAAAGATTAAAATAGACTGAGTGTATCTCAAGCAGAAGGTTAAGTGATGTCCTAGGTATGACGCTGTTGTGTCCTTAAAAGGGATAAAATTAAACAAGGTTGTAGTCGAGTGGAAGGACCAGTCAACACGTTCATAGAAAGAGGGTTTATTGGAGAGAGAGATACAATAAGACATACAAGGAATAGTGAGGCACGCTACTAATCCCTGAAGCCAGCCCAGCATAATACCATGCTTACTATATATATATATATATATATATATTCAGACCACATGGGTGAGAGAGTGTGGAATATTCCATTAAAACAGACACTAAACTGCAATTTTGTAGAGAAATTATCTATTTTATCTGAGTGACACATGAAAGAATTATCTATATATTAATACTTGTGTTCCTTAAAAGTACAATCGTTATCATCTTGCAACATCCTCTGGTTAAAAATGAGAATGTCCAAATCATCCAAGGTGAAATGCAAAAATGTAATTTGATTATCTGGTGTTGCTTATCTGCTGAATTCTTATGGCTCAGCTAAATAATGGACCATTCCATTTTTATTATAAAGAAAGGGAAGAAAAAGGACATGCTACACAGAAGAAATATAACAAGAAAGAAAAAGAGCAGGGGGGTGAGCATGTAGAAGCAATAATGCTAATCTGTTTCAATGGAACATAATGAAAAGATGAAAAAAAAAAAAAAAAAAAAGAGTGAGAGAGAGTTAAATCAAGATAATTATCCTTTTTACATATTGAACTATTACAATAGCTCTTAAGTAAACATATCAAACATTGTAATAATTATATTATCATATTGTGGTATATCCACAGGTCTTGCTAGTTTAATTTAATAAAAGAAAATGTAGAACTTGTCTTTCCCGACTTTAAATCATTAAAAATCAATAAAATCTTACTGCCATTTTTCCCAGATATCCAAATCAGTCAAGTATTATTTTTATTTCAAGTGATTGTTAAATTTTCATACTGGTCTCATGTAAGTTGATTGACCATATTTCAAAACTTTTTTTTTTATTAATCCTCGATTGTCATACATAGTTTAAATAAATTACTTGAAAGTTACTTACACCAGGAGGTACTTATGATGTAACAGTCATTGTTATGGGAAGTAGATTTGACTACCCAAATTTAAATCCTGAACGAGACTGCATTATTCATAGCATTAATACCCTCAGGATAGGTAAGAATCCAATTACGAGGGTGGGCTGAAAAGTTCATTGGCTGACATCATACCTAATGTTGATGACATTTTTTTGACCAATGGGATCCAAGCACAATGGAAGAAATATGTAGACTGCAAGAGGTACTGTGTTGAAAAATAAACCTCATTTGGTCACATTCCATGAGAGTATCTTGTTCAGCCTATGAACTTTTCAGCTGGACCTCATAAATCCCTCTCACTCTATATAGAACTCTTAATTCTTTTTTTTATACTCATTTAAGATTGCAGTTCATAATTAAAGATTTTTATCTATCAATTTTTTGTGTGGAAACATTAATTTTTTGGGGGGGATGTAAATAAGTGACATTTTTTTGTTACATATATCATGGGCTACAACAATTTCTTTCTTTTTCATTTTCTCATAGTAATTATTAATAAGTAAAAGTAAAGTTGTCGGGTAGTCTAAAGTCAGTATCAGCCACACAGTGAGGGAGTCTATCCCCTTTTCACTAGTGCTAGACCAAGAAGATTGTTTTTGCAGCTGAGGTGAAGCGCCACACCTACCATCGGCTCCTTACTTTACCATTCAGATCCCTGTGCTATTCATATGCTGAGTTGGCGAGGGCCAGTATCGAACCAGGAACCTTGTGGTTCCTAGGCGGATGTTCTACTGGCTGAGTTAAACCAATGATAATGTTGGTTGGTTGGATTTTATGGCATGTTAACCCTTGTTGGGTTATTTCATGCCAAAGACATTTTGTTTTATTCATTCTTGATGGGTATTCAAATTTCTTTTTTAAACTCAAATTTTTTTAAAAACTTATTTTTTCTATTTGACCCATAAATGGGACCCTAACAGGTATTACCGCTCCAGGACAGAGTGGACCCAGGAGTAATAGTGATGAAGGGGTACTCTACATTCCCCAGAATAGGAACTTCACCATCAGATAAAGTTTAACATCATACCCAGGACACTAAAACCCTCAACCACCACCTTGTAGCACATATATGATAAAAAGAGTTGGAGCTTGCCATAAGGGCATAGGGTCGGGACAATCATATAGGTACTAGGGCTTGATGTGACCAGCCGATTGATTGGAAGAGGCCTCTCTGACCACCCGTCTAAAGTAAGGGCCAAAATGGAGTGTTGCATTTCATGGACTGCCCAGCCACTAGGTTCCATCCTTAAGCATCACAGCTTGCCACCCATAGCCAACAGGTGTTTCCATTGGGGGAGGGGTCTTAGCCCTTTGCAGAGGTGCAGTCAGTGTATACTAAAGCCCCAGCCAACAGGGCTGGTATCTTCAGCCACTTTCAAATGATTAATGAAAGAATTAAAATATCACTTGGAGATAATAATTTCCTAAAAAGAGTGTCAATTAATTTATTCAGTTGTCAGGATTACATTCCTTACTTGTCACAGTTCTCCTAATTGATGCTAGGGGACATGAAAGGTAATTATCTCCTGTTTCTGCCAGTAAGCACTAGGTGGCATAACAAGCAGCATTATAAAAAGAGAGAAGCAGCAAAATCTTTTACTTTCTTGCCTCAAGAAAAGTAACATGCACTAGTTGCATCTCCTGTCTATAGACGGGAGGTGGGGGTGCCTCCAGCAACCTCATGTCACATGGTACTTGACAACATGCAAGTTTCTACACTTTCTTTTTCTACCTGCTACCTATCAAGGACCTCAATACTATCTCTACTAAAGAATCTTTTCATATTAGGAAAATTCAATATGATTTTGTATAAGCTTTTCCTTCTATGTCATGTTTTGTATTTGGAGGTGCGTGGCATAATGGTTAGAGTCGACCTGAGTTCAAATCTTAGATGAAGCTACAGTTCACATAGTGCTAATACCCTTGGGAAAGGTATGAACCCAACTACTCTCCGTCCAGCTATGGGTAAATAGTAGGACAGACTGTGTTCTTTAACTTTGGTTAGGTAAGCAGTCTAGAAGAAGGAAAACTCTTAATTCAAACCTATTAAACTTGGCTTGGGGTGGTCACTACTAGAGTAGGCTCAGTGTAATATATTGCCTGGTCAATGAGTTCTCCCTGGGAACCAGGTGCTGCATGCAAGAAATGTGTGGGTGTCAAACATGGGCCTGAAAATAAAAACAGGATATGGCCTGGAATATGCATTGAACTGACCTTTGACACCTGGAAAATGCAGGTGTACATTTACACTGTGTAGGCACAGAAAATGTGTAGGTGTAGCCCATAACCAATGAAAATAAGCTGCACAGGTGAGGTGTGTCTACAGAAAAACTGTGTAGGTGTCACAATCAAAGAAGCATGACTTTGTGAGTTGAACAATTATAAAAAACTTTCAGAAATCTGTGTTGGGGAGATCGAGATCAAGATCGCTGGCAGTTAGAACTCCCGAAGGCTCCAGTGTATATGCATCCTCTGCTGCTGATTCTCATTCTACACACAATCAAAGAATAAAAATATAATCTTATATTTTTATATAGTGTTTCGTGTCCTTTGTTGCATCAAGTGACTGTATATAGAATATATATATTAAAAAGTGTTCCGTGTTCTTGGGTCCAGTGACTGTATATAACATCATTTCTTATTAGTGATCTATTAAAAAAAAGAAGTATATTCTTTTCTGTTAAGTTTTCTCAGGTAATAGAATTATGGGGTAGCAAGAGGTTTGGGGTGTTTTAAAGGTTTAAAGGTAGCTGGATATTCTCAGAGCATATTCTTAGAGTTTTTGCTTTTTACCCGATTTCTTTTGGTAGCCACACTGAAAAGGAAGGAATTTAAGGAATGAAAAAGAAAGAGACAAAGACAAAAGGTAGTTTTATGACAGGCTTTATTCCTGGTCATAGTTGCCTGTGGCAAGGGAATATCTCCGTGACCAGTAGGAGCTATTAAACCCAGTTACTGTCTAAATTCGAATGGCTGACAAAGCCGCAAGAAAGGCATTTCAAACACATATGAGCAAATCTAAAATCCCATATACAGATCTGAAACCAACCATAAACAAATTTATATTAGACAAATGGCAGAAATCATGGGACAATCTGACTCAAAACAAACTCTACGAAATACAAGAAATTATTGGAGAGTGGACGACAGGCCACAGAATTATTAGAAGAGAAGAAGTAATACTCGCCAGATTGCATATTGGGCACACCCACATTACCCATTCGTACCTGTTAAAAGGGGAGGATGCCCCAGTGTGCCCAACATGCAAAGTACAACTTACAACCAAGCATATCCTTCTAAATTGTAACAGACTTAAACATATCTGCGCAAATTACTATCAAGCAAGAAACCTGAAAGACATCTTTAAGAATACAAATCCTGAAAACATTTTAAATTTTATAAAAAAAAGCAACCTTTTCAACAAAATATAACAGAACATAACCAATTATCTCCATAGAACCACTACTTTAAAGTCTGAAATCCAAAATAACCTTTTTGGCATTAAATGATCCACAGAGGTTGATATGCCGTTAAACAAAACTCAAACTCGAATGGCTGAGATATTCTCTTGAGGGCTGGGAGTCGGTCCTTTTTGTCGCACATGCGTGGATGGCTCTTTTCAGTGAAGGCCCATGGGAGTTAGTTGTTTTTTGTTTTTTTTTAATTTAATTTAATTTTTATTTTAATCCCCACAGAATATCCTTGTTATCACTTCATTGTCAATTGTTCTCACATTTATTCTGCGTGATGAAACGATACTCAACCAACTATCGTTCTTCATAAAGTCAAGCTTAATTTTTTTTTTTTTCTTCTTTTTAAAAATATTTAAATATAAATATTCTAATGCATTAAAAGAATTCTACTTTATTTTTTCAGAGATCAGCTAAAGACTTTTTCTCAAGATGCGGCAGCTAAAAGGAAAAGTGAAGAAAGAAAGTAAGAAGGAAAAGAGAGAACGCAGGAAAGACTTTCTGGAAAACAAGCAGAAAGTCTTCACTGTGGTGCTGCCAACTGTGGTATTGGTTACCATTCTTGTCATCTGTTACGTTCTCTATGTGACCAAATATTGATACAACAGGAGTTATCTCCCTTATTTCAACAAACTGATGGCTTTAAAAAGAAGAAAAAAGAAAGATTATTTCCTCAATATTTTTACTTCAAATTCAAACTGTCTCTGCTAGAATATCAGAGATAGAGAAACTTTCTTTTTTATATTCATATTCATAAATATATATATATATATGTATTTATGTATGTATGTACTTTTTTTTTTTTGTAACCTACAAGTTTTTGAAGGAAGAATAACAAAAAATAATCCTTCATTAAAATCAGTTTGGTGTGGATATTGGTAAATGGTGCTGGCTACTGAATTTGATAAAATTAATTATACTCTTATTTAAAAAGGAAAAAGATAAAGCTTTTTTATCTTAAAATGTCACCCTCGCTCTGTCCAACATTAATTTTTAATCTAAAGGGTGGATTGAATGTATTTCCTCTGGTGAATTGGGCAACAAAAGATTAAGCAGAACAAAAAAAAAATAAATAAATAAAAACATTTGTTGAATGGAGACTTATTTACTTGATGTTGTTCTTATCCATCGTTTCATAAATTCAGACTAAAGTTAAAAAAAAAAAGAATAATAATGGAATTTATTGCGTACAGTTCTCAGGTGCACCACAACTCATCAAAGGCTCATGTATAGTAAATAGAATAATATACTAATGTCAGGAACATGAATAGCATACAGTAATAATATAAATCTATGTATGCATGTGTGCGTGTGCATATGTGTATGGAGTGGGAATATCAGGTATAGTTTTGTTGAATTACAGGAAGCATGGAGGTTTTGAAAGATGCAGTGTTTCGGAAGCCTACAACGGATACAGGCAGTTTATTCCATGCTTCAGTATCTTTTAAAATTTGTAGATTAGAAAAGCTTGTTTGGAAACAGATTTACTTTCAGGCCTTTCATTTTTAAATGAATCAAATGTTAATTTATTAACTCTTTTTAAAAATCTTTTTATGAAATAGAAAAAGAAAATTTAAAAAAAAAACAAAAAACACAGGACTTTTTAGGCAGAAGTGATTTTTTTTTTTAAATGTTCTTTTTTTAAAATTAAAAACAAATTCTGAACAAACTAATTTTAAATAAAATCATACTACTTCCATCGCATGATAGTTGTTAGATTTGTATATTACTCTAAAACTTTTTTCACGGTGGACCAGAAATTGAAAAAATAACAAGCGCGGGCCATATTATTATTGTATACAAAGAAGATCACTTCAAATTAAACATTCTGATCAATTGAAATTTTATTAAACTCATATATATATATATTAAAAATATAAGTTTTGCCCTTTTCAGAAATGTTTGTCTCATAACTTTTGACCTATTCATTGCTTCGTAGTAGCTTTTTGAAAATTACCTGTGTTTTTCAAGCAGTTGTAACAGGTGAAAATTCAGGATTGCATAACAAGTTAAATGCTCAGACACTTAATTTTGTAACCTACCTACAGCAGTCAAGTCCATGAAGATTTAGTAAGCTTAACATGATATTTAAATTTAAATGGTATCAGAATGTCTCACGTTCCCTATGTTTTAACAAATTCACATACCGTCGCGGGCCGTAGTTTGGTGACCCCCTGCTCTAATGGAAAACATATTTATAGGGAAAGTTACCAATGTGGAAGATCAAATAAATGCTCTTTGGTCAAATCATAGCTTGACCACATCTATAAAGAACAAAACTCATAGCCATTTGTTAGCTGAGAGTGATGCAGGAAGTGCTGACAAACACTAAATACAGGCTGAGACATGATCAATCTTGGCTGGATCAATTTAGTAAGGGGGTATGATGCTGAAAGACCCGAAACCCCCCAATGAAATAAAGAACATCACTGATGATGCATCCAACCACATCTTAGAGATGTATTTAAAAAAAAAAAAATAGGTTTACTGTATGAAATTTACATGCAAATTCTGGGTTTTATACTGGCCTCACCAACTCAGCAAAAATGAACAGCATGGTTTGGATTAGTGCAGGTGGTAAAGTGGGTAGCTGATAATAGGTGTGGAGCTCCACCTCAGCAAAAAGAACAATCTCCCTGATCTAGCGCTAGTGAAAAGGGGATCGACTCCCTTGTTGTTCAGCTGATACCGACAATAGGCCACTCTGCCTACAACTATGATGGAACACAGGTATCATTTAACTATTAACTTCTTTTTAATTCAGTATTGCAAAAGAGATTATTTTTTCCTCTTTAATCTTTAGGCTCTTTGATATTTTACAAAGTAAATATTAAATAAGCACTCACACCAAAATTACATTTAAGAACATTTTTATAAATTTTTGTAGAAGTAAAAAATAAAAGAAATGTATTTATCTACAACAGTAATTTTAAACGCTCATCGAAATATTGATTAGAGATATTTGGGATTATGACTCATAAGTGGATGAAATTATTATTATTATTACTAGCAAATAAAAAAAAACGCCCTCTGGGCGATGTAAAATAAATATTGCCTGAGGGGATGGGAGTTGAAAATTTAATATCAGAGAGTTTGTATCATAAGTAAAGTAAAATCATCAAATTTATTAAAGGAGTAAAAAAATGAAATAAATTTATTAAAGGAGTAAAAAATAAAAAATTTGAAATGGAAACTTAGTTCTGATAACTTTAAATATATATTAAAATAAAACAAACTATATATAGATAGATAATACCAGGTATGTATTTATTAAAACTTGTTTAAAAAAAAACAATGAGGATTGTTTAACATTGCATGTTCAAATTTTGAGTGTATTTATTCTATGTTATGACGTTTTACGTAGTGTGACATAAGAAGTGGCGCAGTTTTTGTTACAGACAAAAACCAGAAGCGAATCTCCATTATTAATAGATTTGTTTAGTAGTATTTGGACTATTTTTTTCATCTTTATTGTTATTTGTACAACATTTTGGCTGATGTACGCTCTGGCCTTCTTCAGGTATTTGTCGGACTCGGGAGACTTTTTGAACTCAGGAACCTTCTTGAACTTGGGAACCTTCTTGTCATAATCAAAGAAGAAGGCCAGAGGGCACATCAGCTGAAACGTTGTACAGATAACAATAAAAATAAGAACAATAGTCCAAATAATCCAAATAATACTAATTATCAAGCCTCATCTCAAAAATTCAGAGAAATATCATTTGTTTGTTATGACTCCTTGGGAATGGAATCTCCCCTTTTTAATGTCTTCTCACACCAACCTTAAAAAAAAGAGAAAATCTTTGCACATAATATATACAATATCTATATACACATCAAATTCTATTAAGCAGTTCCCAAAAATAAAATCTTAAATTCTTTATATTATTATTTCTAAAAACATCCAATTCAGTCATAAAAATTATTTTTACATTATTGCTGTTTTTTTTTTTTTTATCTAATAAGGGAATTTGTTAAAAAAAAACTATTAGAAAAAAAATCTAATTAGTTTATAGAGTTGGTTTTTGAAATCTGCATTGACAGTAAATTTCAAGTTCAGGGAGAAATATTTAAAAAAAATGTCTACTATAATTAGTAATTCTATTTATTATTCTGAAAGTTTCAATTAGATTACCTAATTTCTCCAATCTCTTCCTGTAATCTTTTATTCTTTTAATTAGTTTTGTCACTCTTCTTTGTATGCTCTCCAATCTCCATGTTTTATCATAAACATCAGGTTAATTTTATTACCATAGATCAATCCAGGAAAGATGGAAACATTCTAAACCAACCCATAGTCCACATCTCTCTTATGGGCTAGTTTAAGATCCAAAATATCTATATTTTGAAAATTTACTTAGTGGATTCTATAGATTGTGATTGTTACAGTAAACTAGCCATTTTATTTAAGCATAAGAATTTTAAAATCTCATTTTTTTGTTAAGTGTAATTTTGGTCTATGTTGTTAAAATCTGCTATATATTTTTTCTAAAAATTGTAAAAATGTATTTTGAAAAGTCATTTTTATAAATGGAAAATGAATTTGTAACCCATATACAACATCTGCAAAAATAATAAAAACATCAATTTTTTAAAACTAGGATTTTCAACAACAACAACAAAAAAATCCATGTTCAATAAAAAATATATTTTCTTGTATTTATCTTGTTTATACTTTTGATTATACTAATTCCAACCCTAAAATCATTTATGATTCTTTCTTCTGTTGACAGACACCATTTTCATTATGAGTTGGTTTTCTTTTTTTACAAAAAAAAAAAACAAAAAAAAAAAGCTAAAAACTTGAAAGTGCATATTTTGAAGATTATCTGGAAATGTATTTTAAAACTACTACAGCAAAAATCTTTTTGTTTGTTATAAACAAAAATTTTTTTGCTGTAGTAGTTTTAAAATACATTTCCAGGTAATCTTCAAAATATGCACTTTCAAGTTTTTAGCTTTTTTTTTTTTGTAAGGAATACTCCCTTCAAATTAGCAACAGGAGCCTTGTATGCTCTTTTGATCTGCTTTCTTCAGGAAAAAAAAACTTGTTTTTCATCTGAATTTTTTAAAAATTTTCTTTTAGAATATATTATTTGGGGTATTTTTCAATAAATGCCTCAATGAAAGTTTTCAAATCTTATTAATAGAAGAAAAAATAAAAATGTTAATTACTTGTTAAAAAAAAAAAAAAAGAAAAAAGAAAAAAGAAAAGTTCATTGAGACATACAAGGGTGAGTCAAAAAATAAATGCCATTTTGCTTAGGACAGGTATAATTACCAACACAGGAACATGTATCATACATCAAAATGAAGCTGGTCCTCTGTGGATCACATCCCTACTTCTCCACATAGTCACTGTTTCTCTCAATAGCAATGTTCCACCTATGAATGAGAGCATGTATCCCTGCCCCGTAAAATTCTGTTAAGTATTCTTTAAACCACTTCTTCACTACATATTTCACTTCCTTGTCACTGGAATAATGTTTGCTTCCGACTATCATCTCTTTGGCCCCATCAAAGAGGATTTGAGAGGCAAACAGTGATGAAGTGAAATCTGTTTTTTTTTTTTTTTGTTTTGTTTTTTTCTTTTATCATGGAAGAAACACTGATACATTTTGTGTACACTTTTATTATCCCAATTTCTGTGCGGGGAGAACCAGCAGTAGCAAACACTGAATATGTCTGGTTCCAACAGGCCATTAGCTTTAACTCTGCTAAATCTCATTCCCAGAGTTGCCTGGTTACGTGACTCTCTCGGCCAATGAGAGTCCTACTCCAGATGAATTTAGGTTCAAGACCTGTCAATCAAAATCCATTGTAATTTTCCCAAAGGGTTACTGTTAATTTTTAAATCTTTAAAACACTGAGTAATGTCTGCATGATGTAATTTTTTCCCCGAAAATTGTTGGAAATAATTTTAGTGAAAAGAAAAATACATTTCATTCACTAAAATTATTTCCAACAATTTTCAGGAAAAAAATTACATCACGCCGTTTAAATGGAGATGCCGACATTACTCAGCATTTTAAAGCCAGTCTTTTTCACATATTTGAATATCAACAAAAGTTTCCACATACCAAAAGCAGAGGCTCACTGACTTTTGTTCACTAATAATTTATTTTTCTTTAAACAAACGAAGGTTTGCAAAAAAAACAAAAAAAAAAAACACTACAGCGTCGTCTTGTTGAATTATCCAGTATGTAACACATAGCTTTGGCCTGTTTACCAAATCTTTTTTTTTTTTGTTCCTTAATGATACTTGTATCAGAAAAATAAGGTTTAAAAATGTTTGACTTCAGGATACCCTCACCACACTTTTTTTAACCTGTTATCCTTTTCTGAATCATCATCATCATCATCATCATCATCATCAACCAACACAAAAATAAGAAATATATCTAATGTATTAATATATAGTTTATTTTGTTATTAATAAATTATAAATAGATCAAACATATTACATACATTATAAAGGAATTTTTTTTTCTTTCCCTTTTAAGATCATGAGTTTAATGAATTTCAAAGCAATGTGGCTTTTAATGTACAGGTATTAACAGACATGATTAAGGAAAAAAGAAAATCCAGATTTACCTTTTGTTCATCTAATCATTCTTTTGACATAATATTACAAATTTCTAACAGGTTTATCTCAACTTGAATAGACAGACAAAAAATAACAAAGACAAAAAAATAAAAATGATAATCAGCAGCCATTTTTAGGATTCAGTGAATTATTCAAACCAATATAAGTAACCGTATTATGTCATGTTTACTTATTTATTAAACTACTGCATTATCCATATCAAGCTTCTCAAACTTTTTATACTCACAGAACATCCAAGACTGAATGGGAAATTTTGGGGACCACACACACACACACATATATATATATATCTTATTATAATGGAGATTGTGTTTTTCTGTCTGTAACCGAAACTATATCACTACTCAAGTCACAATTCCCTTAGTTATTTACGTCACATTCTCCATGATTCTATTTCTATTTAAACCTCAATTAATAATAAAACTGTTTGACATTATTAATACTGTTGGCCTTACCTAAATACTAATAACATGCAATTGTATTTATATATACAAAAAAATACCAGTTTTCGGTGTAAACGTAAAGCTAATTTGCATATTGATATTAAAAAAACTGATTTTAATAAAAATGTGCTTGGTATTATTGATTTCTAATTGTTTGGTTTTATCTTAATGAATATGAGTAAAAATCTCTTCAATAAATCCTAAAAGAAATTCATTAACAAGAAGAAATAACTGTAATTTTATTCTTTACTTCCTATTTTAACTAAATAGTTAAATTAGGAAAATTTAGCATTGAAAAACGGAAGTGATGAAAGAGTAAGTTTCAGTTGTTCTATTTTCCGATTATACCCCCTCCGTTTCAAATCTTTTTATTTGAATTCTTAATTTGTTTCATTAGCCTTTCTGATTTAATCTAATATTTTATTACATTTAAACTTAAATACTTGCACCCGGAGGGTGCATATATATATATATATATATATATATATATAAAAGTAATCCAAAAGTCCAGAGAAGAAATCTTCCTTACGACATAGGTTTTTTTTTAAACAACTTGTCGCAGTTTGAGAGCTCAATGTGTGCTCTTATTTTTAGAGTCACAGAGCAAATTTATAATTAAAGAAATAACAAAAGACTTAGAGATCCTGCATTATAGACTATTTCAGGGAGCTTAGACAAAAATGCCTAATTCTCCCGACTCATCAGATGCGAATGATGAATTCTTTATTTTTAAGGCATTGAATATATATATATATATATATATATATATATATATATATAGATAGATAGAGAGAGAGAGAGAGAGAGTTGATTGTGTATAAACTTTGTTCTTGTGAACGTATTATGAAGCATGGAAGTGAACAAAAAACCACAAAAAAAAAAACAGTTTCAATATCCAGCTGTTGATATTTCGGATGAACCTTCACACTTTATCAAGGTATATATATATATATATATATATATATATATATATATATATGGTTATCACTAACTCACTTGGTGAGTTAGTGGTTGACCAAGTTTTTTACGGTATTATTAGTAGAGTGCTCAATATCAGTTATAGAGCTGTTATATACATAAGAATATATATATTAGATGGGAATTTCTGTGACCTTAGGTTTCATGCTTTAGTGCATTCATCAGACAGTGAAACGTTTTTTAAAAAAACCTTTCACTCGAATAAATGCAAAAATTCCCATATAATAAATATATATATGTATGTATATATATATACTAATTCAATTAGTAAACCCTTGCAATAAGGAAAATCCCTGGCAAATAATTTGTAATATACTACAAAAAATTGCCCAAGAAAAAAGTAAACAACCAAAAGAGTCGCACCAACCGAAAATAATCAATTAACTCTATATCACTTGGCCAAAAGAAAAAATATGCTGCAAGGTTTTGTCCAAAGCTAAAAGGTAAAGAGTACTCGATATCTAAAGAGAGCAAATAGTAATATTAATCCTAACGAGTCAGGTCTACCAACTAACAGTTTCACTTACAAGCTCATCAGGGCAAGAATCATATATATATATATATATATATATATATAATAAAAGGGCCTGGCTTTGCCTGGATTATTAAGCATAGAATCTAAAAGTGCCAATGCTTTAAACAACTAAAGTTCCAAAGTTAACATATGTGATATAATGAAATACAAAAACCATTGAGTGATGCAAATAGGAGACAGACAGTGGTGATCATTTTTATTTTTTTTAAATCTGAAAATTCAAAAAGGTAAAATTTTATCTATTCTAAGGGGGGTGGGGGTGTAATGGCCTTTATCTGAAAATTTTACACCCCATTTTTAAACAATTTTTTTAATTTTTTTAATTTTTTAATTTTTTTTTTAAACACCACTGAATTTTAATAAAGAGTCATAATTTTGTTAATATTTAGTTTATATTTGCTTGTCTTTATAACAAGAAGTTAACAAAATGGATAAGCTTACTTCTATAGTCATAAAAATTTCTATTACATTTCTATTAAAGAAATTAAGATTTGATTTTAGAAAAAAAAAATTATCAAAAATTAAAATCTTAATATTCCTGAATATATATATTTAGACACTTTAGTCAGCAAGTTTAGTTTTCTAATGTCCTACTATTATATTGTTTTTAAAAAACCTTACATTTTCATCTTTGCTTTTTTTTAGTATTATTGGTCACCTTATTTCATTTTATCTTATATATTAGCAGCAGCAGCATTCATGATACTGGTATTACAATGTTTAATTCAGCAACTTTAAATAATTTAAACTTAGATATGTTCTTTCAAATTAAGACATTGAAAAAAATGTTGAATATTCAAAGACAACAAAAATATATAATTGTAATTTGATTCTCTAATAATGGTTTATACATCCGCCATTTGAAGTAAATTCAACACGATAAATCTTCAAGAATTCCTGGTAATCTGCTACTATGTATTGCCAATATTCCTCAAACGGTTTATAGACATCACCACTGCCTTTCTATTTTTTTTATAAGGATCTTTTTGAAATCCTTTTTAAAAAAACATTAACATTTCCTTAGATTCAGTAACCACATAACAGTCACATTATACGTTAGAAATCTTTACACTCAATCCCCTAAATGTAATTGTGAATTCAGTCTATGTTTCTTACAATACGGCGACAGTATGTGGACTTAATTTCATCTAAGGCTTTTTCCAATTCCTTAGTCAGCTGCAACAGGTTACCAGGGTCAGTTTGCAGAATATGAGTGCTTTTTTCATTGTCTTCCTCTAAATGCAGCTTCAAAATAATATTTGGTGTTATTTGGTGTCGGAGAGAGCGGCTGGCTACCTATAAAAAGAAAAAAAAATTAATTAATTGTATTTTTTGAGTTTTCTAGTTTCATCTTTATTCTTTTTAGAAACTGACTAAATTAAAATACAAATTCTGATTGGTTGGTTGTTTGTTTTGTTTTGTTTTACGGCGTATCAACCTCAGCGGGTCATTTAATGCCAATAAAATTTTGAAATAAATTCATTCTTAATGGGTAATCAGTTTTGTTTATAAACACATTTTTCTATTTAACCCATAGATGGGACCCTAACAGGTACTACCACTCCAGGTCAGAGTGGACCAGGGAGCAATGGTGATGAAGGGCTGCTCCACATTCTCCAGACCTCCAGAACTGGAATCTCACCATCAGATAGAGTATAACATTATACCCAAGACATGAAGACCCTCAGCCACCGCCTTCTAGCACCCATATGATAAAAAGGGTTGGGGTTTGCCATAAGGGCAATAGGGTTGGAGCAATCATATATTTGCTAGGGCTTGACATGGCCAGCCGATTGATCGGAGGGAGCCTCTCCAACCACCTGTCTAGTCTAAGTATGGGTCTAAGTTGAGTGTTGCATGTTATGGACTGCTCATCCCCCAGGATTCCATTCTTAAGCATCATGGGTCACCACCCTTGGCCAACAGGTGGGCCCATTGGGGGAGTTTTACTCCTCTGCAGAGGTGCAGTCAGAATATTCTAATGTTCCAGCTGACATGGCGGAACAAATTCTGAATAAACTATGTTAATTTGTATCCATTTTTGAGATAAGGCTTGATAATTTGTATTATTTAGATTTTTAGGACTGTTATCCTCATCTTTATTGTTATATACACAATGTTTCAGCCAATGTGTCCTCCAGCCTTCTTTACGTTTCTTTTGGGTTTTTTGGGGGGGTCAAATTCTGGAATCTTATCATGATGGATTAAATAAAGGGTTTGGTCTGATGTTCCAAGAAGGCTCCCGATTATGAAAAGACGGTTCCCCGAATTCAACAAAAAAACATCTAAAGAAGGTCATAGGGTACATTATCTGAAATGTTGTGTATATAACAATAAGGATAAGGACAACAGCCCAAAATATCTAAATAATACAAACTATTTTAAATGAAATCATATACTACTTCTGTTACGTGATAGTTGTTAGATTTATTGTATAAGATTTATGTGCAAATACAATTATGGTGGAACACAGGTATTATTCAACTATTCACTTTTTAATGCATTAAAAGAGAATTTTTTGTCAGCACACCAACTATCACAATACTATCAACCATAGCGGGTACCTTTCACAGTTTTGGTCATGTGATATATGTGCCACAAATTAGCACATACCAAAATATTGCAAAACTGTGAGATGCTGAGCTGGCCTGATACTCTCCAAGTGCCTCTATGGCTTGGAGCACAACCTTGGAAGCCACAGTTTTAGGCTTGCCTGATTGTTGAGATTCGTGCAAAACAAGAGAAATTTCTTGAACCATCTGGTTACTGTACCTTCACCTTTTGCACAACAAATAATTTTGGTTGGGTTAGCTCAGTCGGTAGAGCGTTCGGCTAGAAACCACAAGGTTCCTAGTTCGATACCGGTCCTCGCCAACTCAGCGTATGAGTAGCACAGGGATCTGTGCGGTAAAGTAAGGAGCTGATGGTAGGTATGGCGCACCACCTCAGATGCTACAAACAATCTCCTTGGTCTAGCGCTATTGAAAAGGGGATAGACTCCCTCGCTGACTGGCTGATACCGACTTTAGGCCGCCCCGTCGACTTACTTCTTTTGCATTATGGCCCAGTTTGAACTTGGGAAGCATAAGTTTCATCAGACTGCTAACTTTATTGAAAAATTTCAATAAAGTTAGCAGTTTGATGAAACTTGGAGGTATACACAGATATCTATGGGCAGAAATAGATCTATAACTGCAAAATGACCGATTTTTTAAGCCTTTTTCTTTACTATATATATGTTATATTTTATATAAAATAAATATTTACCTGAACATCCAAACGCCACTCCAAGTCATAGTAATGAGGAAGATCCATTGACATGTCGGATAATACATTACGGATCATCAATCTGTTCTCCAAATACATTGTCAAAAGAACTTGTACAATTTCTTCTGGAAACCCAAGAATGGCAATGGAATCCTGGAAATCTACTTCATTAATCTGTAAAGAAAAAGAAAAATTAAAATGAATTTACCTGTTTAGTAACATCATCATAACTACTATCAATAGCTTGTGAGATTAGTTTAACAATTGCTCTATACTATTAATTTGATTTGGCATTAAATAACACAAAAAGGGTTGATATGCCATAAAAAAACAACCAACCAACCAACCAAAACTTTTCTAGTTCCCCAATGATACTTGCATTGGAAAATTAAGGTTGAAAAAGTTTGGCTTCAGGTTACTCTTACCACACTTTTAACCTGGACTACTACTTTTACTCATGACTTGCTCTGTTGGTGAAGCTTAAAATAGACTGACTGGCAGAAGGGTAAGATCCCCCCTCCCCAAAAAAGTAATGTCCTAGGTATGACGCTGTAATGTCCTTAAAAGGGATACAATCAGACAAGGTTGTAGTCGAATGGAAGGAGCAGTCAACACGTTCGTAGATTGAGGGTTTTATGGCAGAGAGATACAATAAGCCAGACAAGGAATGGTGAGGCATGCTACTAATCCTCGAAGCCAGCCCAGCATAATGCTGTGCTCACTATATATATAGTCAGACCACATGGGTGAGAGAGAGTGTGGAATATTCCATTACAACAACTATTTCTCTGAATTTTCCAATTTGACACATAGCATAGTGGATATAGGCATTAAGTTACAGTTTTAAGTGACAGCTATCTCTAGGCTGCAGGTTCAATCCTGGTCAAAGGCGACAGTAACATAGAATAATAATTTACACAGCTATGGTTAGCGGAATGAGAACAGGATACCACTGTGAATTGAATAAAAGATTGGGTTCAAAGTTCTGTGGTGGCTCAAGAGTATGAGAAGGTTCCCTAGTCTGACAAGAAATACCAGAAGGCTGGAGGTCACATTGGCCAAAGCGTTGTACAGATAATAATAAAGATGAGGATAATAGTCCGAATAATCCAAATGATACAATTGTTCTATGGTAGGCACCTCTTATATATTTTATATCAATCTGAAATACTTTAGTTCTAGAATCATTACTGATATTATAATATCTACCATATCAGAATTAGTATGTGTTTATGCATAAACCTATTCTAAATTTTTTTCATAAATTAACTTTAAACATTACCTGTGACAAAAAAAAACCAATCGTTTAAGAATTTTGGATGAAATAAAGTGCTCAGATGCTGACAAGCAGAGCAGTATAGAAACTAAAATAATTATTATCTACTTTTCCTTAGCAAATCTGTTAGGATTAGTTTCAAGCCCTTAAAAAAAAAAAAATAAATAAAAAAATCAGTTTATTTATTGCTTCAAAAAATTCCTGTCTGCTGATTGCCTTTTTTGTGTTTAAAAGAAACAAAAGCACATGAGACTAATATATATTTACCAACCCCTCCGCACGAGCAGGATGCGACACAAGGTCAATTTCTTAAGCAGAGTTTAACAGGTTTGAATTCAGAGTTTTCCTTCTCCTAGACCTGTTGCCTAACCAAGGTTAAAGAGCCCAGTCTGCCCATGAGACTAATAGTAACAGATGAGCTAAGGAATGTGAGAATCATTTTAGTTTATATATATATATATATATATATATATAAATATACTAATCCTATTAGTAAACCCTTGTGGTAAAAAAAACAACAACCAGGCAAATGGTTTGTTAGTAAAATATACTACCAAACTTTACCTGGGGAAAAAAAATGAAAAAATGAAAAAAAGAAAAGACCAAGAGGTTCACACCAACCGAAAATAATTGATTAACACTATAACACTTGACCAAAAGAAAAAGAATATATATATATATATATATATTATATATATATATATATAATAAAACCACTAGGATTGTCTAAAGCTAAAATTTAAAAAGTGTTTGATACCTATGTAGAGCAAATAATAAAGTTTATATATATAAAGGAAATTACAGATTGGGAAAAATCTGACAAAATGTAAAGAAAATGTTTTACTTATATATATATATATATACACGCACACACACTAGTAGAAGTGCCTTGTCCGTGACCTAACTAAAAAGATTTTAGGAACACCAATTACATTACGATGTTCGTTCATTTTAAGAATTGTTTTATTTTTTTGTTTAAGTTTAAAAATGTAACCCAAACTTGTGAGTGTTTAGAAACAATTTTATAGAGTTGCACATGCTTTTCGTACTTACTTATGAAGAACTGTGAACAGTTCCACAAATCAATTTATTTTTACTTATAGAATTATATCATTTAATCAGTAAAAATCAAAAACTAAATTTTGCATTGTTCTTAATTATAAACATATCAAAGTGTATGCATGATTTTAATGCTGAATGACACCCTTTTTTTTTAGTTATAAGTCAATACATACATACCAAAACAGATGATACTTCTTTATATATATATATATATATATATATATATATATATATATATGTGTGTATGCACACAGAGAGTTACTAACCATTAGTCTTGAGGTTTCAGTTATCAAATACATTAAACCTTCAACAGCATGTTGAATAGTTTCAGCGTCAACTTCAAGCTTTTCTGAAAAGAAAAAAAAACAAACAATATTCAAATTATAAAAAAATTGTCATGACCCCATCAAATATTTCTTATATTAGCACCCACTACTCATCATTATATATATCTTATTATAATGGAGATTGTGTGTGTGTGTGTCTGTCTGTAACCGAAACTATATCACTACTCAAGCCACAATTCCCTTAGTTATTTATGACACTTTCTCCATGATTTTATTTTTATTTAAACCTCAATTATTAATAAAAATTGTTTTACATTATTAATACTGTTGGCCTCATCTACCTACTGATAACATGCAATTGTATTTATATATACAACAAAATAGCAGTTTACAGTGTGAACGGGAAGGCTAATTTGCATATTGTTATTAAAAATTTGATTTTAATAAATATGTGCTTGTATTTTGTTGATTTCTAATTGTTTGGTTTTATCTTAATGAATATAAGGAAAATTCTCAGAGATAAATCTTAAAAGAAATCCATAAAACAAGAAGAAATAACTGTAATTTTATTCTTTACTTCCTATTTTAACTAAATAGTTAAATTAGGAAAATTTCACAATGAAAGATGGGGATGATGGAGGAGTAAGTTTCAGTTGTTCTTTTTTCAATTATACCTCCAAATCTTTGGGTTCAAATCTTTTTATCTGCATTCTTATTTAGTTTCATTAATCTTTCTTATTTAATATAATATTTTATTACATTAAAACTTAAATACTTGCACCCAAAGGGTGCATATATTTGCTAGTATAACTAATTGGAGTTTCTCTCCCATATGACAAATTACGTTAACAAAATTCTAGTGGCATATCATATCTAGCTCTACAGAGTTAGACGTGATACAGATGATAAAGATCTGGCATTTTTAGTTTTAAAGTTTGGTGGGCCTTCGTTACTCAATACATTACATAAAAAAATGTTTCCCTAGCACATCAGTTACTTACTGGATGAATAAGAACTGTTGCTAGAGTGGAATCACAGATGTATCCAGATGCTTTTAATGTAACCCTCATATATATATTTACCAACCCCTCCGCACGAGCAGGATGCGACACAAGGCCAATTTCTTAAGCGGAGTTTAACAGGTTTTAATTCAGAGTTTTCCTTCTCCTAGACCGGTTGCCTAACCAAGGTTAAAGAGCCCAGTCTGCCCTACTATTTACCCATAGCTGGAGGAAGTGTAGAATTCATACCTTTCCCAAGGGTATTAGCGCTAAGTGAAATAATTGCCACGTCCAGGATTTGAACTCGGGTCGACGAGTCCATTTCCCATGACTTTAACCATTACACCACGCGCTTCCTACCGCTTGTAACCCTCATATAGCATGGTTTGTTAGGATAACTGAGTTATCTACCCTTGATAAATTGGCTGTTTGGAGAAGATCATCTGTGGTACTAGTTGATAATTTGCATTCACTAATTAACAGCCACCTTGAGGAAGGCAGTTAGAGAGAGCTGCCTATTTAAGCTCAGTGTTTGAGAGACCATGTGTTGCATAGCGCCTTCTTTACTGGCACTAAATAGGTATATGTTATATACTGGTCTTTTCACGATACCAAATCTATATAACGTTATATACCTTTCTTACTTCTTACTCTGTCGTCTATTCTTCCGGCTGGCTTTGCTTCTGATCGTCTATCATCTATCTTGGTCTGGTATATCTTCTAAAGTCTCGTCTGGTCTTTTATTGAGGATTCTGGGTCTGGTTTCTGTTGGGGATCACTTCTTATCAGAAGCCTTGTGTCATTGTTAGTTTTTATTAATAAACACAAGACTTCGATTTATGCTGATGTTACTTTATTCCAAATCCCCACCCAGACATTCTGCGCAGATAAGGCTTACATGTTGCTAGCTCGGCTTCTAAGTTCTAACTGACTCTTACTTACTTAGTATCCTTAAACCGGAAGAGGGCTTTCTATGGAGGTTCCGGTTCTCACAGTCTATCCCCAGAAAGCAAGGTCAGAGTGAGGTCAAACGCTGTCACTCACTCTCAAGGCCATCAGCTGTACTGATCGCCATAATGATTTCTACAATACCTTAAAAATGTATTAGGGATCTACTAACTATGTAACACATGGCAGTTGACATTTGGATAGAGGAATTTATGTCAGAAGGAACAACACCTAGGACATTTCTTTTTGGTAAGTAATGAAACGTGCTAGTCTGCTATATAAAGCATCTACCAACTCACTGTGGGGGTCATCTTCAGAGCAGACTCAATTGACAACACAGCTGAATACTAATCTGTGCGTATAAAACCTTTAAATCATAGAATTATAGACAATATAATTCAGTCTTGCTTAAGCTTCATGTATTTTACACGATCTTCAGATGGGAGAGTGGTAAAAGTAGCAAGTCAAGCATTTAAATAGTGCAAGATGTTAAGTCGCAAGACATTTACACAAAAAAATATTCCACACTCCACAGAACTGAAGCTTCACCATCAAATGCAGTTTTGTGCCATACCTAGTGTTAGGTTAATTGAGTTATCCACCCTTGATGAATTGCCATATTTGGATAACTGAGTTATCCACCTTTGGTAAATTGGCTGTTTGGAGAAAATCAACTGTGGTACTAGTTGATAATTTGCATTCACCTGTTACATAATCTATGCGGTTGCATAAGATTATTGTCAATCCCCTGTATTTCTAAAGGGATGGCCCTTTTCATATCACGGGCGGGACTTTCCATGGAATATTACAGAAAGCTTACATAAAAGCTTACAAAAATAACACGGTTTTGTGGTTGGTGAATGTCTTGGGTACAAGACTGATCTAGAAGAAGAAATGAGTTAAGTGCGACCGACCACCAAGACGAAGTCCAGACGCTAGAAGAGACGCTAGAAGAATAGAAGTAAGAAAGTAAGGAAAGAGGTATGCAACATACCAATCCACAGCCACTTTGAGAAAGGCAGAGAGAGCTGCCTATTTAAGCTCAGTATTTGAGAGACCATGACAGTTGACATTTGGATAGAGGAATCTATGACAGAAGGAACAACATTTGGTAGCAGAGCGTAGAATGTCTATCTAGTGAAATTTCCCATGGTTTGATGGAGGAAAATAGAGCTCCACCCCTCAAATTTTGCATTAATGGCGATGGAACAAGAAGACAGGCAATCAACTTTCTGATGAGTTTTTCTTTGAATTTGGCATCGGCAATATTACGATGGGTGGATTTACTAGAGCATAAATTCAACGAAACATTCAAATTTTGATGTTGAACAGTTGGTAAAAAGATATTGGATCAACACAGGTAATACTTTTTTGGTACGGTCAACTGCCACTCGCTCGAGTCCAGCCTATTAACCACGCCCACAGATTTTTATGAAAACAAAAAAGGACAAATGCCCACAAATCTTGATGAAAACAAAAGTACGATCACGACGAAAATCTTATCTTACTTTTAAAACGTAATATTTTTTTAGCTTAGAAAATTGAAAGTTTTAAATAAATCAACTTTGAATCATGTAAATTTAGGGTTCTACAAACGTTTTTTCTTTAGTTATTTGAATATGCACGAATCTTTACATTTTTTTTCTTTTTTTTTTCTTTTAGAAATCAAACAATCATTTCATGTTTCCCCTCACTCGATAAATTTTAAGAAGATCTTTGAGGCTGGACTCGAGCGAGTGGCAGTTGATCGTACCAAAAATGTATTACCGGGATCAACACTATTAAAAGCACTGGATCAGGTCTCCAATAAGCACCCTAGCTTCTCAAGTTATTGAAAGGTTCGAATTTTAACTCGTCGCCAGTAAGCTTTACTTCAAATATAATTATAAACAAACTGAGAATTTTTTGCATTTATATTGTATATAACAAAAATAAATTTTACAAATTGTGAAAATCAAGTTTATGAATATTTTTCAACACTAATGATAAATTAAAAAAACAAAAAACAATGACTCGTTTTATACTAAAATAGTTTTTATTTAATGAGAAGAGAAATGCAGACAGTTTTTATTTACAAAATATTTTTTATGTTTATTTAAATAAAAGAATGTTCAGAAATAGTATCACACAATTTGTAAATTTGTTTTTGCCAGATACAATATAAGTGCAAAAAATCGTCAATTTGTTTTGTTTATAATTATGTTTGAAGTAAAACTTACCGGTGACGAGTTAAAATGTGAACCTTTCAATAATTTGAGAAGCTAGGGTGCTTATTGGACACCTGATCCAAATCACTATGCAAATTCAGAGAGTAATTTTGCAAAAAATGAATGTAAAGAAACTACTTGAGCTTTAAACCAAGGATTCTCATGTAGAGAACCATTTATCCAAAAGACAAACAAAATTAACACCATTGCAACTGAATGCCTGAAATTTGTTGATGTAATTAAAACAGACTGTAATGACAAACGATAACACTGATAGACTTTGGAAAGCTTTATTCTGCTTAGAATAATTGGTACACATATTGAGAGTTTATATAGTCTAATATTCACTAGAGAGTTCTCCAAAGGGGAGGTAATCATAAAATAGGGGAGGTAACTCTCAATTACTTATTACACAGACAAAATAAATCTTTACAAAGTTTATCAAATACAAAATGAATTAAATCTACTTGCTGCAGTATATGAGTACTTCTTTTTTTTGTATTCATATGTAGAATTGGCCCTTTCCAAACAAATTCAAATACTTTCAAAAGCTACATATTCACCATTAGTTCTATTTCAACTTTCAAACACAAATTTTCTTATGCTATTTATATGAGCTTAGATTGTAATGATAGTCTTACTTACAATTTAACATATATACATACACACACTTATATATATATATATATATATATATATTATTTCTTCCTGTTCTTTGTATACAAAAGAAATGTTATTTTTTTTCCCTTTTTGGTCCTACCATTCTTGATCCCACCAACATAAAGAAATAATATATATATATATATATATATATATATACATATACATATACATATATGTACTGTTGTATGGCTGTACCACCTGGACCCTAATGAAGCGTCTTGAGAATAATCTAGATGGGAGCTGTATGAGAATGCTACAGGCGGTCCTGGATAGGTTGTGGAAACAGCACCCCACAAAAGAGCAACTGTATGGCCAGCTGCCCCCCCATCTCACAAACCATACGAGCGAGACGGACTAGACATGCAGGTCACTGCTGGAGAAGCAAGGACGAAATCGTAAGCGACGTACTACTGTGGAAGCCAGCGCATGGGCACGCTAATGTGGGCCGCCCAGCCAGGACCTACATTGACCAACTATGTAGGGATACTGGCCGCTGTGCAGAGGAGCTGCCGGAGTCAATGAATGATAGGGAAGGCTGGCGAGAGATCATCATGCATATCCGTGCAAACTGCGCGACATGATGATGATATATATATATATATATATATATAAGTAAAGTAAAGTCGACGGGGCGGCCTAAAGTCGGTATCAGCCAGTCAGCGAGGGAGTCTATCTCCTTTTCAATAGCGCTAGACCAAAAGAATTGTTTTAGCATCTGAGGTGGAGCGCCACACCTACCATCAGCTCCTTACTTTACCGCACAGATCCCTGTGCTACTCATACGCTGAGTTGGCGGGACCGGTATCGAACTAGGAACCTTGTGGTTTCTAGCCGAACGCTCTACTGACTGAGCTAACCCGGCCCCTAATATATATATATAAATTAAGACAAATTTTCTTCCATCTCAATTATACCATGACATACAATCTACTTTCATCCATTCAGTGTTTTGCATAGCCAAGCTTCAAATAAAGTACCCTGATTCTAGTGTATATCTTATCTTTAATCGAACAGATACAGTTGACTGATTTTTTGGGGATTGCCACCTGATGCATAAGCACAATACCTTAAGAAACAACCACACAAAAAATGTAAATATAGATATACAATAACATAATTCCCTAACCTCTAGGCATAAAATAACCTTAAACAGGTTGACATGCCATCAAAATCAATCATCATGTTATATTCATTCATAAGTAAGTGGAGTCGTTGGGGTGGCCTAAAATTGGTATCAGCAAGGGCGTCTATCCCCTTTTCACAAGCGCTAGACAAAGGAGATTGTTTTTAGCGTCTGGGGGTGGAGCGCCACACCTACCATCAGCTCTTCACTTTACCACACAGATCATTGTACTACTCATACGCGAAGTTGGTGAGGGCCAGTATCGAACCAAGAACCTTTTGGTTTCCAGGTGGACGCTCTACCAACTGAGCTAAACTGGCCCTATTCATTCATAATTACTATAAATAACTATCTAGTTTTTATTAAAGCCTTTTTATATGATTTTAAAAAAAAATACTTTTTACTCTTTATTTTGCAAAGAAGTAGCTCTGATTGGACCAATGTTGGATAAGTAAAACTTTAATGAGATGTTACAATAATATAATAAAACAATGTGAAAAGTCTTACGTGCTGCACTTTGATAAACTTTGGGGTTGCAGCCATTTTTGATGAATTCTATTGAAATCCGGCAAAATTCACGAACAACTGAAATACATGAACAATGAATACACATCAATAATAAGATTTTTAAAAATAATAATGAGATGATCATAAAGAGAATGATAATAGTTCTGAAACATGAAATTAGAATACTTAACAAAAATAATGTAATGAATTTTGTTATTTAAAAAATATTTTTAGTCCTTTTTTAAATTTATTTGCATTATGTAATGAAAATGATGGAACAAATACATTAACAAAATCTTTGATGAATTTGTGGTTATAAACTCACTTATTTGGCACTTGGGTTAGGAAAAAAAAAAAAAAGTCATATACATGAGTCTTTCTCTCTCTTATATATATATATATATATATATATATATTTGCTTGAAGGCAATTACAATGCAGTATATTGCATAAAATTCGATAATTATAGAAGATAAATAACATTGACAAGTGAATCTCTCGGCATGTAGAACATCATACAGCAGCTGTTTCGACAAAAGTCTATGTTCTACACACCGAGTAATTCTTTGTGAGATTCACTTGTCAATGTTATTTATCTTCTATAATTATCGAATTTTATGCGATATACCGCATTGTAATTGCCTTCAAGCAAAAATATAAATACTTATTCACCAATGCTTCTAAAAAAAATAAACAAACATCCCAAAATCTTATATATATATATATATATTTGGGAGAATATGTGCTTTTTAATTTAGTCAGACCTAATGAAAGTTAATTCATTTATGTTTTAATTATAACTCTGCTGATCTAATAGGTCGAAATATATATTCAGAGATTGATTTTTCTCGATTTGTTTAGCCTCACATTTAAGTAGTTTAAATCCGCCTAATTAACATAAATGAATTAACTTTCAAAATTAGGTCTGACTAAAATTAAAAAGCACATATCCCAAATATACTGTCGGCTGAAAATAGCTAAAATACATATATATATATATATATATATATATATATATATATATATATGTGTGTGTGTGTCATATATGTTTCTTTCTCTCTCTCTATATATATATGTCATATACATGTTTCCCTCTTTTTTTTCTCTCTCTCTCTCTCTATATATATATATAGATAATATAGGTGCTATATCTATAAGTAAACAGTGCTCAATATTGTAGATAGAGCATTTATATCCAAGTTAGAATAATGTACCAAGCCCTTGGTTTGAATAATTGCATAGGTGAGAAACTGTCAGTAACTAAGCACCATTGACTCCATGTCCACACTACTCTAACTTTATATACATGTCTGACTGATGACAATTCAGTCATGTTTCAAACCTAGCCTGAAGAAGCCTGCCTTGACTAGTCACACTGATGAGCCGTGAAATGGCAAAACATGACTGTATGTGAATGCCAATATATGGTGGGTTGAGCTCTCTGGAAATGAATTTTCTGAGCAAAAATTGCATTGCTCTTCTTAATACAGATAGAGCACTCCCTAGTGAGTTAGTATGTTTACAACGGTAAAATTCCATTTCTAAAAAGTGGGTGTATAGCTAGTGCAGTGGTAAGAATCTGACTGATTACAATTTGGTCTGATAAACAACATTAAATTTCATTATATATATATATATATATATATATATATATATATATATATATTCATAATAATAATGAAATTTATTGTGTACAGTGCTCAGGTGCACCACAACTCATCAAAGTCTCATGTCTAGTATATAGAATAATGTATTGGTGTCAGGAACATGAATAGTGTACAGTAATAATATACATATATGTGCGTGCATATGTGTGGATGGGGGTATCAGGTATAGCGTTGGCGGATTACAGGAAGCATGGAGGCTTTGAAAGATGCAGTATATATATATATATATATATATATATATATATATACGAATGATAGATCACCAGTTTAGTCATCACCATAAAAAACTGTATTATTTACACACACACACACACAACTTGATTCAGGTTTATTTGTCAATCTCAAAATAAAAAATTTGTAATTTGATTTGTTTTCCACTCTTAAATTGTCTTATAGATTTTAATTATCACATCTGAAAAACATCTGTATCCTCAAAATTAAAGTGTTTTTTTTAATATCAAAGAAAAACAAAGTCTCTTCTAATTTTAATTGATTTCAATCGTTGTTCGTGCTTTATATACTAAGCAAGGGGAATAACTTTCGAATGCTTATATGGAAAAGCAGAATTCATTATTATGTAAGTAAGGATATTGTATACCTTGAAGAAGGCTATAGAATGGATCAGCCGAAATGTTGTGAGGGAAATAACATAAATAACAGAGCGAATCAGTATCTGAATAAAGAAAGAGAGGTATTCTTTTTTAAAATTTCATTTTATATTTTTAGGGCCATTGTTTTAGATGACCCACACATAACACGAGGTCGCGTGAGGCGTTGTCCAGAAATTGGTGTTTACCTGGGTGTTGTGACAGATATCAGGTCCTACTACGAATCTTAGCTTTTTTTAGTGCAAATAATGAAGTGATGCTGACAAGGGGAAGGGTCCCCACTCTCTAGGAAACTGAACTTTTGATATTGTATTAGCTAAAAATATTTTTTTTAAAACCCCCAAAAAAACGACTTGAGGCAGTCCATCTCTAAACAGAGAAATAGAAATAAATTAAATTGAAAATACCTTATCACAAATTCTTATGTTATTTATTTTTATTTTTTTGTTTTCTGCTTGCTAGCTAAGCCTTTAAAACAGGCAAATGTGTGAAAGCAAACTTTGAAAAACTTGTTTTTTTATTACAAAATGCACATTTGGTAAATAGTAGTAGGTATGCCAAAATGTCGTCTGCTTTTTATTTTAAAAAGGAATTAAGATTAATTAAATCGATTATTTATGGCCAAATGTTTGTCTAAGTTGAAAAGTAGTAACATAATGAGCATCAGTAAAAAATTTAAAAAAAAGAAAAAGAAAAAAAAAGAAAAAAAATATTACACAAGTAATTTATTTTTGATACATTTTTTTCGGTCAATTTTGCTCAAATATGTCCTAAACATGGCCACCAGTGATGACGTTAAATCCGTATTTTACAAAATAAATTTAACCCCATCGATTGAAATTTTTTTTACTAGAAATCAGGGAATTATGCGATTTTAATAAAATTTTCAGTGTTGATTGATTTATCAATGAAGGAATGTTATAATGCATCAGTTATTTTATTTCAAAACTTTCTGATTTTTTTTTTTTTTTTTTAGATCACTTAACTTTCTATTTACTAAATAGAAGTGCCTAAAGTTCAAACAAACCTTTTATCAATAAAACTAAAACTAATTAAGGTGGTGAGGTAGTCTATTGAAAATAGACATTAAAAACGAATTTTTTTAAGAAAAAGGCTGATCGCACGACTGTCAATTTTCATTTGTATAATAAAAACAAATTAAATAATTTTTAACTTTTTTCCCGAATCACAGTTTCCGTGGATTAATTGAAAACAGACACATACACTTCAAATTTTGTATGTTGTTTAAATGTTTGATTTTTTAACGTATAGGAATCTTTTAATATTACAAAAACTTAATCCACCACAAAGAAATGTTTTTTTTTTTTTTTTGAAACAGAGAAAATCTCATTAAAACAGGCAATGATTAATAAAGATGTAAAAATATAACCTGTTTCCAAATAATAAACCTACGTTTTTTTATTCTTATTTTTTTAAATTAATAATGCTTGATAGACAAACATACATTAACACTGAAAAGATATACTTCTATTCTATATATCACCAAATATTTGTTTTTCTTTTCGATTAAAAAAAATCTAAAGCAGTTCGTCACATTTGCAAATCAGAATGTAATAAACTCGAACTGTCTCTTCAACAAACACTTACAATGAACAGGGCAGATACAGGAATAAAGTGAATGAAAATTATTTTATTCGTAAACAAAACAACACTTATTCTAATTCTTCTTTCATGATAGGCTAAGGCATTCTCTTTTTTTTTCCTGTCAACAAATTAATACGTTTGTTGAAACCGTATTAATTTGTTGAGGAAATGAAAAAAAAAAGAGAATGCCTTAGCCTATTATGAAAGAAATATCCACAGAATAATGAAGAACATTATTTATATTATTATTAATTTGAAACTTTCAATTTAATAATTTCAAAATTGTGATAACTAGCCTCTACAACTCAGCATTTGCAGCCATACTGATAGCTTTTTTATTTAGTGCGTACTGGGACGCACATATTTGCTTTGAATTAGTCCCCAGGAAAATTTATGGGTCCCAACTAAAGCCGTCTAATTCCTACCTTGTAACCTATCCTGTGTAATTCGTTTCTAAGAAACTATTGAAATGTAGTTAGCTTGAAATGGTGAGGGAAGAAAAAAGAAAAGCACTGGGACGCATGGATACGATTTAACTGCGTCCTATTAGATTTTTGTGCGTCAGGGACACAGGACGCGTACCTATCAGCATCTCTGATCCGATTAGAGCACCTCACACGTTAAAATCTGCAGTCCCATGCTCTGATTCTAGCAAAAAAGGAAATCCCTCCCTACTATAGAGAATGACAGAAAAAGAAAATAAACAAAGAATTTTATTACCGTCAACTTCAACGTCTGCCAGAAATTTCAGATGTTCCTTATGTTCGTCTTTGAGCAAGGCCAACATTTTATTCCTTAATTTTTTTTTTTTAACTAAAACTATAAAATTGAATTATTTATCCAACGGTGCGACGTATCTCCGTTTTTCTTTTACACCGCCTACTTTTCATGTTATGCGAGATAGTGAGATCACTTCCGGTATTATACCGGAAGTGACATCTAATGCTGCTTCTGTTGTCAAGCATGGCGGTATTTTCCTGACATTTGTTCATCTTACCACCGAAGTTCCTTTTAAAATCTTTTATTGAAAATGTCTAAGCAGGTAAAAGCATCGGCTACCTTTTTTCTGTTTATAAACCTCCTCTTAGAATCGATTTATAGATTGAATCTTAGCTGTAAACGTCGTTGTTTGTAAACAACAGCTTTGTTTTAGGTTACACAAGGATTTCAAATTTGCCCGCCTCTGATCCTGATTTGAGCTTTCTATCAGCGAGTCTCTTTCCTTGCATTTTTATCAAGTACAAACCTGTCCGAGCTTGGAAAAAAAATAACAAGTGCTTCAACATGTTGGAGCAACGACACCCAAAGAGAGAAAGAGTAAAAGAAACGTGGAATAGCTGGCTTCACCTGGACGACATCTTTCTAAGCTTTTTTTCCGAAGAAAAAGAAAGTCGGAAAATTCGATCGATCATTACTGGAAAACTGGTTCAAATCTGTTTTTCTGTCTTTTAAGATTCTTTTCCAGGCAGATACTTTGAAGAAGTAGAAATGGCCAGTTTTACGGCTGGAAGTTTGCCCGATTTGAGTGGTTCTTGGTCAAATCTCTCTTTTCGATCGTGTCGTTCACCAACATGTTCATCTACAAGAAATATCAGAGGTATAGATCGAAAGAATTATTGACAATAAGTTAATATTGTTTGGATGAAATGTATCTTGCATTTTTAATGTACTTTCATTCTTCTTTTCAGCATGTAAATTATTTATGTTCAGTTCCATCATAGATAATGTTGATATTTTTACGTGACTAGGATTAAAAATGAAAGCACTCGTACACACGCACATATATGAATTTTGTAGATTTGTTTTTGTTTTAACTAAATATGGTCTTTTCTCAGAAAAAAAAAAAAAAACGGAAAAAAGTTTTTTATTATTTGAGAGAAACCCTTTTAGTTTTCAGTATTTCCTTCTGAGTGATTATTTTTATAATTTAAACTAATTTAGGTTTTTAGAGAGTTTTTTTTTTTTAGACAATAACAACAACAAAAGAAAGAAAGTGTAACACCATGACAACATAAACATAGCTTCTCTCATTTATTCCGTTTTTGTTTTCTCAATTGAACCATATGCTTTCTGAAAGAGGCAAAAAATTATATCAAACTATTTTTTTGAATAATAATAATAATTTTTTGATATTCCATTGTTGATTCAATTAATTAACTTTTGTTTTCTTTTAACTGAGATTGGATCAGATATTAATACTGACCTACTTTCATCAACAAATCTAATCAATATAATTCTTACTTAATGGAGATTGTATGTTTTTCTATCTGAAACCAAAACTACCTCACTATTCAAGTCACAATTCCCTTAGTTATTAACGTCACATTTTCCATCATTTTATTTTAAAAAAGCCTCAAATGTTAATATGATTGTTTTACATTATTAACACTGACCATATCTACAACTAATTACATGCGATTGTATTTTTATATATACAACAAAATAGCAGTTTACAGTGTGAACGGGAAGGCTAATTTGAATATTGATATTAAAAAATTGATTTTAATAAATATGTGCTAAGTATTATTGATTTCTAATTGTTTGGTTTTATCTTAATAAATATGAGCAAAAATCTCTTCAATAAATCTTAAAAGAAATCCATTAACAAGAAGAAATAACTGCAATTTTATTCTTTACATCCTATTTTAACTTTTTATTTTTCATTGTTAAATTTTCCTAATTCAACTATTTGTTAAATTAGGAAAATTTAACAATGAAAAACGGGAATGATGGAAGAGTAAGTTTCAGTTATTCTATTTTTCGATTATACCCCCAAATCTTTTTATCTGCATTCTTATTTAGTTTCATTAGCCTTTCTAATTTAATACCATATTTTATTACATTAAAATTTAAATACTTGCACACGGAGGGTGCGTATATTTGCTAGTCTATATAATATCATCTACTAAAATTCTCATGATCTGAATCCTAAACCAGTAAAAACGGCACACCATAGCGAGATGTCTTAGAGCAATACACCTATCATAAATTTTCAGTCTAATTTGCAACTGAATAATAATTTTATGGGGTCTGCATCGAGCTTAATGTCATTTTTTAATCGTCTAAATTCTCGACATAAACGGAGATAACTGAACTATGAAATGCTTCGTTTCTTCCTAAATAGAAGTATCAATATCATCATGGACCACTGTTAGTACGAAGACCCAACGGGCTCAATGACCTTTTAGTTTATATAAAAAAATCATTTTTGTTACGTTTCAGCTTTACTTTTACATTTATAATTATATAAATAATACCAAAAGTAAATTAAAATTTTTAAAAAATTAAAATAATTTATAGTAACCTTTTAAACCACTTTTCCGGGTATTATCGCATAAATGCGTCCTGGCCTCCTGCCCTAAAAAACGCTATGCGGTTCCTGCAGAAAAACCAACCCGTGCTACTATTGAACTCCCTAGCTGTTTGAAGGTGTTTTTCCTGAAAAGTTAATGCAATATGAAAGCGATATTTTACCCCACCACTAGTCTTTTCTTGACAAGTGAATGTAAATATTCCTCCTCTTTAAGCGGTTTGAAGGCGTTTTTATCAACAAATAACTTATTATTGTGATTTGAAGGCATTAAAAGTAAGCCACCACCCAGGTTTTTTATCGACATGTAAATATTTTTAAAAAAAAGAAACCCTTTTAAAATATCTTTTTTTTTTTGTTGGATATTGTACAAACGGAAATAGGAATTTCCGGTTAGATTAAACAAAGCAAAATGATGAACAATGGATAAAGGAGTCAAAGAAGAACCGGAACTAGAAGGTTCCGCTAAAGAACAATAAATATGTGGGCGTTTGGCGGGAAAGCCAGACAAAGAGGAAATAGAACAAAGAAAACAATAGATAGGGTTGCACTTACTTAAACAGTCAGCGGTCAGTGGGGACAGTCAGTCAGGAGAGAGACGGCGGACCGACGCGGTCATGCACCGCTAATGGCGGTGAGACGTCACCAGGTTCCCCAACACTATGCATCCCAGCAGTAGTAGTTCCCATTGTCAACGCTCGTCACTCACATGCACTACGAGGGAATGAAAAGAAAGAAATGTCAATCTCATACTACATACAGCATGCCTTATGATTTTATTAAGTAGTATACCAGCAACGCATACGATTCAGCGTGAGTTGAAGAAGCTGCTATATAACATATATAGAAGTTGATGGCTATGCAACATTTTCTTCTGTATTTTTATTTTAATTCAAAACAACTGTCACGAATTTTAAAATAAATACGACCGAGTTTCAAAAATAAAAACAATCAATACATTATTAAACCAAACAACTGTCACACCTTCAAACAGCTAGGGAGTTCAATAGTAGTGCGGGTTGGATTTTCAGCAGGCACCGCTTAACGTTTTTTAGGGCAAGGAGGCCAGGACACATTTATGAGATATGCATCGCTTTTCCTTAGCTATCAAAATATTCATGCATCATTATTTCAGAAAAAAAAGATTAACTTGTATGTATTTTGTTTGTAAATTATTTCTTACTCTCCCATAATGTGCATCTAAAATAATCGCTTGCACAAAAGCTAAAATTTTCTTGCATTTCAATCTTGTTTAATTCAGGGCTGTGAAGCCAGAACACAAAACCTCTGACTCCGACTGCTCTATTTTTGGCACCTCTGACTCCAACTCCTCTATTTTTGGCACCTCTGACACCAACTCCTCTATTTTTGGCACCTCTGACTCCGACTCCTCTAATTTTGGCACCTTTGACTCTTAATGTAATTAGGTGATCACAATTCATAATGAATATAAATCCATGATTTTTTATAATCTATTTATAAGGAGTGTGCACTGTATAACTTTACAGACTAAACTAGGGCCATATAAAGTGTAAATTCAACTGGAGTTGAAGTCGTTAAAAAACTATACCGACTCTGACTCCAGTGGCCCCTTATTGCTTCCAACTCCAACTCTGACTCCAAAGCCTTGATTTAATTAAGACTTTTTGGGGCAACTTTAATTAATTTTAATTAAAACAAAATGGTACATTATAAAGTTTTTTTTTGTATTTTGTCTATTCTACTTTTTCCAGCGAAATACCTTGAGCAGTTGCAGAGTTTTATGACAGAGCTTGATGATTGCTATCAGAGCACAGTGGGAGATATGGAAAATCATGCCACTACTTTGTGGAAAGACTTACAGCGGGAGAACAAGTAAGTTCAATATCAATAAATAAGAGAAAACATGACTAATTATTTCACTTGAGTTATTTTAGCAAAATATCCTAAATTTTTAATCTGGAATTTGTCTTTTAATTGGACTTGCATATATAGTCAGACAGTGTGTACTAACCCCGACCCTCCCCCCTATGTGGCTACCTGTTGGCCATGGGTGGTGACCCATGATGTTTAAGGATGAAACCATGACATGCAACACTCCACTTTGGCCCTTGCTTATGCTAGAACGAACAGTTGAAGAGGCCCCTCGGATCAATTGGTTGGATACGTCAACCCCTAACACCTATATGATTGTCCTGACCCTTATGGCAAGACTCAACCCTTTTAATCATATATGTGCTAGAAGGCCATGGTTGAGGTTCTTAGTGTCCTTGGAACAATGTTAAACTCTATCTGATGGTGAGGTTCCAGTTCTGGAGCTCTTCATTACCATTACCCCCAGGTCCACTCTGTTAGGGTCTCATCTATGGGCTAAATAGAAAAATTGAGTTTAAGATAATGTGTTTTTAAAAAATTGAATATCCATCAAGAATGAATCAGACAAAACGTATTCAGCATAAAATAACCCAAATGGAGTTGGCATGCTATAAAATCCAACAAATAAAGAAACAAACAATGTGTGGGATAACTTCCTCTTTCTAGTATGAACCAGCTCTTCTTGTATCTTTGAATTTTTCCTCGCTCTCTTTACACACAAAGGCTTGTATCATCTTACCCAGACACCAAAAGAGAGAGAAAATAAGCCATTCACTTTTATTGGGATTTATAAAACCCTGAACCCTCACTCTGCCTTGCATGGGTGGCATTGTCCGGTCAGTCCCTGTTACCATTTAGATGGCTAATGCAAGTCTGGTAACCTTAGCAAAACCTGGTTAACTGCTGTTTTCAGTTTAGGCTGCTAGATCAAGCATATCTTGTTACACCTAGCGTACCGGACGAGATGTCGAACTTTGTCAACTCATCTTTCAAAAGGCATGAATCCATCTGTTCTCTCCCCAGCTATAAGAAAATGGTAAGGCAGACTTGGTTTTTTAGACTTGTTTAGGCAACCAGTCTAGGAGAAGGAAACTCTGAATTCAAACCAGGTTTATTCCACTTTAAAAATTAACTTAGTGTCACATCCTGCCCATGGCAGAGAGGTTGGGTAAATACATACATACTCATATAGACCTACACGCATATGCATTATTATACCTAAATATGTGCACAATGGGGGCAGAAGAGATTATAGTGTCACAAAGGCACTATTTCTACAATTTGCATCACAATATAATCTTAAAAGATAATATTCTTTTTTGTGCTTTATTTTATGCCGATTATATATATATATATATATATATTTTATAAAAAAAGAAGGTCCGCAAAATGTATTATGTTTTTAGAAAAAAATTTTTATCTTACATATCCAACATGTGTTTCAGATATTCTGGTATCTTCTTCAGGCTTTGATCAATAATACATTATTGATCAAAGCCTGAAGAAGATACCAGAAGATCTGAAACACATGTTGGATATGTAAGATAAAAAGAATAAAAACATTTTTTCTAAAAACATAATACATTTTGCGGACCTTCTTTTTTATCAAATATTGAATTTTCTCCCGTTGGAACCAGAACAACATTTTTATATATATATATATATATATATATATATATATATATATATATATACACACACACTTCCAATAAGAAAGAAAAAACTCAACAGACCATCATTTGGCTATTATAAATTTATTTCAGCTGGTAACTCCATAAAAAAGCCCAGTTTTATGGAGTTATCAGCTGAAATAAATTTATAATTGCCAGTTGATGGTCTGTTGAGTTTTTTCTTTCTTATTGGAAAAATCTATATATTGTATAAATCTATAGGTGTGCATCTGCATGGGCATGCATTGTGGATATATGGCTGATATAGAGGATCCCAAATAGAATCATCCCCAACTTACTTGTCTATTGGAGATATATATATGTCTGTTTTGCATATTGGTTTTTACTTCATTTTTTTTCTTCTCTCTTGTTTGTGTGCAGGCTTCCATTAGGTGGTGTGTTGATGAGTTCCTGTGAGCAGGAGTTGCAGGAGCTTGTGCGACAGATCGACATCATGGTGAAAAGTCGAGAGAGTCAGTTGAGGCAGCAGACAAAGAGAGTCCAAAAACAACTGGAATCGAAGATGAAAGAATGTTTGCAGCAAAAAACAACGCTCGATGAAAACTTTAAAAAGGTTATTTCCAGAAAACAGATAACTATGTTTCAAGTATTTAACAACCTATAAGACTTACCTCAATTTTTTTAGGCATGCATTTAAAAAGATGAATGATAAATAAACTGGTTTATTCCCTGACCTCTGTGCATAAAATAACCCTAGATAGGTTGACATGCCATTAAAATCGATCGATCGATCAATCAGTTATTTTATTTTTAACAGTTCTACATATGAATTAATATGAAAATATATATATTTTTTTTAAGTTAAGTCAGCTGAGTAGCCTATTGTCAGTATCAGCCAGACAGCAAGGGTGTCTATCCCCTTTTCACTAGTACTAGACCAGGGAGATTGTTGCTGAGGTGAGTGCCACACCTACTGTCAGATTTACTGCACAGATCAGCTTATCCAATCTGTGCTACTCATGCGCTTAGTTTTCGAGGACTGGTATCGAATCGAAAACCTTGCAATTCCTAGGCAAATTCTCTACAGATTGAGCTAAACCAGCCCATGAACTTTGATTTATATTTATATTGTGAGACGACCTGTTCTGCGCTCTGCACCTTCAATGCACAATGTCTAGAACCCCAAACGTTGTAACACTCTGCGCTGGCCGTATTTGCACGAGTCAGAAACAGGGTCACAAAAATAAAAACAAACAATAACTACAAGTGTTTGTAAACAAGATGTGGATGGAAAAAGGGTGTGTGTGATACTTCGCTGTCTATCCAACTGGCTGCTACTGGCTATCCCTATCTTAACACCTCAACGGCCCGAGTTCTAACTGCTGGCTACTGACTTCACTTGTGGATTCGGGGCTAACTACTGCTACCGACATTAACACCTCTAGGGCCTGGGGTTGACTGCCTCAGTGCTGGAGTTTAGCTGTATTTATGTCAAACTCTCCTTCCCTACCCATCTTCTCCGGACCACACAGATGGCCAGTACTTAAATCGAATCGCTGACTTCTAGTCGTCATTAACCCTTAAAATTAAAGTAATTAAATCTTTTTCTAGACGTAGTGTCTTCAATACGTCGACCATTAATTTTTTCAAAAGAGATTTTCTCATAAAAAATCCTTTTTGCTTTTAGTACCTAGATGCTTAAGATATCATCATCAAGTGGTCCCATTTCACGGTGGTCATATAACCCTCTCAAACTTTACGGCCTAATCTTTGGATTCGTAAAAAGGTCAACCACCCACCCCTTTTACTTATGCCCGGCTTTAACCTATTCTCTTTCTTATTCATTTATTTATTTATTTATTCTGACCATGTTCGTCTTCAATCATAGTATCACAATATGAAACTAGAAGCAACTACTCAGTGTTGACTAGGTAGAGGGGGTCAAAACAAAACTTTGGTGTATTGATTTGTTTACTTTTGAGATATACAAATGCTGAAAATTTTTAAGTAGAATTTACATACTATTTCTATGTATATTTCAATTTTTAAATATCTTTTTCTTTTAGAAATCCATGCTGTCACTATTTAAATTTTATCTTTTACTTCATGAATATAAATCAAATCTTCATAATTTTTGAGCAAAAAGCAATAACCAGTGATATTTAATGTGTATATATATTTACTTTGTCATTGTTTTATTTTTGTAGTTTCTTCTGGACATACATACGTACACACCAACTGTCCCTTATATATGTACTAGAAGTGGCTACCCAGCACCGCCTGCGTAGAAGGGGAGCGGGGCAAAAAAGTTAGTCTCGCAGATCCAATATTACTGAATCCCAAGTTAGATTCTCGTAGAATGTCCCATTAAAATATCCACATAAAAAAGACATTGTGTTGATCCAACCTGTTGGGATGTCAGAAAAAAAAGTGCACAGAAACTCCGAAAAGAAAAATTAATATCTCCTATTTAGAATATTTCCCCTTATATATTTTAGAAAGAAAAACTATTTTAAACACAAATTCATCTAAAGGTGAATAATTATCAAAATTTTTGTGAAAATTTGATTCTTAATTGATTTTTTATAGAATTTTTAAAAAATTACTCTGACGTAATCAGTGACGTAGTTTGGGCTGCAGATAAAAAGAGACCGAATTTTATATAACTGGGCGCACACAAATAATTATGTATTACTATATATATTTACCAACCCCTCCGCCCGAGCAGTATGTGACACATGGTCA
This sequence comes from Doryteuthis pealeii, assembly GCA_023376005.1. Lineage (NCBI taxonomy): Eukaryota > Metazoa > Mollusca > Cephalopoda > Myopsida > Loliginidae > Doryteuthis > Doryteuthis pealeii. Next base: position 25,681,717 of record CM042153.1, read on the forward strand.
ATTTCTTAAGCGGATATTAACAGGTTTAAATTCAGAGTTTCCCTTCTCCTAGACTAGTTGTTACTATTTAAATTTTATTTTTTAATTATCTACACGAATATAAATTATTCTTCATTATATTTGCTCAAAAAGCGAGATCTGGTGATAGTGAATGTGTATATGTATTTACTTTGTCGTTAATTGTTTTATTTTTGTAGTTTCCTCCAGACACACACACACACACACACAACTGCCCTTTATATATGTATAGATAGATAGATAATTTTGAGTTCTGTAAATATTGATTTTCTGTTGTTTCTATTAGATTATGACATTACACAGCCAATTGGATAATACAGCCAAAGAAAGACAAGATGTTGTGCACATGTATGAAACTCAACTCTCAGATCTCAAGGCAGAGGTAAGAATGAAGATTTCATAATCATATTAGACAAAAGACTCATCTTATCTATATCATGACTGTTGTGTTGTTTGATTATTCTAAATGAAATGTGTCATTTTCCCTATTTGATTTCATATATAAACTCTTAACATCCTATACCACCTCATTCCACCCGGACAGAAGTCACATTCATTTTCCTAATCTGCCCCAAATGATAGACTTTGTTTAAATGTAATATTAAATATATTTAGAAGTCTTTATTTTAAGGGAAATAACAGGTCACTTTAAATGAAAAGGCCATTTTTAGCATTTCTGATAGATCCTTATAGGAATACTGCTCTGGACTTAGAAAATTCTCAACAGGATGTTAAGAGTTAAATGTAAATAAAAGTAAATTAAAAAAAAGAATTAGCAGGATTTCTATGAAAAACCAATTAAAAAATTATTTGAATAACATCATATGAATTTATGAATGTAACTTTCATCATATATATTGTTATCTAATGTTAGATAACAATATATATCATGAAAGTTACACTGATTTTTGTTATCTAATTTTAGATAACAAAAATTGGTGTAAATTTCACTTTCATTATATACTGTATTATATATACTAGCAAAAAAAAAAAAAAAGCACCCTCTAGACGGTGTAAAAATTAAATTTTGGAAAGATTTTACTTGAGGGGGCGGTATTTAAAAATTCAGTGTCAGATGGTTTGTATCATAAGTAAGTGAAATCATTACATTTTTTAAAGTAGATAAATAAAATAAATTGAAATAGAAACTTAGTTCTGTCCACCTCTAATAAAATGTTGCATTCATCTATTAATCATTAGTTAAATAATGATTTTGAATATTTTACACATAAATTTTACAAAAAAATCGTCGGTATTTATTTATTTGTAAACTTTTTAGTTAACTTCTTGTTACTGAAAAAAAAGGGCAAGAGTAATAAATATTTTTTTTTTAAATTAATAAATATATAATACTGGACATGTATTTATTAATACTTGTTTTAAAAAAACAATGTGGACTGTTTAATGTTGCATACTCAAATTCTACATATTAAAGATTTTGAATATAAATGAAATATTCATTGATAAACTTACACAATTCCTAAGGGTTTGTGACGTAAGCAGTGACGTAGTTTCAGTTACAGACAGAGAGACAACAAATCTCTATTATTAATAGATATAGGTATATGTTATATATACTGTAGCTCAGTCGCTAGAAACTACAAGGTTCCTAGTTCGATACTGGCCCTCGCCAACTCAGCGAATGAGTAGCACAGGAATCTATGAGGTAAAGTGAGGAGCTGATGGTAGGTATGGCGCTCCACCTCAGACGCAAAAAAGGGGATAGACTCCCTCACTGTATGGCTCATACCGACATTAGGCCAACTATATATATATATATATATATATATAAAGAGATGCTGATAGGTACGTGTCCTGCGTCCCTGACATACAAAAATATAAAAGGACGCAGTAAAATCATATCCATGCAACCCAGTGTTTTCCTTTTTTCTTCCTTCACCATTTCAGGCTAACTGTAAATATATTTCAATAGTTTCTTAGAAATGAATTACACAGGATAGGTTACAAGGTAGGGGTTAGATGGTTTTAGTTGTTTCCCCAGATCATAGATAAAAAACCTACAATTTATTAAGAAACTTTACTTGTGACCCATAAATTTTCATTCAGAGAAAATATGTGCATCCCAGGACGCACTAAATCAAAAAGCTATCAGCATCACTATATATATATACCAGGGTCACTGACTGCTCAGCTACCACAACCCTGTCCTCGGGCATTATTGGTTATTACTAGGCATACCCAATTTTGTCGGCTGCTAGGTTTTTAAAAACAAATTAAAATTAATTAAATCTATTATTTAAGGTCAAACTTTTGTCAAAAATGATAAGTAGTGACATAATGACCATCATTAAAAAAAGAAAAATATCATTACATATGCAGTTTATTTTTAATAGATTTAAAACGATTTGTTTTGGTCAATTTCAACGTGATCCACCATTTTGGCTGTTTTTCAATGGTTTTAGGTGCTTGTTTACAATTTTAACGTAACATTCGCGATTGCAAAAAAATTTACCAAAAATCAGGTAATTATCCGATTTTAATGAAATTTTCAGTATTGATTTATCAATTAATGAATTTTATAATGCATTAGTTATTTTATTTAAAAACTTTTTTGCTATGAAAAATTAATATATAAAATTCATTTAAAATATGAAAAGCCTGATGTTAAGTTTAAAATGTTATATTTTTAGATTCAAATGCAAACCTTATTTTATTACATCAAAGTATACTTTTTGAAGAAAAACTCGATTGAAAATGTACCCCCCCCTTTTTTAAGCAGAAAAAATATCGATGTATAATTTTTTCTTTTATAAGATAATAACCAATTAAATAATTATCGAAATGAGTAAAAAGAAATCTCCAAAAAATTAATTATTATTTTTTTACATTTTATTTTTCGATTTTCGGTACTTATTTTCTCATAGAAAAGCCACCGTAAAAAATTTTTTGGGGTTTCTATTCATAACTTCGGTCTTTTATCTCTTTATTTATACTGCAATTAGAAAACTATAAGACCAACTTGAAAAAAATGTTACGCCCCCAACATTAAGAAAATTAAGTGACCTGAAAAAAATGAGAAAGTTTTGAAATAAAATAAATAATGCATTATAAAGATCATTCTTTGATAAATAAACACTGAAAATTTCATTAAAATCCGATAATTCCCTGATTTTTGGTAAATTATTTTCTGTAGGGGGGCTAAAGTCATTTTGTCAAAAACGCAGATTAGCCTCATTTTGGGTATACCTAGTTATTACCCATGGCCTATAGGTAGCCCCATTTTGGTGGCGGGTGTTGGTCTTTAGACCCCTGCAGAGATATAGTCAGCTAACAGGGCGGGAGTTTCTTGGAGAAAAAGCACAATAAATGCATTCAATTATATATTCTTATATTAAGTATTTTACTAGATATTTTCAGGAATTAATGTGTTATCGTCTGACATTATTTTTGTCTTTTGATACTAGGCGTCCAGGCTAAGGAACGAGCATGAACGGTTGCACAAAAAGTACCAGCGTAAGATGCGAGATATGGACAAACAAGGAAGAACAGCATCAGAGTTGGATCAAGAAAGAAGCAATGAAATCAAACGATTGAACAATCAGCTTAAGGTAACCAGATACTGATAAACACAGACTTTAAACTCTTAACGTCCTATACTGCCTCATTCCACCCGGCTGGAAATCACATTCATTTTCCTAATCTACCCCAAATGATAGCCTTTGTTTAAATGTAATATTAAACATATTTAGAAGTCTTTGATTTAAGGGAAATAACAGGTAACTTTAAATAAAAAGGCCATTTTTTGATAAATCCTTATAGGAATGGGGGCTTTGGACTTAGAAAATTCTCAACAGGATGTTAAGCATTACTTGATATAACACCGAAAAAAAAAAAGAAAAAAAAAAAGAAAATTTTTGCTACACTCTTTCGTAAAGCAATGTAAACAGATTTTTGAAATCTTATATCTTTTTTAATAGTAGACATAAAAAAAAGTTGTTTTGTTGTCAAAATTCAAATAAACATGTTTTATTTCTAACAGTTACATTCAAATTAATTCAAATATTTAAGATTTTTTTTGGGGGGGGGGCTCAAAAATGTTCTGTTTTGATTATCATATGTTGTAAAAGAAAATTTTATGATGGCCAACAATCAAAACAGAACTTCTTTTTTCACCATATAATAAAATATAAAATTTAATGTAGAAGAACATTATGTGACTATTTCTTGTTTGTAAATAATTTTCTCATAAAACTCTATACGTTAGATTACTTTAGATATATATTAAAATAAAACAAACTTTACATAAATCAATGATACCAGGCATGTATTTATTAAATATTCATTCATAAACTTACACAATTCCTAAGGATATTGTGACATAAGTAGTGACGTAGTTTCAGTTACAGATAGACACCGAATCTCCATTTTATATATATATATATATATATATATATATATATATATATAGATAAACCTGGTTCAGTCGGTAATGCATGAGTAGCACAGCTTGGATCTGTGTGGTAAAGTCGGAAATTGATGGTAGGTAGTGGTGCTCCACTTCAGATGCAAAAACAATCTCCCTGGTCTAGCACTAGTCAAAGGGGGATAGACTCCCTCACTGTCCGGCTGATACTGACAATTGGCCACCCAACCTACTTTACTAATAGATGCAGCTTCCTGGACCTGGTTGTCAATCCATCTACGACAAGGAAGAGTTTGTTACGAAACCACTACTGCCAAGTGGCTTTATATGATCCTGAGGAACACTCCTGTGACACTACTGTATTGGTTCTTATCTTTCCTTTGGACCATAGCAACAGTGTGGAGAGGGGGGCATCTGCTGCATGTGAAACTGAGCAAATATCAAACTATCTTTTTGGTACAAATAATGTTCAATATATGTGAAATAATAATAGAAAAATTTTTTTGTCATAGATGCAGTGCCACATAGGGATATTGATTTTGCTAGGAAAAATTCAAAAATCATCAATAACTTAAAATTGGCTGACTTTAAAAAATTTTTTGACAGCATTTTTGGATTTCACGCGCAAAAATGCTTTTATAAACCAATTTTTAGTAGTAGGGAAGCTCTAGAACTCATTTTACAGACAAAAATAGATTACAAAAAGTCGCCATTTTTCGCCAAGCCACCAAATTTAGACAGCTAAAAATCGACATAACTCTGCCAATTTTTTGGAATTGGAAGGTCAAATTTTGAGGATTGTCTAATGTTAACATAATCCACATGGAAAAAATTTCAGAAAAATTGAAGGGGGGTGGGTGACAATTTTACTTTTTTCTGGATGATTTGACATGGAATTACCCTGTTTTTAGATGTGTACATGCAATATTCTTTGAAGTAAAGATCTGTACAAAATTAAAATATTTTGATACACCTTTTATATTTGATATAAAAGGATGTATCAAAAATATCTTAATTATTGTTTACACTTGTGTAATTATTTGTCTGCCTCTGATTGTTCTGCCTACATATATACTTGCATACATTCATTGACTCCTCTCCAAATCTATTTCTTCTTTCCTTCCTTCCCACCCCCTGTGTCTGACCTTGGCATGAACTCTGTAGATTGACGATCAATATGTACCTTCACCCTACTCCCACCCTGATGTGTACATGATAATGATCACCCTACAAAGTCTCTTTCCTGCGCATTTGAACAATTCAACAGTTCTTCCCAAAACACCAAAGCGACAACACACGTCTCCACCATTCTTCACTGCTCTGCAACCAACTTGATAGACTCAATATTTTTTTACCTGTTAAGAACTTTTGAACTTTTCATCCCTTTTGTCATCCTGTTTAATTGTTTGTTTGTTTTATGTTCAATATATAATGTTTATGTTAAATCTATTGTCTTCAGTTTTCCCTTTTTTGTTGTTTCATTCAATTGTTTGATGTTCTTAAAGACTGCTTGGTTAAACTATCTGTCCAACCTTCGCAGACAAGAGAAGGCAAAATACTAATAAAATTGGATGTTATTTTATTTCTCAGGAATCAGAGGGGCAGAATCGAAACCTCGAATTGAAAAATAAGGAACTGATTAGCCAGGTAGAAAATCTTGACACTAAATACAGAGGATTGAGTGACAAGTATCAGGTATTTACAGAATATTATTTTTCTTTTCTTTTTCTTTTTTTCTCTTGTTGCTTTTATATATGTTTACCCAATTGGAGGTTGTGGTATAATGGTTAGTCATAGGAAATGGACTCATCAACCTGAGTTCAAATCCTGGACAAAGCTACAGTTCACATAGCACTAATACCCTTGGAAAACATATGAATCCAACTATTCTCCATCCAGCTATGGGTAAATAGTAGGGCAGACTGGGCTCTTTAACCTTGGTTAGACAACCAGTCTAGGAGAAGGAAAGCTCTTAATTCAAACCTGTTAAACTCCACTTGGTGTGGTCACTACTAGAATAGACTCTGTCCTAATTAGTGATCTATTTCAATAATTAAAAAGAAATATCCCCACTACCACTGGCAGGATGTGACACAAAGTTAATTTTCAAGTGGAATAAAGGTTTGAATTTTAGAGTTATTTTTACTAATTACAGGTAACAGGTATATTTGAGTAAATACATACATACATACATACAATATTGCTCTTAAATATGTACACCTCTGCCATTGTTTTAAATAAAAGTTAATTCTACCATTGTTTTAAATAAAAGTTAATTCTATTCGATACCAAAGATACCAGGAATTTATTATTTCTAAAAAGTAAGTAAAGTCGTTGATATCAACCAATCAGCGAGGGAGTCTATCCCCTTTTCACTAGCGCTAGACCAAGGAGATTTTTTGTTTTTGTGTCTGAGGTGGAGCGCCACACCTACCATCAGCTCCTTACCTTACCACACAGATCCCTGTGCTAATCATACGCTGAGTTGGTGAGGGCCGGGATCGAACTAGGAACCTTGTGGTTTCTAGCCGAACGCTCTACCGACTGAGCTAACCCGGCCCCTAATATAAAAAACTCTACCGATTATACAATAAAAAAAAATTCTATATTATAAAATTTCTTAACCCTAAAAGTCTTTTATATAAGAGATCAGAATCCCTTCTCTTTTTTTTTTTGGCTGTACAAGTTCATATTTTATTGCAATATTTTTGTTATATGCTTATTTAATTTTCCCTTCTTTTCAGATACAGCAGCAATTGTTGGAAAGCAAGGAACACAAATTCAACTCTGAACGAGATATGCTGGAAGACCAATTGACTTCAGTAATGGGAACAGTCTCAGCCAAAGTGAGTGCAATTGCATTTTATCTATATAATGACCTTTTTCCTCTTTGTTAATCAGTCTGTAAAATCTTCTGGTGTAATTTCTGTTGTTGCATAGGGCCAAATTCAAGTTGTAGTAGTAGTTGCTGGTAGTAGTAGTAGTTATCGTTAGTTCAGAAACAACATACTCAAGTTATATAGTCACAAGGGGCTGTTTATTTATTTCTACACTCGTGGGTTCTTTTTCAGAGAGAAGGAAAGAGAGAGAGAGAGGGTATGGTCAAATTACTCTATCGTAAATCATGTTTGATAGTACTATGCGAAACCCATACGGAAAACTGGGAGTCCACGTCTGGCTTCCACCAAAGCCCAGCCGAAAAAAGGCCAATTTTCCTCTTTTTCCATTTCTTGTCCCGGGGTGGGAGGGTCACCCAACTTCCACTTCCAGTTAAAACCTGGAACTTCCGTTTTTATTTTTAAATCTAATTCGTGTCATTCATCATCAGTTGAGTTCTTAACTTTAACCTTTCTATGTTCTTATTTGTTTTTCCTCTTTTTCTCCAGAAATCCGAATACCATTTTATTTTTAATCCCAAATTCCCGTAGACCATGATAATTACGCTACACTGTGCACTCTTCCTAGGATCAAAATGTTAGTCCACAGCACTTCTGCTTAGGATCAGTGTGGTATATAGTAGGTTCCACTTCATTGGCCATGTTCTTATCTTCAAGGAGGAGGCAGCCAAAAACAAGTTGTTCTTGGTCCAGGAGATTCTGACCTGGTGTAGTACCTCCCTCTCTTCATTGGCCATGTTCTTATCTTGAAGGAGGAGGCGGCCAAAAACAAATTGTGCTTGGTCCAGGCGATTCTGACATGGGGTACTACCTCCCTCTCTTCATTGGCCATGTTCTTATCTTCAAGGAGGAAGCAGCCAAAAACAAGTTGTTCTTGGTCCAGGAGATTCTGACCTGGTATAGTACCTCCCTCTCTTCATTGGCCAGGTTCTTATCTTCAAGGAGGAGGCGGCCAAAAACAAATTGTGCTTGGTCCAGGAGATTCTGACCTGGTGTACTACCTCTCTATTATACAAAAGCAGAGGATTAAAATAGTCTGATACCTTCATGACACTGGGTAATTTTTTAAACATTAAACCTATTATTGGAGAATGGAACTTAAAATAAAACAAAAATAGAAGAGAACAGGTTGTGCTGACCCGCCTTCACATAGGCCACACGTACATCATCCATCGTCATTTACTAGAGGGCACAGAATCCCCAATATACACTACATGCCAAGAGAAATTTACAGTGAAACATATACTGCTAGAGTTTGTAGACTTTGGTCTAGTGCGAACAAAATACTACCAAGCAAGTAATTTGAAAAACTTTTCACGAGAAAAAGACCATCCAGGATTTTACATTTCCTAAAAGAAGTGGGATTGTACTCAAAAATACAAGTAATTGAACAATAGTTAAAATCTATACATATACATTTTTTTTTTTAACTACTCCTACGAATCCAAAGTTTAGTGGCATTAAATGACCCACCAAGGTTGATATGCCATAAAACAAAACAAACCAAACCATACACATGTAGGAACTCACTGTCAGTATGCCCCCTTTTACCCCACGCGTAGGTAGTTAGACATGAGATCTAAGTGTAGTATCTGTTCTGATGAAAATCTAATTGAAGTACCAGAGAGCAGTACTTTGATCCTAGTACATAAATACTACAACTGATACTAGGCAGAAGTGCAGATTTATATGTAGGTAATCCCATCATCTTTTACAAGATCTATGCGAGGCGCTTGTGGTATAACAGTTATCATCATAGAAAGTGGACTTGGCTACCCAAGTTCAAATCCTGAACAAAGCTGTTTGCATTTCACATAACACTAATACCATTGGGAAAGGTATATATTTCCAACTCCCCGCTAAGCCAAAATAGACACAAGCACATTTTATTAATGTGGTGATGACATGCAGAAAGCAAGGCTTCTCATAGTGGCAAGTTTTCACAATTGCTAAAATTCCCTCGGCATTCCCCTTGAGACCGGCAATAAACCAGCCCTTAGCCATTTTAGGTGTGGGGATAGGTGTTGCCTGGGGGTGAGGCACCCTGGAATCCAGCCATTAGCTTTTTTCACCACCTGACACAGGAGAGCTATAAATCCAACTATTCTCTTTCCGACTATGGGTAAATAGTAGGGAAAACTGGGTTCTTTTACACTGATGTACTAGTGATCTCATCTTATAGTCGCTCTTTGGTATCTTGCAGGACCCCCTTCTTGAACCACCAATGTTTTCAATAGCTTCCTGATTGACCCAAATGTGGCATCCCATATTGGGTAATCTTGAACTTTAAGTGACTAAATTCTGACCATAAAATTGTACTTGCGCATTATTTGAAATGAAGTTAACTGTTACTAAAAACACATTTTATGATATTATGAAGTAAAAACAATGCATTAAAATGGATTTGAAAACCGGCTTGTTTTCTCTGTGAAAATTACTTTACAGCAAAGATGGCTGCCATTGTTTACACATGCTTCTTCTTCAAATTCATGGAAAAAGAACTCTTATTGCCTCATTAGTTAATTCATGAAGTCCCTTTTCTTTACTCCAAAATATCATAAAATGTGTTTTATTAACAGTTTGCTTCATTTCAAATAATGCGCAAGCACAATTTTATGGTAGGAATTTAGTCACTTAAAGTTCAAGATTACCACATATTGAACAGATGGAGCTGCCAATCATAGCATATTTCCGCTCATTATGCACGTGGGAATTACCTCCAAAAATGACCATACGGTTACCCAGACTACTGAAGATGATCAAATGATACAATGTTTCAAAACATTGTGACTATAATAACAACTAAGATGAGAACATTAGTCCAAGTACACCAGTGTATATTAATTATAACTTCATTTTCTTTTTCGTTTTTTTTGTATTTCTTTTTTTTGGGTTTTTTTTTTTTTTTGCTTTTTTTGCTTTGTGTGTTTGTAATTTTTAAAACTTTTTAAATTTCTATTTTACTAAAATACACCAATTTGAAAGAAATTTTTTTTCTTTATTCTTTACTTATTTCTACTTTTTCCATGTTTATTACTCATTTCTTTTCTTTCACTTTAAAATAGTAGGAGGCAGTCACTTTAAAATAGTAGGAGGCAGTCACTTTAAAATAGTAGGAGGCAGTCACTTTAAAATAGGAGGCAAGAGTCTTTGTGGTGTAGTGGCTAATGTGCTAGACTACAACATTGTTGCAAGTTCGAACTCCACTCACGCTATTACGTTCATTTTCTGACCTATAACCTTGGCAAAAGGTACTAACCTCATCATCTACCCTAGCTATTATGGGTTAAATACTACCTCTACTATTCTTCCACAAAGGTGGCTTTGGCATTAAATAACCCACAAAGGTTGATATGCCATTAAACAAAGAAACCAAGCCTGAAATAGTGGGAAGCAGAGATACTGATGGATACGCAACTTGCGTCTCTGACGCATAAAAATCTAAAAGGACGTAGTAAAACCGTATCTATGCATCCCAGTGTTTTTCTTTTTTCTTCTCTCATCATTTAAAGCTAACTGTAAATACATTTCAATAGTTTCTTAGAAACGAATTACACAGGATAGGTTACCAGGTAGGAGTTAGATGGCTTGTTTTCTCCAGATCACAAATAAAACCCTACAATCTATTAAGAAACTTTAGTTGGGACCCATTAATTTTCCTGGGGACTCATTCAAATCAAATATGTGAATCCCAGGATGCACTAAAATAAAAAGCTATCACAAAAGCATCATTGCTCTACTGTTCTTCTTTAAACCTGACCTGGAGTGGTAGTACCTGTTAGGGTCCCATCTATAGGTTAAATAGAAAAGAATATGTTTATAAAAATTGAGTACCTATCAAGAATGATTTTGTCAAAACTTTGTCGGCATTAAATTACCCATTGAGGTTGATATGCCATAAAACAAAATAAACAAATCATGTAGAGCAGTTGCTAAATATGTATATGTATATAATAGGTTTAAACTAGCTGTAAAGATTTACTGAGTAAAGCACAAAATAGGCCTCAATGGTGTTGCGGTCTGAAAATAAGTAATATGGGTTACAAATTAAGTAGGTTTCAAGAAGATTTGGACTCTCGTCCCATATTCTTGAGAGTCCAATTGACATGACCTATTAAGTCTGATTTGTCTTTGTCCAATTTGTTTGTTTGTTTATTTATTTTCCTTCTTTTTTTTCTTTTTTTCCTTTTTTTTTTTCCTTTTTTTTTTTTTTTTTCTTCATTTCTTTCTTGAAATCTTATCTTTTCTTTGTTTCTATCTTTATCTCCTTTTTTCTCTTTCTTTCTCTATTTCTTCTTTCTTTTTTTTTCTTTTCTTTTCTTTCTTTTCTTTTCTTTTTTCTTTTCTTTTTTTTAAAAACTTTTTTATCATGTCACTCCTTACCCTGTCCAATCTTAAATGTTTCTGTGCACTGCTGTCAGGACACCTGCATTGAGAAGATGCAGGCTGCCATGGAGGTGTTGTCTAAATCCCAGAAGCGAACGATCGAAGAAAACAAGCGACTGCTACACGATCAGAAAGTGGCCAATTCCAACTTGCAGGTACCAAACTGCATGACATCAACAGACCTTAAAATTTCTCTAGATTTTTTAAAAACTTTTATATTATCTTTTTCTTTTTTTTTTCTTTCTTTTCTTTTCGTTTCTTTTTTTTTTCTTTTTTTTTTTTATTCACTAATATTTTTTATGTTCTTTCAGGCTTCTTTTTCTTTTCTTTCATGATTTTTATTATTAATTATTATTTAAAGTTTGGGGTGAAATTTTGGAACAAGCAGACAATATAATATATTTTTCTTATTAATTCTGAGAGGAACAGCTTTTGATTCTTAAACCTATTTAAAACTAATTTTAATTCACTTATTTATTGGAGGAACTCTTGGTGTAAAGTTTATCATCATTAGACACGGACACGGTAACTCAAGTGTCCTGGGTATGACCTCAACCTGTATTTAGTGGTCAAGTTCCAATTCTTAGGCCCTTACTTAGGCTAGACAAGCGGTCAGAGAGGCCCCTTCCAATCAATCAGCTGGTCACGTCAAGCCCTAGCACCTATATGATTATCCCAACCCTATTGCTCTTACGACAAGCCCCAACCCTTTTTATCATATATATGCTAGAAGGCGGTGGCTGAGGGTCTTCATGTCTGGATATGACGTTAAACTCTATCTGATGGTAAAGTTTCAATTCTGGGGCTCTGGGGAATATGGAGTACCCCTTCATGATCATTAAATCCAGGTCTACTCTGATCTGGAATGGTACTACCTGTTAGGATCCCATCTATGAGTTGAATAGAAAAAAATGAGTTTAAAAAAATTCAATATCTACCAAGAATGAATAAAGCAAAACCTCTTTGGCATAAAATAACCCATCAGGGGTTGACATGCCATAAAATCCAACCAACCAACCAACCATAAACATAATAGGAATTTTAGTAGTACAAAGGAGAGTAAAAAATTATCCGCACTTGTTTTATGGAAGCCAAGCACATCATGGATTATTTGATAGGCAGAACCATGACTAATCTGCAGAGAATAAGTTACTTCATCAATGATAACTTGCCAGTTTGCCATTACCATCTCTCGGGCTTGCTGAAAATTCTCATCAGTGGTAGAGGTTGACGGTTGTCATGCTCCCTCTTCGTGCGTCATGCTTGTTTAGCCACTTTTAATCTTCTCTATCCACTCATACACACTTCGACACAATAATGCACTGTCCCCGTATTGTTGTGCTAAAAAAAGCCTTCTATGAATTTCAGCTCCTGACACTCCTTCCAACCAGCGAAATCGGGTTACTGCTCTTTGTTCTTCCTTGGTGTAGCCATGTTTACACAGTAAAGATCATAACACTGCGACCTATAAGCACACATGTGCAGAACGCAGTGTTACAATGATAAAGGTGTTATGGCAAAGTGCAGTTAATTTTTTAATTTAAAATCATATTTA
>CM042153.1:25697456-25857456 GCA_023376005.1 Doryteuthis pealeii
TTTTGTCACCATTAGACTTTTACTGTGCCACTGTAGTGTAATGGTTATCAAGCCAGTCTCACAGATCTATTAATACAAATAATGAGTCAATTCCTCCTTCATTTTGAAGTGTCATCTTGTGGTTTTGTCACCATTAGACTTTTACTGTGCCACTGTAGTGTAATGGTTATCAAGCCAGTCTCACAGATCTATTAATACAAATAATGAGTCAATTCCTCCTTCATTTTGAAGTGTCATCTTGTGGTTTTGTCACCATTAGACTTTTACTGTGCCACTGTAGTGTAATGGTTATCAAGCCAGTCTCACAGATCTATTAATACAAATAATGAGTCAATTCCTCCTTCATTTTGAAGTGTCATCTTGTGGTTTTGTCACCATTAGACTTTTACTGTGCCACTGTAGTGTAATGGTTATCAAGCCAGTCTCACAGATCTATTAATACAAATAATGAGTCAATTCCTCCTTCATTTTGAAGTGTCATCTTGTGGTTTTGTCACCATTAGACTTTTACTGTGCCACTGTAGTGTAATGGTTATCAAGCCAGTCTCACAGATCTATTAATACAAATAATGAGTCAATTCCTCCTTCATTTTGAAGTGTCATCTTGTGTTTTGTCACCATTAGACTTTTACTGTGCCACTGTAGTGTAATGGTTATCAAGCCAGTCTCACAGATCTATTAATACAAATAATGAGTCAATTCCTCCTTCATTTTGAAGTGTCATCTTGTGATTTTGTCACCATTAGACTTTTACTGTGCCACTGTAGTGTAATGGTTATCAAGCCAGTCTCACAGATCTATTAATACAAATAATGAGTCAATTCCTCCTTCATTTTGAAGTGTCATCTTGTGGTTTTGTCACCATTAGACTTTTACTGTGCCACTGTAGTGTAATGGTTATCAAGCCAGTCTCACAGATCTATTAATACAAATAATGAGTCAATTCCTCCTTCATTTTGAAGTGTCATCTTGTGGTTTTGTCACCATTAGACTTTTACTGTGCCACTGTAGTGTAATGGTTATCAAGCCAGTCTCACAGATCTATTAATACAAATAATGAGTCAATTCCTCCTTCATTTTGAAGTGTCATCTTGTGGTTTTGTCACCATTAGACTTTTACTGTGCCACTGTAGTGTAATGGTTATCAAGCCAGTCTCACAGATCTATTAATACAAATAATGAGTCAATTCCTCCTTCATTTTGAAGTGTCATCTTGTGGTTTTGTCACCATTAGACTTTTACTGTGCCACTGTAGTGTAATGGTTATCAAGCCAGTCTCACAGATCTATTAATAAATAATGAGTCAATTCCTCCTTCATTTTGAAGTGTCATCTTGTGGTTTTGTCACCATTAGACTTTTACTGTGCCACTGTAGTGTAATGGTTATCAAGCCAGTCTCACAGATCTATTAACATCCTATTGAGAATTTTCTAAGTCCAGAGCATTCCTATAAGGATATATCAATAAATGGCTAAAAATAGCCTTTTCATTTAAAATTACCTATTATTTCCCTTAAATCAAAGACTTCTAAATATGTTTTAATATTACATTTAAACAAAGGCTATCATTTGGGGTGGATTAGGAAAACAAATGTGACTTCTAGCCAGGTGGAATGAGGCGGTATAGGAAGTTAAGAGTTAATACAAATAATGAGTTCAATCCTTACTAGATGCCCCATACTTGTGACCTTTGTGTCACATCCTACCCATGGTGAAGGGGTTGGGTATTAAAGAGCATCCCATCATGGTGTAATGGTTAGCTAGCTAGTCTTGCAGATCCATTAATATGAATACCGAGTTTGACCCTCGCTAGATGTCCCATAATTGTGATTTGTGTCACATCCTACCCATGGAAAATGGGTTGGATGGTGTAATAGTTAGTAAGCTAGTCTTGCAGATCCATTAATACAAATAGCAAATTCAATCCTTGCTAGATGCCTGTGGTCCTATGCCAGTCATGGTACCCGATAAGATGACTTAGCTACATGAATACCACACGCTCCATACTTGGGACCTTGAGTCACATCCTACTCATGGCGAACAGGTTGAGTATTAAAGGTTGTCCCATCATGGTGTAATATATTTAGCAAACTAGTCTTGCAGATCCATCAATACGAATAGCAAAAGTTAAACATGTGGTCACAGAAAAATACCACTCACTTTATTATCAATGTTGTAACCTATCTCTGGACACATTTCAAAAACAGGAAGATATGATGTGTTATTTTCAAGTCAGTGAATGAAAGACCTTATTGTTTTATAAATCTTAGCCCACCCCCAAGGGGGTATTGCTAGCCCCAAAATTTAAATTGTTACTTGTCCTCTGCTGGTTACTAACTGACTAACCAACCCTTTAAAAAAAAAAAAACTCTTGTGTGTGACCATTTCTCGAATTTACTGAGAGTTCCTGTGATTGATGTTTTGCCGTCGGTCACACAGCTGGGCACCAGGTTCACTGGTGGTGGGAGGTGGCTACTTCATTACAACTTGCTTTTGATATTTGATATATTAGTATTTCATATTGTGGGGTTTTAAGGGGTCAAACAAGAACAAAACGACGGGTAACAAATGTAGGAAAATGTATTAACAAAAGAGTAGACAATTACAGTACAGAGAAAGGGGAATTACGTCCGACAAATAGAATTATGAGCTGACTCGCATTGGCTTACTCTCCAGCCATAATTGTCCCTGTTACTTATAGTAACCGTCGGCGCATTCCATTAGTCTATAGGGTATATCACCTACAATACATATTTAATGTGTGTGTGTGTGTAGGCAGGCATGTTTTTATTGAAAATGATAAAAAAGGACTTTTTGGCAAAGAAGACATTGCAACTGTTGTTGGACAGTTTTAAAACTGCTTTCAGTTGTCAAAGTTGCGGCACCCAAAAGAAAAGCTGATTAAAAATCTGTTGTATCCCGAGATGTTGGATATTCAGAAATGATAATAAAACAGAGAATATGTTAACAATAACAATATTTGTTCTATTTATTTTTCACTGACAGGGAATACAGTGGATGGGTTTGGATTAGAGTTCTGGCTTGATGTTAGGATACACGTGTGTCACCTACTTGATTCTGATCTGCCCTGCAGTCTTTTTCCCCCTCCTCTTCAGAGAGTCCGGTTCGAATCGTTAGGGGGAGATAACTCTCCCTAACAAAATCTAAACACTAAATGCTTGTCTGTCAAAATATTCCTAAAGGATTCTGCTGCCTAAATACACATTCTGCAGAAATCAATCCACAACCTCTCAGATCCTGACTATTCAACAGATCATAGAATGGGTACGAGCAAAGAATCTAGAGGCAACGGTACTATTCGTAGATTTCTCCAAGGCATTTGATTCCATACATAGAGGAAAAATGGAACAAATACTACTAGCATATGGTCTCCCCAAAGAAACGGTTACAGCTATAATGATGCTATACAAAGACACTAAAGCGATGGTACGCTCACCTGATGGCAACACAGATTTCTTTGACATCGCCGCTGGAGTCCTACAAGGCGATACATTGGCACCATATATATTTATAATATGCCTAGACTATGTATTCTAAACATCATTAGATACCATAAAAGAAAAAGGTTTCACACTAAAAAAAGGCAAGAAGCAGGCGATATCCCGCACAAACAGTCACAGATGCAGACTATGCTGATGACCTTGCACTTCTTGCAGATACACTGGCACAGGCTGAGTCACTGCTACATAGCTTGGAGGAGGTAGCAAAGAATATCGGCCTCTATGTGAACTCCAGTAAAACAGAGTTCATGAGTTTCAAAAAGAAAGGAAACATCTCCACACTCAACAGCAAGCCTCTTAAGCCAGTAGAACAATTCATATACCTAGGTAGTAATATCTCATCCACAGAGAGTGATGTTAATACACGAATAGCAAAGGCATGGTCGGCCACAAACAAATTATCAGTCATATGGAGGTCCCTGACAAGCTGAAGCGACAGTTCTTCCAGGCTATGGTTGTACCAGTGCTGCTATATGGCTGCACCACTTGGACCCTAACGAAGCATCTTGAGAATAAGTTTGATGGGAGCTGCACAAGAATGCTGCGTGCAGTCTTGAACAAGTCATGGAAACAGCACCCTACAAGGAAACAGCTGTATGGCCACCTGCCCCCCATCTCACAAACTATCCGAGTGAGACGGACTAGGCATGCAGGATACTGCTGGAGAAGCAAAGATGAGCTCATAAGCGACGTTCTCCTGTGGAAGCCAACACATGCAAGTGTGGGGCGTCCAGCAAGGACCTACATTGACCACTATGCGAAGATGCTGGTTGTTCCGCAGAAACCTCCCAGTTGCAATGAATGATAGGGAAGGTTGGTGAGAGATTGTCATGGATATCCGTGCTGCATGCGCAGCATGATGATGATGATTATATATATATATATATATATATATAAACACACACACATACACAGTGTGAATTTAGATCACAGAAGTTAAGCAGCGATGAGTCTGTATAATACTTAATTGGGTAACACTTAAGCAAGAGCAGGTACTGTAAGCAACCTGAGTCCTTTGTTTATTAAGATGACTTGAAAGATGGTTGATATGCTATAATAGAAAACAACCAACCAACCACATTCTTTCCCAATTTGGAGTTCCATCTTTGACTGAAAATCTTTACATACCCCCTCTCCTGGGAGCCAAGTGGCTCCAATTTGAGAATCACTGAACTAGGTAATAAATTATGTAAACCAAATGAATTATTGTTTTAGATTTAATAAATAAATCTAATAATGAATCAAAAGCTTTTTGAATGAATGTGTGTATTGCATTTATAAGCAATTTGATTAAAGGCCACCTTAGGTCAGCCATTAAGTTCAATATTAAGCCACAGCCTATTTATTGAATTTATTATAATTGAATGCAAATAAATAAGGAAGAGTACTCTATAATTAGTATCTAAAAGTTGTCTTCCTTAAAAAGTATAATCATTAAAATGAACACAAATGCAGACCCCATCCTATAAGTTGTAAATTGAATTGGAAATTTCTTTATTCTCTCAATTAGAGAATTTTAATTATATTTAAAAAAATTAATCATTATGATATGAATTATTTGTAATGTTTTTGTTTTTGTATATCTAAATGCAGTGCAAAAAATTCTTGGCCTAACCAAGACAGGAATGAAATATATGTGTACATATTTATCCTACAGTTTGACACACTTTGTATATTTTTTGTCAAGTTTCTTTAAAACTTTGAAAAAAAAAAAAAAAAAAGATTCAATTAAGATTAAAAAGCAAAAGTTCATTCCTTTCTTGGTTGAGTTGTATAATTTTCAAGCACGCTTTTGTATTTCATTAATTCTTAAGTAAAATTCTCTCTGTGTGGTTAGACGCTAGACACTGAACGGAGAGAATTAACACAGAAAATGGATGCCTATGTAAAGGAGAGAAAAGAGGATCATCAGGAGATACAGAATCTTCAGGATCGAATTTTGAAGAAAGATGAAGAATTAATGTAAGTAATCACATTATAACCTGAATTGTTAATTTATTAACTTCCTGTTGTTTGTTAAGTCAGATCAATACATTCACTGTTATTAATTCAATGGCATTTCAGTCTTGGAAGACTATAATGTAGTTTTTGTGCCCCTGAAGCTACAGTGCCTCCTGTGACTGTAAAGTCCAATGTTTGAAAAACATTCTCGACCACAGATGTCGCATGTGAAGGCTGTCCCTGAAGATGTTAATGTGCTGGTGCTTTCTTGCCGCTGCTTTCTTCTGGACTTCTTGGCTTCAAGGTGTTGTGTCAGGGTGGCTTCAGACATGGACAGACCGCTACAGACTGTCCATGTCTGAAGCCATTAATATTGTAATGATGTTATATAATAATATATGCTTCCACCCCTGGTGGGTTGAGCACTTTGGAGGGGATTTTCGCTGATGACTGCCAACTAAGCTTAAAGGCAACTCTTATAAAACAGATGTAGCACTCTCTGGTGGCCTTTACATATATATATATATATATATATATATATATATATGTATGTATGTATTTATCAGTTAAAATTTTCATTCCAGTTTGTAGGTGCTGATGATAGCAGAGTGGTTAAGAAGCCTAACTGATGATATATCGATCGGGTTTTCACCCTGGCTGGAGGTAGCCTGCAAATGTCTAGCCACACTGAAGAGACGTGATATGTTCAGTGTCTGAGGATGACTATGATAATATTATATATATATAAATATAAATTCAAATAACCTAAGAGTAATGATATCACTTACCTTTCTCTTTGATTTCTTCTTTAGAAGTGACATTAACATTATGTATCTAATTTTTATCATTGTCTGCCTGATTTCCTGTCTTAGAAAAACATGTAAATTTTCAAGTAATTTAAACTATATATGAATTAAAGATGACCAAAAAAGATTAAGAACTTATAAGTAAAAAAAAAGTAAAGTCGTCGGGGCGGCCTAAAGTTGGTATCAACCAATCAGCGAGGGAGTCTATCCCCTTTTCAATAGCGCTAGACCAAGGAGATTGTTTTTTAGCGTCAGGTGGAGCGCCACACCTACCATCAGCTCCTTACTTTACCGCACAGATCCCTGTGCTACTTATACGCTGAGTTGGCGAGGACCAGTATCGAACTAGGAACCTTGTGGTTTCTAGCCGAACGCTCTACCGACTGAGCTAACCTGGCCCGAATGAACTTATAGAATTACATAATAAAAGAAATTATCAATTATAGAAAAATTTTGGTTTTATATTTAAATGTAAAACTATTATATAACTGTATATAACAGTTTTTCATTGATTTTTTTCTTTTTTTTTTTCTTATCTTTCACCTTTTCTTTTGTTCAGTGATTTGAGCAACACAGAGAAATTGCTGAAGGAAGCAATTTGTGCCATGAAGTCTGATTTGGAGGCCAAGAATAGACACATTTCTCAACTGGAACAACAAATGGAGAGTCTGAAAATTAATCCAAGTGAAGAATTACAGAATAAGGTCAGGCATTACGATATATTTATTCTAAGGATAAATAGCATAAAATAACAATATAAAAGTTGCTACCAAAAAAGATCAGTGAAATTGACAATATGAAATATATATATATATATATAATGTTATACTTATCTGAACTCCCAATTAAATAATGAATATTAAAGTATCTATTTAGAAAATAGTATAGCCCACACTACTCATTAGAAATGGGCTACTCCAAAGATTTCTGTATTAATACTGTTAAATAATGAATGTGAAAGTGTCTATTTAGGGAATGGTATAGACCACCCTATCCATTAGTACTACTCAAAATGGTGGCATGAGTACCAGTGCTGATATGCAAGTCATCGACTTCCAGTATGTGGCGAGTTTCCAGTTTCACATTATAATATATATAACATGTAATGTAAAAATGAAAATACATCAAATCTTTCTGTATTGTTTAATATTATTTTTTTTCACATGATGAGATACAATACAACAGAGAGAAATACTTGGAACTTCATCAGAAATGAAAGCTATGCACAAACTTGCTTGCTATTATCTGAGAGCACAAATATGGTACTGTTTGTGGCACAGAAAAATATCATGCCAGTACGTCACATCAGACAGTCTGAGAAGCACTGGTATAGACTACACTACCCATTAAAAATGGACTATTCCCAAAATTTTTGTTTTAAATAGACCAGGTTTTTTGGTAGTTGCAGTGTGGTCTACTATCGGTAGTAAACACCAAAAACAAATCAGGAGCCAGGGTCCTTAAGGTAGTGTGATACTACTATCGGTATCAGCCAAACAGCAAGAGAGTCTATCCTTTTTTCGCTAGTGCTAGACCAGGGAGATTGATTTTGCTAAGGTGGAGTGCCAGACCTACTGTCAGCTCCCAATTTTACCACTTTGGGCTACCCATGCGCTGTGTTGGCGGGGACTGGTATTGAACCCGGAACCTTGCAATCCTAGGCGGTTGCTTTACCAACTGAGTTAGTTGATTGTCTAACCACGTACTTGGTGAATCTAGGTTATTACTACTTTTCATTGTTAGCACCTTGTGATTGCTGAATTTTTTTACAACTGGAATTTTTACCTAGTGTCTACCATCTCCTTCAAATGTACTCTTCTTGGCTCATAATGAAGTAGCAATAAAAATTCTACACTACATTCTGTTTGAGTACGCTCTCTCAAATTCCCAAAACACGTGACAGGGTATGACACAAGGTCAATTTTTAAGTGGAATACATCTTGTTTGATTTCAGAGTTTTCCTTCTCCTAGACTGGTTGCCTTGCTAACTCATTCTGTTTTACTCTAGTTTAGCTCAGACAGTAGAACATCCACCTAGGAACTACAGGGTTCTGGGTTTGATACCGGCCCTCACTAACTAAGTGCATGAGTTGGACAGCTTCTGTGCGGTAAAGTGGTAGTCCACTTCAGATTCAAAAACAATCTCCCTGGTTTAGTGCTAGCGAAAAGAGGATAGACTCCTCACTGTCCATCTGATACCAACTCTAAGCTATTCTGCCAACTTTACTTACTTGTTTGATTTCAGAGTTGTCCTTCTCCTAGATTGGTTGCCTTACCAAGACTAAACTCATTCTACTTGACTATTTACCCATAGCTGGGGAAGATCTGATGGATTCATGCCTTTTCTTAAGTCCATTTTT
Source organism: Doryteuthis pealeii (assembly GCA_023376005.1). Taxonomy (NCBI): domain Eukaryota; kingdom Metazoa; phylum Mollusca; class Cephalopoda; order Myopsida; family Loliginidae; genus Doryteuthis; species Doryteuthis pealeii. The sequence continues at coordinate 25,706,084 of CM042153.1, forward strand.
GTTGGCATCCTTCCGTCTATGCGAGACAATTGAATAGTGTCCAATTTTTTTTTTTTTAAACTACATAGCCTGGGCAGGTTCAAATGGAGGATGAGCTGTTGTCCAAGCAGCAACCCCCCTCTCCACTGCCACAGTGCTCCAAAGGAAAGGTAAGAAACCAATGCTGTTTGGCAGCGGCAGTGTCATAGGAGTTGCTGGGTAGCACTGGTTTTCAGCATCACACCATCTTAGGGACCCTGGCTCCTGATTTGTTTTTGGTGTTTACTCCCTTTGCCTTTCCTTGGGATGAGATAAAACTGCAAGGCAGCTGAGTTTTTGTGTTGGATTTTTCATTGTCTTAGATGGATTGCTGACCAAGGCTAAGGAGCCCCTTCTAACCCATTTGGAAATTTGTGTGAGTAGTAAGTACCCCAATCCTACTACGGTTGGTGTTTCTGAAAACACTAAAGACATTAATGCAAAGTGATATGCAATCAACCTTACCCAGGATTTGAACCTGGATTGCCAATTCCATTTCCTACAAAAATAACCATTATGCTAAACGTGCCTCCAAACTTTTGGGTAACATTTGATTTTTATGGTAATAATAACAGATATGAAAATAAATTATACCTGTCTTCGAACCACCCTGTCAGCTGGGGCTTTACAAATTCACCAACTGCACCTCTGCAGAGGGGTATGAACCCCTCCCTCAATGGGGCCACCTGTTGGCCTCGGGTAGCAGACCGTAATGTCTGAAGACAGGATCATGGTTGCTGAGCAGTCCATTACTAAGTGGTCCTGTGACATGCAACACTCCACTTCACAACTTGAACCTGGGCAGGTTCAAATGGAGGATGAGCTGTTGTCCAAGCAGCAACTCCCCTCTCCACACAGCTTACTCGGGCTTAGACAGGCGGTTGGAGAGGCCCCATCTGATCAATCAACTGATCATGTCAAGCCCTAGCACTTATATGATTGTCCCCACTGTATTCTTTGAATTGCTCTTTTGACAAACATCCCACTCTTTTTATCATCATGGGTGCTAGAACGCAGTCAACCACCATTTTATTAATTCTATCAATTTATTAATAAACATGAAGTTAATGAAAATTATTTCTACCAGTTTCTAAAACCAAACCAAACGAAAATATTTACCTACAAACTATTTGCTTAATCATATATGAGGTGTGTCAAAAATGTATCAACATTTTTTGTACTTTTTTAAACATCTTTTATTCTGAAAAAAAATTAATGTTCCATTCATTCTTCATTTCTATCTTGGTAAATACAACTTTAAACTTGGTACTGTTTTGACACACCTTATATTCTGAAAAAAAATTAACATTCCATTCATATTTGACACACCTTGTATATATTTTTTAAAAACAAGATTTAGCATTAGATAGTCCACAAGGATTGATATGTCATTAAACACATTGAACAACCTACTAATCACTCCATTTACTTTTAAAATTATAGTATTATGGAGTTAGTCTTGGTATAATTACTGGTAATTTATGAGGAAGTGCGTTCCGGTCTCCTGCCTCAGAAATTGCTACCCAGTGACTATTAAAATAACGTCCCCAGCTATGTCGTCTCGGCGGTTTTACTTGAAAGAAAACAACCAACTTAGGGCGTTAAATGTATTTTAGAGGGGGGGGGGCTTCTCTTTTTAGATATGAACAAATGGAGATGGGTGGATAGATATATATAAACAAAGTAAAAAATGAACAAATTGAGGTAGATAGATAGATATCATCTTCATATCTAAACAAGAATTACGACAAATTTCTATAAATAAACAAGAATTACAACAAATTTCTATAAATAAATTTCTAAACAAATTACAATAAATAAATAAGAATTACGACAAAAAAAGAGAAGCACCCCCCCTCTAAAATACATTTAACGCCCTAAGTTGGTAGTTTTCTTTCAAGTAACACAACCGAGACAACATAGCTGGGGACGTTATTTTAATAGTCACCGGGTAGCAATTTTTGAGGCAGGAGACCGGGACACACTTCCTCATAAATTACCTAATTACTGGTAGTCTATGGTATCTGAGGAAATATTAGCCTACTAGATACTGCAACATTGCATATAAGATCAAGGAGATTTTTTTTACTTGACAATATTGGTACAAAGAAATTTTCTTTTAAATTCTCTTTTATTGTTTATCAAACATAAAATGTGAGTTTTTTTTATTTATTTCATTGTGTAAAAATAGGTTTATTAATTGCTTTTCTTCACTTGTGTTTTTCTTTCACAGGATGACCCATCTGAAGCTAATAAAGCTCAGGAGAATGAACAAATGTTTCAAGATAAAAAATCTGGGGTAATCCTCATTTGAATAAATTAAACATTTCATCAACAATATTAAATAAACTACAAACATTTGTGACATGATTTCTTTAGTATTGAGGTCAGTTAGCCTACTGTTGCTTTGAATAACAGCAGCTAAGTACCACTCAAGCAGTGTCCAAGACAGTTGATATAAATAGGACTCAAGAATGATCCATCCATGAATCTGGCTGATTTGGGTGATTCCATTCCTTGAGTTCTGATTGGCTGCTTGACTGCTTGATTTGAATGACATTGTCGAGTCTTATATATACTCTGTCATTTTGCAGTGGACTTTGTAGCTTTCGGGATTGTATTGGGTTACAACCGTTTGCTGCCTTGTCTTCCCAGTTCGACGGTAATTGATTTTAATTATTCTTCATTTAGGGAATTTGGGATTGTATATCGGTGGTTACACTAAGTGTACCTCTCTCTCTTATATATATTGTCATTCGTATACAGTTTTGCCATTTCATTGCTTATCAGTGTGACTAGACAAGGCTGCTTCAAGCTGGGTTCAAAACCCAACTGAATTGTCATTGGTCAGACATCTTACCACTGTGCCATCTACACACGCTCATTTTAGAAATGGAATTTTACTGTTATAAACATACTAGGCCACTAGGGAGTGCTCTATACATTTTAAGGAGAGCTATACAATACAAGCTTAGTTGTTATGTATTTTGGTGAAAAAATTTTTGTTTGATAAATTTTGGGTGTTTAAAATTTTTTAGATGTGTTTATGTTGAAAAAATTATTGTAAGAAAAATATCTATACTTTGGTTTGGATGAAATGTTTTGCTGTTATTTTGTCAACACATGTTTCAATCAAATTTTGTTCATATGCACGCAATATTATATTTAAAATTATGTTTTATTATGTTTATTATATAAAACGAATAAAAGTAAAATAATGAAAACAAAAATATCAACCGTGTAAACTGAGATCTTCTTCAGGACACAGCATTTTGATTTTTTTTTTTTTAAACAAGTAATGCAAGGAAAATATTTGAAATTGATTACATCATAAACAAATTACTTTTTTTAAGTCTTAAAAACATTTCCAGATTTGAAAAATAGGAAAATTTTTGACGGTTTATGTTTTGAAAATTTGAAAAGAAAGTTTGCTTTTTTTAAAACAGTTTAAAAATGTTTTGAAAAATGATAATAAGTCTAGCTGTTATGTATTTTGGTGAAACGATTTTCGTTTGATAAATTTCAGATGTTTAAAAATTCTTAAATATATATATATATATATTTACCAACCCCTTTACATGAGTAGGGTGTGACACATGGTTAATTTCTTAAGTGGAGTTTGACAGGTTTGAATTCAAAGTTTTCCTTCTCTTAGACCAGTTGCCATACCAAGGTTAAATAGCCTACTATTTACCCATAGCTGGAGGAAGAATAGTTGAATGCATATCTTTCCCAAAGATATTAGCGCTATGTGAAATACTAATAGCGTTATCTAGGATTTGAACTCAGGTCGCCAAATCCATTTTCTACAACGATAAGCATTATACCACAAATGACTTTGTATGTATTTCCCTAACCCTCTGTCACAGGCAGGATGCGACACAAGGTCAATTTTTCAGCAAAGTATTACCAGTTTGAATTCAGTTTTTTTTTCTCCTAGATTGGTTGCTGTACCATAGCTAAAGAGCCCTGTCTGACCTACTGGAGAATAGTTGGATTCATGCATTTCCGAAAGGGCATTAGTGAAAAGTGAAATGCAAACAGCCTTGTCCAGGATTTAAACTCTGCTCATTGAGTCCATTTCCTAAGATGATATGCATCTCCACTTGTGGCAATATTTAAAAAAAAGGATATTGCTATATTCATACTTTAATTTTTGACCCATATCTTCTAACATTTTCCCCAAGTTAAATAATTCAGCTAGGGGTTGAATAGTACCACTACTATTCTTCTACAAGGATAGCTTTGGCATTAAATAATTCAGCTAGGGTTGAATAGTACCACTACTATTCTTCTACAAGGATAGCTTTGGCATTAAATAATTCAGCTAGGGTTGAATAGTACCACTACTATTCTTCTACAAGGATAGCTTTGCATTAAATAATTCAGCTAGGGGTTGAATAGTACCACTACTATTCTTCTACAAGGATGGCTTTGTCATTAAATAATTCAGCTAGGGGTTGAATAGTACCACTACTATTCTTCTACAAGGATAGCTTTGGCATTAAATAATTCAGCTAGGGGTTGAATAGTACCACTACTATTCTTCTACAAGGATAGCTTTGGCATTAAATAATTCAGCTAGGGGTTGAATAGTACCACTACTTCTTCTACAAGGATAGCTTTGGCATTAAATAATTCAGCTAGGGGTTGAATAGTACCACTACTATTCTTCTACAAGGATGGCTTTGTCATTAAATAATTCAGCTAGGGGTTGAATAGTACCACTACTTCTTCTACAAGGATAGCTTTGCATTAAATAATTCAGCTAGGGGTTGAATAGTACCACTACTATTCTTCTACAAGGATAGCTTTGGCATTAAATAATTCAGCTAGGGTTGAATAGTACCACTACTGTTCTTCTACAAGGATGGCTTTGGCATTAAATAATTCAGCTAGGGGTTGAATAGTACCACTACTGTTCTCCTACAAGGATGGCTTTGGCATTAAATAATTCAGCTATGAGTTGAATAGTACCACTACTATTCTTCTACAAGGATGGCTTTGGCATTAAATAACACCTGGTGGTTGATATGTTATTAAACAAAGAGACGTAACCAAACCAACATTTTGCTATGCTGAAATGTTTTTGTACTGCTTCTGTCCCATAATAATTGTTACATTTGACTGAATTTTATTTGCAGAATGTAACAAATGTTATGGGACAGAGGTTGTATTATTGGCATCTGTTTCTATTCATGATGAACAAACTTTGGCTCTTTTCTCCTCAGTAGATAAATTAACCATCTCAAACATTATGTGTAAAGCAATTAAAAACAACAGGACACCCATAAAAGGATTAAGTCTTTTAATTATTAAGCCAAACATTCAAGAGCTTCAGCCAGCTTCAAGACAAGACTTGACTTTTTATTACTCTTTTCTTTTTCATTGTTCTAAAGTTTATTGGCTTTTTCTTCTTTGTCAGTAAAGCTAATCACACTTGTTCACAAGTTAACAAGATTTCCGTCAGTCATTTATCACATATCTAAGTGCTTTTTTTTATTTATCAAACAGTTGGCAAGTGGACAATTGGACTCTCTCCGGTCAGAAAATCATCTTCTCCGTCAGGCTCTGATTCAACAGAAGGGAACAGTAACTGATGAGCAAACAGGGCAACATCCCGACAACCCCAACCTGGCGCTTGAGCTTGCCAAATTAAAAGTAAATAACCAATTTTTTTTTATCTACACTAGCATAAGTGGGCGCCCCCCGGGTGCAAATATTTAAGTTTTAATGTAATAAAATATTCTATCAAATTAGAAAGACTAACAAAATAAATAGAAACGAATATAGAAATATAACACTTACTTTAATGTTATTTTAATTGATTTCTATATAGATTACTATATAGAATTGCTTTTAATGATATTTTTTTGAGAAACAAAGTAGCCAATTCTTTTATATAAATACACAATCCCCTGGGAGACAAAAGCTGCAATTTCATAATAAAACAAAGCAAAATAATACCAATTACAAAATCTTCAGAAAGTTCAGATAGAATTAACTAGAATTTATAAAAATAACTAAATAGAATACATCCAAGGCCAAATAGACAAAAATCAGAAATTCTGTAGAAGATAAACACAATTAGCATGGCAGACATTAAATGAAATTCTTGGTAGGATTGAGATCAAGGCTAAAAGCAACCAGCCAAGAAGATAGTCTTTTGAAGTGGACAGAACACTTCAAGACCCCCCCCCCTAAAATCACTTGAAATAATTCCCCCAAAATCAGTAACAACCAACTAGACATCAAGCAAGACACTTCATGACAGATGAAAACAATAAAATGTATATAAGCTACAGGCCTCAATGAAATACCCCCCCCCCCCGAAGACAAAGTAAATTTGATGATATACTTCATTGATTATGCATGCAGTGTATGAATAAAATACAATAGAGAACAAAAGGCTGCATCCTCTAATTCTCCACATTCCTTAAGTATTAATTTGGTGTGGACAGGGGGGGGGGATATATTGTAGAAACCTGATTATAAATTAATTGTAGTGTTATGGATCAGTGCATTTTTTTTCTGTTAAGTATCTGGCCGCCATCCTTGGCTAGTTATAAAAGAACTTAAAGTAAATAAGTAAGTAAGTCCCGAGTTATTTGGTAAGTCAATAAGTCCTGTGGTATAGTATCCTTTGGTAAGTGAATCCTTTAGGTCCGTCGTCCAAGAAGATCCAAGTAGCAGTGAGCTAAGATTAGAATCAGCAATATAAATACAACAGCAGCAGCAGAGCACCGCCAGTGATTGGATAAGAGGTTGCCTTCCCTGGTCACATGGTAGTCGGCGAGTCTATATTTAGAAGTGACCATTTAGTACACGCCTTATATCTAAAAAAGCCAAAATTAATTACAGATGTATTAATTCAATTTTTGATCTTGTGTATTCTTACAGCGTACCATCACATTAAATGTTTTTGTGAAATAAATTTTCATTTCTGTTTAAGCTATTCTTATAGCAAAACATGTCATTTAATTATCCGTGTTGTCTTTTTTTTTCTTTTTTTTTTTTTTTTTTTTTTCTCATACTGTCAGATATATATATATATATACTAAAGCTGAGTGAATAATGTTTGTCTCCTAAAGGCTTTTTTACTATTTAGTTTAATGACACAAATTTATATTAAATTATTCCTTAGTTTTAGGGTAGGTAGATGTTTGAAAAAATTCCATTTTAATTGGTTCTAATTAGATGTAATTTGCAATTAAATCAAAAACTGACCAGTCTCTTATCCATATTCTGCCTGTCACTTGCCTCCTCTCTATGTATATCTTGATTACCTACTCGTTATATATGTTAGTTTCTCAGTGAGAGTAGAGAGAAAGAGGGATTTGAGAGTGGGAAACGTATTTGTATGTTACGTTTCATAAGCAGCTAGTCTAGCCAACATCTCTGGCCCTTAATAAATTTAAATTAGGTCAAACGTTCCCTTTCTTAGAAATCTTACAAAATGATTTTAATGTTTTATATATATATATATATATATATATATATATATAAGATATACGTAAAATTATACAGTTTCAGTATTAGGAAAGATGAAAGCATAAGCGAAGTGTACATGCATTTTATTGTTTTTAATTTTCAATTTATTTATTTATTTTTTTTAGATATCCTGTACTGGTTAATTTTTTTTTATCTTATTGTTGTTGTTTATGTCTCTTTGTGACGGCCGCCCAAGCAAGGAAATGAGTAATGACAGTCGACTGGTGAAGACACTTTTATTTAGATAAATACGGGAGTTGTCACCTATCCTCCTGTTTCGCAACTGGTCTTCAACTTGAAACTACAATAGAATACAATTGGCTATGTAGTTTCTCTAATATACAACTAATAAAATCGAAAAAGAGGAGGAAAAGTTCCAAGCATGTAGATACCTTCTTGTCGCCTCAAATCCTGCTGCTAAAAGAATTCAAAACCAGCGCCACGCAAACATGTGACCTTTACCGGTGTCAAACGGTGCCTGTACCCACGCAATAGGATGGCCAAACAAAACAAGGGAGATAATTATCTTGCTTTTACACTCTTAGTATCCGACAATCCTTGAGTCTTAATTTGGTAAGGACAGGGGATATGTTGTACAAAACAGGCTGTAAATTAATGGTATTAGTTTCATGGATAGGTATCCTTTCTATGACATCTGCACCATCACAAATTCTGGGTTTTTTTTTTCTTCTTTTTGTTTTCTTTTTTAATTAGACACCTTAATTAAATCAAAGTTATGGTCATATGTATTTCTATGGTGTACCACAGCATGAACTATGTGCCTTTTATATTTCACATATGTGCCTTTTATTTTTATTTTTATATTTATATTTATAATTCCTTTTACATTTGCCTTTTCTTTTCATTTCAGAATGAAAAGCTTGGTTTACAAAAAACAGTGAATGAACTGTCAACTCAGTTAAAGAACTGTGAAATGGATTTTCGGCAGAAAGTACAGGATGTGATGAAAAAGGCCCAACAAGCAGTAGAAGATATTAAGAGTAAACATAGTTGGTAAGTATTATTAAATAATAGATTAGCTGTAAAGCAAGGCACGGAGAGGAGAGTAGCCCCGACAGCAAAGAGAGCCAGAAAGAGAGAGAAAAGACAGCAGCCCCAGAAAGCATCACAGTTTGTGTGCATTCAGTGCACCAAAGACTGACACTCAAGAATTGGTCTGCAGAGTCACTATTTTTTTTTTTTTTTTTTTTTTTTTTGACACTACGCCATCGTCCTTAGTGGATGGAAAGGTGCCAACAATCAATAGATTAGCTGTATCTATTATTTGACAGGTAGTGTAGATAATTTTAAAAGATTTTAACCTTTCATGTTAACTCAGTGTAAATTGTCAGTTTAAGGTAAGTTGAAAACTTGGCTTTCATTGGACGAGTTAAAGTCAGGTGACTAAAATCCTAAAAGTTTGATTGTAACTTTAAATCAATTATGGGGGGTCTCCATGACGTAGTGGCTAATGTGATGGACTACAACACTGTAGTAAGTGTAGTGAGATGGGGAATATCCTGAGTTTTGCGAGGACTACTATTAGAAAAGGAGGAAGAAGAAATAAGAGATAGTAAAGGTTTTTTAAAAAAAAAGTGATGAACACAAAATGGTTTGTCGGGAATTTGACCGGGGTGTGACCCCCTGAATAGAGAATCGAAAGCCGGGTGTTAACCGGAACCAGAAGTCATGTGGTGACGTGGAACGATGAAGAAAAATACCGGTCTCTTTTTGATTTCGGACAGCGTAGAGTACGGACGGGCCTCTGGTCCCTAGTGTGGAATCACAGTAATCTAACAGTGTCCTCTTTTTCTCTCTGCTTTTCCTCCTCTCCAAAACAACCCACGAGACAAGCCCTGGAAATAAAAGATAAGCAGCTTATGACGATATATTTCTCACATTTTCCTTTTTTATCGACAAGATGACCGCCACATGCCAAACACCTTTTTAGTGTCGTGAATTTGGAGGCACGTTGACAAGACCCACTATACAACATATATCGATATTAGAACGTTACGTATATATCGCTTTTGGGTACTGTGAATATACCGCCACGTTACAGTAAGCAAGTGCAAACTTAAAAGGTATGAACCTCCTTTATTTGCTCAACAGCCATCTCTTTTGAGGTGCCTCAGGCATTGGGCAATAAACCCAGCTCTGCCCCTTTTAAATCGAGGAGCAGGTGTTGCCTGGGGGGGTATGGCCCCTAGGATTCACACTGATTTATTTATATTTACCAGTCCAGAGGCCGAGGCCCCCGAACATCAAGTAAGTATAGTAGGGCAGACTGAAAGTAAAGAAGTAAAACCCACTTGCTGGTAATCTGAACATTAGCTACATTAATGAGAGTAACCTCCCCTTGTTTTTTTTTCACTTTGAGGAAGCCTTAATAACAATTAAGTTTATTTCAAATAATGCACAAGCACAATTAAGAACACATTTTATGATATTCTCGTGTTAAAACATGCAGTTGTATTGATTCAAACAAATTCGTATTCAGTGTAGATTTACGGTGAAATAAAAATGGCAAACCAAAACATAAGGCTTACTCAAAATGAAATAAACAAGGGGAGGTTACTCTCATTTATGTAGCTAATGTCAGATTACCCACTTGCTTTCCTTGTTTTTGTCATGTCTTATATATCATCATTGTCCTTATTGGTCATTGCTCTTGGCAGGTCTTCCGCACAGCATCCAGTACCCACACAGAGCTGATCAATGTATATTTTTGCCGGTCTGCCTACACTGATGTGTTCATGTTTTTAGTGATACAGAATAATATCTTTTATTTTTTATGACAGGAAAATCCAGAAAGCAGTTGAAGAAACTGAAAAAAAGATTCAACATCAGCGTAACGAACAACAGCTGGCCCAGCAGCAGGCAGAAGATCAGATAAAAGCGTTGAAAAAGCGAATTGCAAACCTTGAGCAAGAATTGTCCGAGGAGAAGGAGAACAGTAAGAGTAAGTGTTTTCATCTGAAAGAAAAAAAATATTTGATAGCAGCTTTTCCTAGCATTGGCTGGGACAAATGAATGAATTCATTCAGCATCACGATCAGGTGTTTTTTATACTGTGCTTGTTATTTCTTGGACACCATTTTGTGAAGCTTTTTTACTATCTGTTATCCTTTCTAGCTGTTTTGCCCACTTCTATTTTTGTTTTTTTAATAATTTCTATATCTCTTACTAACTAATTATAGGGCTGGGTTAACTCAAGGTTCTTAGTTTGATACCCGGCTCTTGCCAACTCAGCGTATGAGTAGCACGGGGAACTGTGCAGTAAAGTAAGGAGCTGATGGTAGGTGTAGCGCTTCACCTCAGACACAAAAAAAAACAATCTCCTTGGTCTAGCACTAGAGAAAAGGGGATAGACTCCCTCACCGATTGGCTGATACTGACTTTAGACCACCCCAACGACTTTTACTTTTATATCTCTTACTTGGTCTGCTCTGTAATCCATGTTGATTTTTTTATCTCTTAGTTATTCCTATCATTATGCTCTCTCTCTCTCTCTCTCTCTCTCTCTCTCTCTCTCTCTCTCTCTCTCTCTCTCTCCTTGTGGTTTAGTTAAGTTCCACTAAAATTAGATATGTATAATTTTAATTAAGTTAAATAAATCCATTGGTACATCTATATATTAATACTACCTCTTGCAACACCTTCTGGTCAAAAATGAGACTGTCCAAATTGTCCAAGATGAAATGCAAAAATTGTAAATCCTGATTATCTGGTGTCACTTAATCTGTCAAATTCTTATTTAACCCATTTTAAAAGGAATTGTTCCAAGTAAACAAGAATAATAATAAAAATAAACAACTTGAAAACAAAAATATATAAAGAACAAAATATAATAAAACCAATAATTGGAAAAATAATTTTTATTAATCTATATTTTAATATAGATAGATTTATTTTTTAAACTTTTTATGTTCCGGGAAATGCTGGGTAACTCTGCTAGTTTAGATTAATATTTTACGGACAATAATTAAAATTCCCTGGTAGCTGAGCAATCTATGACTGGCCCCTACTTAGGCTAGATGGGCGGTCAGTGGGACCACCTCCAATCAATCAGCTGGTCACATCAAAGTGGTGGTGGCAGAGGGTCTTTATGTCCTGGGTATGACATTAAACTATCTGATGGTAAAGTTCCAATTCTGGGGCTCTGGAGAAAGTGGAATACCTCTTCATCACCATTATTCCCAGGTCCGCTCTGGCCTGGGGTGGTAGTACCTGTTAGGATCCTATCTATGGGTTAAATAGAAAAAGATTGAGTATTCATCAAGAATGAATAAAACAGAAACGTCTTCAGCATAGAATAACCCAATTGGTTGACATGCTATAAAATCCAACCAACCATCAATCCATGTGTGTGATTTGAAAGCCGCTCAGATGAACATGCATAGTAGTCTAATACGCAAGTTCAAACTGGGTCATAATACCGCAGAAGCAATCCAAAACATTTTACATTAACCAGATGGTTCAAATGTTGGAATTTTTGGATATAAGGCATGAGGCAAATGGTCACCTCTACTTATAGACTCGCCGACTACCATGTGACCAGCCTTCTTATCCAATCAATGGCAGTGCTGCTGCTGCTGTTGGTGTATTTATACTAGCCGATTCTAATCTTAGCTCGTTCACACTTGGATCATCTAGGACGTCGGACCTAAAGGACACTATCTCACAAGGACTTATTGATTTACTTACTTGTTTACTTTAAGTTCTTTTTACAACTTGAACCAAGGATGGCGGCCAGTTACTCAACATCAAGAAATTTCACTCAGGCTGCAAAGACGTTGACAATCAGGCAAGGTCAGATAGGTCTAAAACCATGGATTCTGGGTCAGTGCTCCAAGCCATTGAGGCAGATTCATAGAGTAAGAATTAGAGAATATCAGGGAGTGGTTCATCACACTCTCAACCTCAGCAAAAGAATCCAGAGCTGATAAATTGTTACCGAAATATTGCAAAACTTTTTGACTGACTTTACTATATACTATGTGTGAGGAGTCATAGTGGCTAATGTGCTGGACTGCAATTCGTAGTAAGCAAGTTCAAATTCCAGTCATGCTATTAGGTTCATTTTCAGACTAATACTCTTGGGGAAAAGGTAAGAACCCCCTCAGCTATAGGTTAAATAGTACCACTGATGTTCTTCTACAAGGATTGCTTTGGCATTAAATAACTCACAAAGGTTGATATGCCTTTAAACAAAGAAAGCAAAACTCTATACTGTATGTATAATGCTGAACTGGTACAAATTTGAAATCTACTTACAGTGACACTGCATAAAAAGTTTGAGTCCTAAAAATTTACTTTTGGTTGTGTTTTTTTTTTGGGGGGGGGGGGCAATTTTCAAAAAGTTGAAGAAGAAGCTGATGTTCTGAGTTGCTTTACTAAAGAATTTTTAAGTTTACCTATTTTCCAGAAGATTCCAGGTAGATTAAATGGTAAATAACTGATAGAGAATTTTCTAGAAACTGTGAAAAATTTTTGTTCATTTTTTTTTTAATGTTAGGATAATTGCTTGTAAATTTTGATTTTTATGTTTGACTTTTAGGTAATCTGAACATTAGTTACATAAATTCCTACCATAAAATTGTGCTTGCGCATTATTTTAAATTAACTTAATTATTATTAAGAACACATTTTATGATATTTTTGTGTTAAAACATGCAGTTGTATTGATTCGAAATAACCATTGCTAAATGAAGGATAATAATTAAATTAAATAAAAATTTGTTTTATTAACAAGTGAGCAATAAATGTTTTCATCTCCTCTTCCAACAATGAACTAAATCAAAACTATTTTTCTTAGTAAAAACTTATTTTTCAAATATTTGTTTTATATATTTATAAATTTTAAGGAAATTCAATAAAGTTTACTTGAATTTAAATGTTAAATGTTGCAATAAAAAATGGCTGATAGCATCAGAAATGAATTTATGTAACTAATGTTCAGATTACCGACTTTTATGTAAATGAAAATGTGCAGAGTTGCCTGTTTTATTACATTGTAAATAAGATGATTTTTAACTTCCATTACTCAGTACACAAAAGCAAAATTTTGAAGAGAATAATGGATTTTTTTTTTTTTTTTTTTTTTTTTTTCCCCTCCAATTTTCAGAAGTTGAAGAAGAAGCTGATGTTCTTAGTCGTTTTACTAAAGAAGTTGATGACATTGTTCAGCAGTCAACCCCAACATCCAATAAAGAAATTGCTATGCAAACTTCTTCTTCACAAATTGGAAATATTGCTGGAACTGATAATTATGTGGTGAGAGTCTGTTTTTTTTTTAATTTTTATTTATATATTGTTCCAAGCGTGATGATAGTTATGTGATGAGAGTTTTTTGGGGGTATTTTTTTCAGGGGAGGGTTGTATTTTTCTTTGTATATTATTACAAGTGTACCTTAGGCAGAAATAACCTGGTAGGACCCGTCCCTCTCCAGGTCTCCAGCTGGTTTGAATTCAGAGTTTTCCTGAGTTCAACAAGAAGGTTCCCTAGTTCAATAAGACACACCTGAAGAAGACCGGGGTGTAAATCAGCCAAAACATTGTGTATATAACAATAAAGATGAAGATAATAGTAAAAAAAAAAAAAAATTAGATAATACAAATAAACTTTACAGCTGGTTTAAATTCAGTTTTCCTTCTCAACAAATTGCCATAACAATAAATATCCCAGTAAACATCATTAATTCTGCCTGATCAGTGGTCTGAGTTCCCTAGTGAAATTAATTGGCAAGTCATTTTCAGTGATAAAGAAAAAGTAATTTTCTACAATGATTCAATAATTCTTAATAGCAGTCTAATGATATTATTTGTCTAATGGTTTTATAAGGGTTGAATGTTAAGTGACAATCATCTATAGGTTACCGGTTCAATCCTGACTAGTTGCCATTACAATAAAAAATCCCAGTTTGCCTGGTAATCATTATCTATTCTACCTGATCAGTAGACTGAGTTCCCTAGTGAAATTAACAGGTAATTCATTGTCAGAGATAAAGAAAAATAAATTTCCAACAGGATTCAATAATAATTCTTCATTGCAGGTTTTTATTTTTAAAAAAAAAAAAAAGATTAAATTAATCTATAAATGTACTCAATTTTTACAAAAATTATCTAAAGAATACTCCAATTTTTTCTTTGTTATTCTCATACAGTTTAGCATTGAAAAGACTCAGTTCCAAGAGTATCTCTCTGAGGAGGACAACCACCGAAGGGAATGGGAAAATAGTTTTGAAAAGAATTTACAACAAATCTGGCAAAGACTGAGGCCACCCTACAACAATTCATTGAAAATACATGAGCCATTCACTCAGAAAAGTTTGGCTCATTTTACATTCCTGCTGCGAAATGAATTTTAATCATTTGATCTGAATCCACATGCAAGATTTTAAAACTGTAAATATCCACTAGTAAATATACATTTATATATTTGTGTAAAGATGAAATATTTTTTATTCTTGTTATATACGTACATTTCTTTTAATGCACTTTATTATTTAAATAAAACAGATAAATAAAAACCACATCTTTCTTTTTCTTTTAATTTATAACATTTTGAAATATTGATTGATTTTAATGGCATGTCAACCCACCAAGGGATATCTTATGCTTAGAGGTTAGGGAATTGTGTTCATATTTACATTTTTGGTGAACTTGTATCTTAAGAGTTTTTTTTTTTTTTTTTTTTTTTTTTTTTTGCACATTGACCTATTGAATATGAATAATTTTCAAACAGACCCATAGAAGGGACCTTAACAGGTACTACTACTCTGGGTCAGAATAGACCTGGCAGTAAAAGGTTATTCCACATTCCTCAGATCTCCAAAACTGGGGCCTCAGCATCAGCTGCTGTTTAGTGTCATACCCAGGATACCTTTATTTTTTTTTATGGGATGTCTTACCCATCTTGCAAGGTATACATCATCATGTTGCACTAGTAGCATGTATATCCATGACAATCTCTCACCAACCATTAGGTACCATCAAAATACGTCACGTATTCAGTTTAGGCCATATTGAAGGAGAAACGTAAATATTTTTGAACTTTTAAAAAAAAATCTTGCAAAAAAGAAATAACGAACATAAAGAGTTGTTACAAAGAAAAACAGTTAATTCAAAAATCACAATGTCCGATTGGGGAAAAATTACTCACCGTTATCTTGAAAAATAAGTAAAACAGTCTGGTTTTTTTTTTCCACACAGTCAGTTTCTTTATTGATATTTTTTAGCAGAATTCTGTGTTCATGGCTCTTTTACTAAAAATTTCCCGTATAGAAACTTATAAAACTCTTCTGATATATAATTATTCAGACTCTTATCTTTATAGAAAAAAGTATTGGTTCATTTTTTTTTTCATATTTCACAAAATAAAATATGGGGGGGGGGGTAGAGCTCGTAAAAAAATATTTCCCCTAATATATTTTAGGAAAAACCTATTTCAAAAATATTTTCATCAAAAGGTAAGTAATTATGGAAGTTTTCATGAAAATAGGATCATTAATTGATTTTTCATAGAATTTTTTTAAAAGTCTCCAGTCATAACTTGTTTTTAGCTATGTTAAATTTCAATTGATTTAACGGTGCTAAAATGTAAATATTGTTTTCATTCTTAATTTATTATTTCCGTAAGCTGAAAAATTTTTTTTTTAATCATCAGGAGTTTGGTTTTTTTTATGTTTCTTCTTTTGAATGGAAAAATTTTTTCAAGATAATATTAACCTTTATGTAAGTTTCATTGTGTTAAATATAGGCAGGATAAATTTCACAGGGCAAATTGGAGTACCTACCAACCATCCATATCATTTATTGCTCTTGGGAGTCCTCTATGCAGCATCCAGTATGTGCGCAGAGCTGGTCAATGTAGGTCTTAGCTGGATGGCCCACGTGCTGTACAGTTAGTGTATATTAAACCTCACCAACAGGGTGGATTATGTAATGAAGCCAGCAGCTGGATTTTGCTAATGTGAATTAAATGAAATGGCAGTGGACTATGCTCATTAACTGTTGACATTGTAAATAGGGATGTTTATATTTGAAAGGAATTTTGAAAGTCAAAATCAGAATTTTTAAATATGAAGATATCCTTGAGCCATGTCACCACCTCGACTTGTATGGTAGTCAGCTTGTAGATTTAGTCTAGTGGAAGGAGTAAATCTAGAGGCGCAAAACTGCACACCTAAAACACAGAGGTAATCTGAACATTAGCTACATAAATGAGAGTATCCTCCCCTTGTTTCTTTCACTTTGAGGAAGCCTTATGTTTAGGTCGGCCATTTTATTTCACCGTAAATCTACACTGAAAATACGAATTTGTTTGAATCAATACAACTGCATGTTTTAACAGGAAAATATCATAAAATGTGTTCTTAAATAACAATTAAGTTCATTTCAAATAATGCGCAAGCAAAATTAGGAACACATTTATGATATTTTCGTGTTAAAACGTGCAGTTGTATTGATTTGGACAAAATGAAAATGGCCGACCAAAATATAAGTCTTCCTCAAAGTGAAAGAAACAAGAAGTTACTCTCATTTATATAGCTAGGACCAGGTTAGCTCAGTCGGCAGAGCGTTCGGCTAGAAACCACAAGGTTCCTAGTTCGATACCAACCCTCGCCAACTCAGCGTATGAGTAGCACAGAGAACTGTGCTGTAAAGTAAGGAGCTGATGGTAGGTGTGGCAATCCACCTCAGACGCTAAAATAATCTCCTTGGTCTAGCGCTAGTGAAAAGGGGATAGACTCCCTCGCTGCATGGCTGATACCAACATTAGGCCGCCCCGACTTTACTTTACTTTTTTATGTAGCTAAAACAGATGCACCAAGAAGAGCCGCATGATGAACCCTGAAAGCAAGCATCGGTCTTTTCTTTTCTTTTTTTTTTTTTTGTATCATTAACAGATTAAATTATTTTTGTTAGGTAATCCAAATAATGAAAGATAAAACATTTCAAGGAAGAGAACAGATATTATATATCTTTAACCTTTATGCAAAATTTCATTGTGTTAAATATGGGAGGGGTAAATTTCACAGGGCAAATTGGAGATCCCTAGTGACTAAGCTTATTTCTTATCCAAAATCAACTACACTCAATGAGGATTTGAATGTGCATAAATGAGACAAGAAGAAAATTAAATAATTTTTAGATGATTTATTTAGCTGTAAAGCTACAAAATGATTGAGGTACAAGGGTTATAAAAAATGTAACTCAGTAGGGCAGCACAGATTCAACAGTCTTGTAATTTTGGTTGTTGATTGATCTAGAAATAAAAATGAATAAAAGTGAGAAAAAAAAAGAAGCAAATATATAAATATCGGTTAAATTGAACTTAATCGACCTTAATTCCACCATCGTATGTCACCCCGTCAAAAGAAAAAAAATACCAAACATCAGGGAATTAACCGAATTTAATAAAATTTTCAGTGTTGATATATTAATGAATAAAAGATATAATGCACCAGTTATTTTATTTTAAATCTTTTACATTTTTTCAGCTCAGTTAACTTTGAACCACATATCTTTGAGAATCTGTGTTACACCTAAAGATACGATTTTTGGTATTTTTTTTCTTTCGTTATGGTGACATACGATGGTGGAATTTAGGTCCGTTTAGCTTGATTTAATCTAAATATCAGCTGAAAAGAGAGAACAGGAACTACAGTTTAATCTGAAACAAAGCTAAAGAGGAAGACTGTATACAGGGTGTCCCAAAATAATGTATACACTCTTTATTTTGGGACACCCTGTGTCTGTCTGTCTGTATGTATGTTTGTTAGTACAACAATTGAGTGTTACATAATTATTAGATCCCTAATACTTATATAAGGTAGTATAGAAACATAATGATGATTAGTGCAGCTGATGGCCTTGAGAGTGAGTGACGGCGCTTGACCTCACTCTCAACTTGCCTTCCGGGGATAAATTGTGAGAACCGGAAGGCATAGAAGACCCTGTTAAGGATAGTAAGTAAGTCAGGCAGTTAGAAGGAGGAGCCGAGCTCATAGGATGTAAGTCTCACCTGTGCAGATGTCTGGTTTGGGGATTTCAAAATAAAGGAAGATCAAAGTAAATCGAAGTCTTGTGTTATTACCTAAAAAACTAACAATGACACAGGGCTTCTGATAAAGAGAAATCCCCAATAGAAGACCAGACCCGAAGTCCCCAAGAAAGTCCAGACCTTAGAAGAGACCAGACCAAGATAGATGAAGAAATAGCAAAGTCGGCCAGAAGAAAATACGACCAGAAGTAAGAAGTAAGAAAAGGGTATACAACATGAGTGCATGTCCTTTTATAAAGGAAAGTTGGTGTGAAGACCAACAAAGAAGAGCCGCATGATGAACCCTGAAAGCAAGCATCGCTCTTCTTTTTTTTCTTTTTTTTGTATCAACAGATTAAATTATTTTTGTTAGGTAATCCAAATAATGAAAGATAAAACATTTCAAGGAAGAGAACAGATATTAAAAATCTTTAACCGTCATGCAAATTTCATTGTGTTAAATATGGGAGGGGTAAATTTCACAGGGCAAATTGGAGGATCAATAAAATCAACACTCTATATTTGTCCAAGAGGAGGTTAAAATTTCTATAAGAAAACCTTTATAAGGGTATAAATCAATGATATATTAAAAAATCAATTCTAAAAAATGATTAAGAAATAAAACAAATAAATAATAAAAAGCAAATAAAAGAAAAAATACAAGCAAGATTCATAATAGAAATAAACAACTTAAAACAAGAATATATAAAGAATAAAAGATAACAAAATAGAAAAAAGAATTATTATTAATCAATATATGAATAAATAAGAGATTTATTTTTAACTCTTTAAATCCTGAGCAATGCCAAGTAGCTCTGCTAGTTAAGGATAATATTCAACATTTTCAAATTTTTCCATTTTAGTCAACCAAGCAAATACAAAAAATGAATGGCAGTGCAATGGTCTAGTTTTTTTTGTTTTTTTTTCTATTATTATGAAATATTTCAACTCTGAACTAAACAGTCAAATAGATTTCTCGGTTTTCTTTTCTTCTGTATTCTTAAACACTCTTAGCCTTCCCCTATGTTTTCTTGTCATTCTAGACAATATTTTACAATCCTTTCATTCAGTTCCCACTGCTTTTTCTTTACTTTCAAAGAATGACTTATTTATTTATTTCCATGTATAGTAAAATTGAACTCTCAACCCAAAATAGTGGGCTTACAGTGTATAGTAAAATTGCATTGTCACTTGCTCCGTTTTGTTAACTGAGTTAACCTCTTCCTTCCGCAAGTCAAAGAAAGAGATGAGAGACTATGTGTTGATAACAGACTGTTTCTTAACAATACATTAAAATAAACAACCGTTTTCACCCAGGAATTACAAAAAAAACTTTTAAAAACCTGGGGTACTGTAAAAGCTCTGTGTGAGAGCGCAGTGTGGGTGCGAGCCGCACATGCTTGCCAAAGGCCTGGTATATAGTATTATAGTACTTGACTCAAAACTGCAAGCTTATAGTAAAATAGCCGTTGGCCTGAAATAGCAGGCATACAATGTATAGTAAAATAGCCATTGGCCTGAAATAGCAGGCATACAATGTAGTAAAATAGCCCTTGCCTGAAATAGCAGCATAATGTATAGTAAAATAGCCCTTGGCCTGAAATAGCAGGCATATAATGTATAGTAAAATAGCCTTGGCCTGAATAGCAAGCATACAATGTATAGTAAAATAGCCCTTGGCCTGAAATAGCAGGCATACAATGTATAGTAAAATAGCCCTTGGCCTGAAATAGCAGGCAATAGCCTTGGCCTGAAATAGCAGGCATATAATGTATAGTAAAATAGCCCTTGGCCTGAAATAGCAGGCATATAATGTATAGTAAAATAGCCTTGGCCTGAAATAGCAAGCATACAATGTATAGTAAAATAGCCCTTGGCCTGAAATAGCAGGCATACAATGTATAGTAAAATAGCCCTTGGCCTGAAATAGCAAGCATACAATGTATGTAAAATAGCCCTTGGCCTGAAATAGCAGCATACAATGTATAGTAAAATAGCCCTTGGCCTGAAATAGCAGGCATACAATCTATAGTAAAATAGCCCTTGGCCTGAAATAGCAGGCATACAATGTATAGTAAAATAGCCCTTGGCCTGAAATAGCAAGCATACAATCTATAGTAAAATAGCCCTTGGCCTGAAATAGCAAGCATACAATGTATAGTAAAATAGCCCTTGGCCTGAAATAGCAGGCATACAATGTATAGTAAAATAGCCCTTGGCCTGAAATAGCAGGCATACAATCTATAGTAAAATAGCCCTTGGCCTGAAATAGCAGGCATACAATGTATTTGCGAGCCGCACATGCTTGCCAAGCGCCTGGTATATAGTATTATAGTACTTGACTCAAAACTGCAAGCAGACATACAATGTATAGTAAAATAGTCCTTGGCCTGAAATAGCAGACATACAATGTATAGTAAAATAGCTTTCAACTTGAAATAACTGGCTTACAGTGTATAGTAGTTGATTATTTTAGGATTGGATATACAAGGAAAAGTAAGAATATGTAACTTACCTCATAACATTCATATGCATAATGGAAGCAATTGGACGTGACTTTTCTCTCTTGGGAGGAACAAACAAACTTCCTGATTTGTTGACTACATGAACTGGACGAGAAAGTTTGACCCTAACATACTGGTCATTGGAATGACTGGGATAACTTTCAAATGTTCCAGCTTTCATGCCTCCATCCTAGCAAAAGAAATTAGTCAACATGAAATATCATTTCTATGCTTGAAGATTTCAAACACATTCAACTATCTCTGTCTCATAATAGTTGTTATATATGTATATATATTTCATTAACTAAATATAGCAATTATTATGATTCTGGGATAGTATTAAATCTACTATCTCTGTCCCATAATAGTTGTTATTGTTGTGATGTGTGGTTTCGTATTCTTTGTTGTAGTAATAGTAGTAATTCTCCGAGCGTATCTTAGCTCTGTGTGTTAGCTTCTCGTAGCTAATATCCCCATGTCCTCTAGACTGTCTCTATATATCTCCTGCTGTAATGCACATATGTAAATGAGATAACACGCCATTGGCTATCTCACTACAGTTATATATGCATATATATTTCATGCACTAAATGTAGCAATTATTATGAGACTGGAATTCAATTTCAAAGCAGCAACCAAATGTCTAGAAAATATACATTTAATTGTTGGGGATTAAATGCATCTTCTTTAGTTGTAGACAAAGAATTTTAAAATGTATATTTAATGCAAGTATTTTACATGATATATCCGGGTTAAGGGATATATTCTGAAGTTCGTATTTGGTATATTATCGCAGTATTAATTGGTACATCCATTGGTCGAGGTGTCGTCTAGCGAGTAAAGTTAGCTTGTAAGCATAAGGTCATCGGCTATCGAGTAAGTGTGGGTCGTCAGTGTAGAACCAACACAGTGTCAACTATTTATACATGAACTGTCCAATGAGATTATAGTGAGGGGGTACCAAGGTATTTACATATTCATTATATCAGATTGTGAAGTAGAAACATTACCTTATGCCCAACATGACTCGGATAAAATGGCTTTCCTTCTTTCTTTTTGGGAGGTTTGGGTTTCTTATCTGGCTGCCCTGGAGTTGTAAAGTAGGGGTTGGGATCAAAATAATCCTGGGGATGCATATTTAGTCGGAATGCAGTCCCCTTCATCTTTTCCTTGTGCTTTTTTTGTTCTTTCTGTAAAAAAAGATTCATACAAAAATTTATATTGCAATCAAATATACAGTCTCAGTTTTCATGTTTATGTTGTAAGGATTCACATAATAAAGAACAAATTAGAGGATTCACAAAGCAAATGACTGGTAAAAAGGATTCGCAATGTTAACATTAGCATTGCCCGTAAATAAGTACACCTCTAACAATTTTCTATAAAAGGTTTATGTATACATATATAAAGGGCAGTTGGAGGTGTGTGGTCTAATGGTTAGAGTCATTAGCCATTAAGAAATGGACTCATCGACCTAAGTTCAATTCCTGGATGAAGCTGTTTGCATTTCACATGGTGCTAATGTCCTAGGGAAAAGTATGAATCCAATTCTCCCTCCAGCTATGGGTAAATAGCAGGGCAGACTGGGCTCTTTAACCATGGGTAGGTAACCAGTCTAAGTGAAGGAAAACTCAAATCTGTTAATCTCTGCTTAAGAAATTGAACTTGTATCACATCCTGCTCATATGGAGGGGTTGGTGAATATATATATAAAGGGCAGTTGGTATGTATGTATGTATGTATGTCCGGATGAAACTACAAAAATAAAACAATTAACAACAAAATAAATATATATACACATTAACTCTTAATGTCCTATACAGCCAGAAGTCAAATTCATTTTCCTAATCTGCCCCAAACAATAGCCTTTGTTTAAATGTAATATTAAACATATTTAGGAGTCTTTTATATAAGTGAAATAACAGGTAACTTTAGATGCAAAGGCGATTTTTAGCCATCTTTTGATAAATCCTTATAGGAATGTGGCTTTGGACTTAGAAAATTTTCAACAGGATTTTAAGAGCTAAATATCAGTTCTTGCTTTTGGTGCAAAAATTATGAAGATTTGATTTATGTTCAAAGATATTTATGTATTAAAATATACATAGAAATAGCATTGAAACTCTACTTAAAAACGTTCAGCATTTGTGAATCTCAAAAGTAAACAAAGGTATTTTTTGCCTCCACCTTCAACCCAGGCAACACTGGGTAACTGCTTCTAGTTTTGTTCTAAATCAAAAATACCAGGGTTTTATTATTTCTAGTGGAACATTTCACGATCAAACTGGATATTTTTAAGTACTCATTACCAAACTGTAAAACATTGAAATTCTTTAACTAAAAATACAAAAATGTAACAAAAATAAAAAAAATACTAACCTGGGTTTCCAGCCAAGCTTGTTCATAAGGGTCAGGAAGATGTTTATGATATTCCCCAAGTGTCACATCTAGGTAACTGTAAAGTTAATAAGTAATGTATATCAGACTTAATTAAATAAGGATGGAACATTTCTACTCCAATAAACACAATTCTAAAATATACAAGGTGTGTCAAAAAAGTATCAAGATTTTTGTACTTTTTGACACACCTTTTATACTGAAAAAAAATGTTCCATTCATTCTTCATTTCTATTGTGGTAAATACAGCTTTAAAAATATTATATACAAGATGTGCTTTGAACTTGGTACTTTTTTGACACACCTTGTATTCTGAAAAAAAAATAACGTTCCATTCATTCTTCATTTCTATCTTGATAAATACAGCTTTAAAATTATATACAAGGTGTGTCAAAAAAGTATTAAGATTTTTTGTACTTTTTAGACACACCTTGTATTTTGAAAAAAATTAATGAATGGAACTTTTTTTTTTCAGTATAAAAGGTGTGTCAAAAAGTACAAAAAATCTTGATACTTTTTTGACACACCTTGTATATTATTATTTAATAGTATTTCAATCTTACTATAATTTTTCAAATATACTTTTTGTCTGCCTGTATCTTATCTCAAAAACAGCTCAACCATCAAACTTGTTGCGGTTACTGATGAGACAGCAGAAGCTGATTTTAGCATATAAGTCTTTCGAAAATTTAAAAGTTTTTTAATTTTTTACATCATTTGTTTTCTCTGTTTAATGTCATATCAATCTTTGTGGATTATTTAATGCCAAATCCATCCTTGTTGAAGAACAGTATGTGACACTATGGTTAAGTGGGAACATGGTAAAAAAAATAAGTAAATAAAAATAGAATGTGTAAGCCCAGGCATATGTCCTTTAAGGAGACACAGGAGTGGGCAGTAAAGTTTAAGAGAATTGAACGGCCACCATGAAGTTAAGCCACTTAGAGATGATATCTTTAGGTATCTAGGTGTTTAGAGGAAAAAGCTGTTTTTATGAGAATTAATGGTCGAATATTGGGGACGTAAAGTCTGAAGAAAAAAGTAATTGCTTTAATTTTAAGGGAAATCGCAGACCAAAAGTCTGGGATTAAATTAAGTGCCAAGCATCTGGGTGGTTGGGTCCGGGGGGGAATTTTACATATATTCAGCCAAGCTCCAGCCCTTAGTCATTTTTGAGCCTGGCAGTTGGGGTTGATAGTGTCATCTCAGTAGCAGCAGAGATAGAAAATAGCCAGGGACCCACATCATTGAAGCCAGTAATCGACTTAGATTTAAAATAACTTTCTTGCCAGCTGATATAGACCTAAGTATACACTACTCCACCACAAACTGCACAAGTATCACAACTTTCTCTTCCATTTGCGTCCTGTTATCAGAATTTGTGGGTTTTTTTTTAAATCCTTGTGAATCTGTCTCTGAGTCATGCCCGTCGAATCGGCCAGCACAGAATATCACAACGTTGGGGTCATAGACATTGTAAACTTGGTAGTGTCAGAGCCATGCCTTCAGGAACCTAAGTTCCCGGTAGGGCCTCCCAAAGTGGACAGATCTAGTGCCCAGTGGTATTAGGGCCATAATCCAACCAAAGGGGCTCTGGCAAAAATCCAAAGGGCATCTCCATCATTGTCAGGAATCAACGGCTTTTGGCGTACTTGTCAGTGCGTCTACGGAAAATCTGTGGCAAACAAGGGCATCTCCTTCTCCTGACTGGGATATGTCTTTTGTGGTTTGGGGACTGCTTGTGAATTTCCTATTCCCTTGTAACTCATTCCATGAATTCACCACAGGTGAAATTGTTGGATGGGGCCAACTCAACTGACCCAGGGTGAATGCAGTTATAGAAACAGAAACAGAGAAATGAGTGTCTATTATACACAAACAATTATGAGACTAAAGTTCTTCAGATAATGTTAATATTAAGAGACCAATGACATTCTTTAAAAATCTTTTTATCTTCTTTCCACCTCTTAACAATATACTTAAATTGGTAGTGAATAAAAAATTTTCAGTAAACTAAATAGGAAATTAAATCTGCCAATTATTTTTTATTGTTTTCCTTTTATTTTTTAGCGGGAGGGGGAGGAGGGTTTAGTTTTTATTCTGGATATAGTTTTAACAAAAGGCAAACATGAGAATTAAAAAAAAAAAAAAAGATTATCTGGAAGGTTTTAAGAGAAACAATGTGTATGTTGGAATCAGTTAAAGTTACTCACCCATAACCTGTACCTTTTTTGCAGGGATTGGTTAAGACATTTCTACCTGATGATTTGTATGCTGGATCTGGTTTGCTGACATTACTCATCGCAGGTATATTACCACCCAAAGTTCCATAGTAAGTGCCAACACCACAGCTAGAAAAACAAAATGATATTAAGAGATAAAAAAAAAAGAATGTTTCATTCAGTCATTTTTTTTTTCCTTTTTTCAACAAATATGAAAGATACAAACCATTTTTCAAATCCTGGACAAGGCTGTTTGCATTTCATTTCATGCTGATGCCATTGAGAAAGGTATGAATTCATTTGTTTTCTTACCAACTAGGCTAAGTGATGGACTCTCCCATTGATTTCGACGTATGAGTGTTCATACAATGAACGTCCACACAGTGATTTATTTATAGTAGTGAAGGCTTGTGTTGGACCATCCACACTTTTTGGCACAGTCGATAGGAAATAATTGTTGCATCAAGCTAAGTAGTTAAATAAATAGAAGTGCAGACTGGGTTCTTTAACCTTGATTAGATAACCACTCTTGGAGAAAGAAAATTCTGAATTCAAACCAGCTTTACACTGATTAAAAATTGACCTTGTGTCACCTCCTGCTTGTGGTGGTGGTTAGGTAAATAACGACAAACTATTTTCACATTATAAGACCACCAAGTTCATTTGGAAGCCTGGGTGGTGTAATGAATATTATCAAAGAATATATATATATAAATAAAAGTAAAGTGGTCGGGGCGGCCTAAAGTCGGTATCAGCCAGTCAGCTAGGGAGTCTATCCCCTTTTCAATAGCGCTAGACCAAGGAGATTGTTTTTAGCATCTGAGGTGGAGCGCCACACTTACCATCAGCTCCTTACTTTACCGCACAGATCCCTGTGCTACTCATACGCTGAGTTGGCGGGGACTGGTATCGAACTAGGAACCTTGTGGTTTCTAGCCAAACGCTCTACCGACTGAGCTAACCCGGCCCCTATAAAGTAGCTGACTACTAAATGAATACTTTAGTTCAGATATGAATTAAAATTTATTTCAGCACTTTTTGCCTCTTTCAGTCTGCTTTTTAATAATTTGAAGATTTCATAACCAGTTTTATGCCAGAATAAATTTGAATTCATATTTGAACTAAGGTATTCATTTATTCAATTATTCATAATACTCTGTATATGTAAAAATATAGATGCAAATTTGTATATGTATGTTTAAATTCACAGTTTTGGTTGAATCCTATCAAGGAAAGACTTGATAACATCTACCAATATATATATATATATATATATATATATATATAGTGCCACATTTTTTGCTCGTTCTCAGGTTCCATGATTGCAAAATGTTTGAGAGACCCTGATATAGTGCAAATTCTTAATACAGATTCTTCTTAAAACCAAATTTAAACATTTTATATGCCTATATATATATATATATATATATATATATATATATATATATAAAAGTAATTGGTAATTTGCTTGAAGTATTGTTAAGTATGTTATAATATATTAATAATTTGAAGGCAATTATAATGCATATAAAAAATAAAAACAAAAAGATGTTGTTTTTTTGTCTCATCGATTTCAAAGAAAACTTTATCTTCAGAGACGAAAATCAGAAATGAACGTGCTTAAGTTTTTTTTTTTTGCGTGGTGATACTTTTTTTTTTAGCACGTTCATTTCTGATTTTTGTCTCTGAAGATAAAGTTTTCTTTGAAATCGATAAGACAAAAAAACAACATCTTTTTGTTTTTACTTTTTATACGCATTGTAATTGCCTTCAAATTATTAATATATTATATATATATATATAATCTACCAACCCCTCTCCATGAGTAGAATGCAACACAAGGTCAATTTTTTAAAGTGGAGTTTAACTGGTTTGAATTCAAAGTTTTCCTTCTCCTAGACTGTGAAATGCAAACTTATCCAGGATGTAATTGCCTTCAAATTATTAATATATTATATATATATATATAATCTACCAACCCTCTCCATGAGTAGAATGCAACACAAGGTCAATTTTTTAAAGTGGAGTTTAACTGGTTTGAATTCAAAGTTTTCCTTCTCCTAGACTGTGAAATGCAAACTTATCCAGGATTTGAACTCAGTTCGACATGTCAGTTTCCTATGATGATAATTATTATACCCCAAACACCTCAACATTATATTTTATATATATATATATCAGGAAGTATTTAATTGTCTTTGTATACTATATGTTCATCAGTGCTGTCTTCTTGTTCACTGGTTGTCATGATCAAAGTCAAATGTGTGGTCAGGCACTAATAATCAGATTAAAGAATTAACAATCTCCAATATAAATACAACACAAATCCCCAAGCAGACAAAATTTGTTCAACATCTTCAACAGCATTCTAATAATGTCATCATTGAAATAATTGATCATACAAAGTTCTTTTTTGATATATCTATTAATAATGGAGATTGTGTGTATTTCTGTCTGTAACAAAACCTATGTAACGTCTCTACGTCACAGCTTGCGTCATGATATTCTTGTGTTATATACACTCAAAATTTGAGTAAGTAATTTTAGAAACTGTTTTTTACTCTCGTCCTTTTTTCAGTAACAAGAAGTTAACAAAAAAGTTTACAAATGAATAAATACCTATGATTTTGAGGAAAATTTATGTGGAAAATATTCAAAATAATTGTTTGATTAAGAATTAATACATGCATGCAACATTTTATTTGAGGGGCACAGGACTATGTTTCCATTTCAAATTGTTTTATTTTTTCAATCCTTTAATAAATATGAGGATTTTGCTTACTTATGATACAAATTCTCTGACATTGAATTTTTAACTCCCACCCCCTCAGGCAATATCTTTTAGAAATTAAATTTTACACCACGCAGAATCTTCATGGATGACATTTTATCCTTCTTGAGAGAAATAAAAATATATTGAAAATTGTGAATTAGATATAAAATACATCCACACAATACATCCTGAGGATAGGCACATTGTGTGTGTGTGTGTGTGTGTGTGTGTGTGTGTGTGCATGTGTGTGTGTGGAGCATAACAATACACAATAATCTGTGGAGAGCCATACTGCTGCAAGATGTATTTAATCATATAAAATGAAAAAGTTTAGCAATGGTAATATTTTACAATATCTTCAAGAGCTGGTTGGAATTACGACCAAAACAGTTACACAATGGTATGAGTACTGCCAAGATATTTGTACTGCTAAAATACAGAAAGACTAAAAGCAGCTAGCTGGTCCAGGACAAGAAATTTGGTGGATGTGTACCATTGGAACACCGTCTAAGAGGTGTATCCTTTTTTACATAAAAGTAACATAATAAACTAATTCCCCTTCCCTCTAAAAATTAAATGGGCAAATTTTCTCTAAAAAAATAAAAAAATTAATGTTATTCTGAAGAAAATTATTTCTATCTATCTATCTATCTATCTATCTATATATATATATATATATATATATTAATAATACTCGTATTCCTTAATTGTACAACCATTATCATCTTACAATACCCTCTGGTTAAAAATGTGACCAACCAAATCATCCAAGATGAAATGTAAAAATGTAAATCCTGGTTATCTGGGGTTGCTTATCTGCCAAATTCTTATTCCTTATGAGTGTCACCTAAATACTGGACCATTCTCTTTTTATTAAAAATAAAGAAAGGGAAGAAAAAGAACATGCTACACCGAAAAAATATAAGAAGAAAGAAAGAAAGAGAGAGGGGGTGAGCATGTGGAAGCAATAGCACTAATCTGTTTCAATCAAACATAAAGAAAAGATGAAAAGAAGGAAAGAAAGAAAGAAAGAAAGAGTAAGAGTTAAATCAAGATTATACTTTTTACATATTGAACTATTTTGCAATTGCTTATGCGTAAACATATCAAATGTTGTAATTATTAAATTATTATACTGTGGTATATCAACAGGTCCTTCTGGTTTCTATATTATTATAACAAGAATTTTAGAAGGACTTCCAACTGTACACATTTGTGAATCTTTACAATAAAAGAAATTATACATTTGCTTAGCAAATCAAAAACCTTCAATATTCTCAAGGAACAAAGAATGCCATGGAATGAATAACAAAGTGTACCTCCATGGAACAAATAATAAACAGTACCCTTCATGGAATACCTAACAAAGGCTTTCTCCCCATGAAATAGATAAAAAGGTACCCCCATGGAATAAATAACAAAAGTACCCCCTAAAAAATAAATTTAAAAAAAGGTACATTCATGGAATAGATAAAAAAAGTACCCCCTATGGAATAAATAAAAGAAAGTAGCCCCCCATGGAATAAATAAAAAAGGTACCCTCATGAAATAAATAACAATAGGTACCCTCATGGAATAGATTAAAAAAAGGTACCCCTATGGAATAAATCACAAGGAATAACCTCCATGGAATAAATAACAATAAATAAAAAGAAGGTACCCTCATGGAATAAATAACAATAGATACCCTCATGGAATAGATAAAAAAGGTACCCTCATGGAATAGATATAAAAAGATACCCCTATGGAATAAATAACATAAGTACCCCCAATGGAATAAATAAAAAATAGTACCAACCTTTCTTTGTATCCGCTGCTTGGGATGAAATTCTTATTTAAATTTTTTTTTAATTCTTTCACTTGAAGTTGTCGTCTCAACTTGACATGATCGGTGTATGCCTCTCCATCTAATATTCGTTTATACATTTCATTAAAGTAACCATCCTGAGTGGCACTTCTTATTTTAGTTGCCGGAACATTAAATCCTTTTCCTTTTCTCAGTGAAACTGGAATCAAATCACAAGACAAATCTTAGAATCTTAAAGCAACAAAAAATTCTCTTTTGATAAAGTTTTAGTTAAGCTCAAGTTTTATAAGATTATTTAGATAAAAAAGATTGTAAATGAAAAATGAGCAATTAGGAGTTAAAAGTCAGTGGAGTAGGATTTTATTTAACAGCAAAAAAATTATATTTTCTTTTTTCTGTTCTGTGATGGCATTCACCCTGGGTTGGTTGAGCCAGCTCCATCCAACAAATTCACTTGTAGTTAACTCTTAATGTGCTATACCGGCTCATTCCGTCCGACTGGAAGTCACATTCGTTTTCTTAATCCATCGCAAATGATAGCTTTTGTTTAAATGTAATATCAAATATATTTAGAAGTCTTTAATTTAAGGGAAATAAATTGGGTAACTTTAAATGAAAAGGCCATTTTTAGCCATTTTTTTTATAAATCCTTATAGGAATGGGGTTCTGGAGTTAGAAAATTCTCAACAGGATGTTAAAAGTTAATTCAAGGAAGGAATAACAAGGGAATTGGGAAATTCATAAACGGTCCCCAAGCCCTACATGCATATCCCGGTCAGAGGAAGGAGATGCCCTTGTTTGCTGCAATGTCAAATACACCAAAGTCTGTTGATTCCTGATGATGATGGAGATGCCCTTTGGATTTTTGCCAGAGCCCCTTTGGCCGGGTTGTGGCCCTAATACACTGGGTGCCAGACCTGTCTGCCCTGAGTGACCCTACCAGGAACTTAAGTTCCTGATGGCATGTCTCTGACACTACCAAGTTTAGATGGCCCTGCCACGATGAGGAAAAGTTGAACTTTAGAAATAATGTGCTAGATGGCTGTTGAGCAAAGAGCTTCCTCCACCCTTTTATAAGTCTTGCTTTTCATCCTGGAGGGTGTCTAGGCACCCTTCTCACCAGACTAAATCTGTGGGGTTACTGGTTCAGTCGCCAATGATCTGACTATGAAACAAGTAGTACTGGGTTACATAGTACCAGCAGCAAATTATGCAACAAAATTAAACTAGAAAAACAGCCAGAATGCATAGCATGTCAAACAGTCTATACCATTAAACACATTCTAATAGAAAGTAGTAATTTTGCTGGTGATTTTTACAACACAAAAAATATTGCAAAACTTTTGACACCACCCTAGTAGTTTGAATAAATCAATTATTATTGATTTTTTTCTATTAAATCAAAATATACATTTTTTTAAATAGATATTTAATTTTGTTCCCAATAGCAGAAATTCAAAATAATAGATGACACTTTTTAGATATTACTGTAAATGCCTTTGCTCTGAGACTTTTGCTCCATACAGTACAAAATCCCTTTTCTCATATCTTTATCTTGAATTAAATAGCATATGATTTTAAATAAAATTTATAGGCCATTTTAGCTCAGTTGGTGGAGGTCCACCTAGGAATCACAAGGTTCCGGGTTCGATACTGGCCGTTACCAATTCAGCGTATGAGTAGCACAGGGATCTGTGTGGTAATGTGAGGAGCTGATGGTAGGAATGGCACTCCACTTCAGATACTAAAATAATCACCTTGGCCTAGTGCTAGTGAAAAGGGAATAGACTCCCTCACTGTCTGGCTAATACTGATCGATACCAACTGTAAAAATAATTGAGAGTTACCTCTCCTTTGGAGAACTCTCTAGGAAATACTAGACTATATAAGTAAAAAAGTAAAGTCGTCGGAGTGTCCTAATGTCAGTATCAGCCAGACAGCGAAGGAATCTATCCCCTTTTCACTTGTGCTAGACCAAGGAGATTATTTTAGCATCTGAGATGGAGTGCCATACCTACCATCAGCTCCTCACTTTACCACATAGATCCCTGTGCTACTCTGTGTACCAATTATTCTAAGTAGAATAAAGCTTTCCAAAGTCTATTGGTGTTATCATTTGTGTTGGCGTTTTTGTATATAAGGTGTGTGCCAGATGTCCACTTCTACTTATAGACTCGCCGATAACATGTGACCAACCTATTGGCCAACCACTGGCAGTACTCTGCTGCTGATATTGTTATTTATACCGGCTGTTCTGGTCATATCTACGCATATTGCTTTGAACCTTCGTGGACAACGGAACATAGGATTATATCACTAGACCTTTGACACTACGTAGGATTCCATAACTCAGGACTTATTCACTTACCAAAGGATTCTATAGCTCAGGACTTACTTACTTACTTTAAGTCCTTTACAACTGGCCAAGGATGGCGGTCAGAAACTTAACAATTTGTCATTACACAGACATTTCTTTTTCAAAGACAAAAGTCTTGAATTTTTTGTTCCATTTCAATCAAGTTTTATGGAAACCAAAATGTTCTTGATAACTAAAGGGCAAACTAAAGAGCTAAGATACTTAATTATCGCCAAGAGTTTAATCTCTGATAAAAGTTTCATATCTAGAAATGAGTCATGTTCATAGACATTAACTTTTATTGATAAATATCAAACGTAAAAAGAGGTTAAGAGTTTTACAAA
The DNA here is from genome assembly GCA_023376005.1 of Doryteuthis pealeii. Taxonomy (NCBI): domain Eukaryota; kingdom Metazoa; phylum Mollusca; class Cephalopoda; order Myopsida; family Loliginidae; genus Doryteuthis; species Doryteuthis pealeii. The sequence continues at coordinate 25,739,043 of CM042153.1, forward strand.
CAATATTCAGTTTTTCACTCCTAAGAAAGAAATATTTCAATGCAAATAATATGAAGGATATGTTTGAGAATATTAACATGGATGACATTTTATCTTTCTTGTGAGAAATAAAAATATATAAAAAATTATGAATTAGATATAAAATACATCCACAAATACATCTACAAAGATACACCTGTAAAGGAAACTGGAGTACCAACTTTTATACAGTCTCACAGTTTTGGCAAATCCACAGGGTTATTATACCATTGAACCAATTGAAACAAACCAAATGAATTTAATGAAAATTATTTATACCAATTTGAAGATATTAAGAACTTGAAACAGAAATTATCAAGTGACTTGTTTCGGCATTAAATGACCCTGAAAGGGTTGATATCCATAAAAGAACAAAACAAACTCTCTAGCAATTTAAGCATAATAAGTAAGTAAGTAAAGTCGTATCAGCCAATCAGCGAGGGAGTCTATCCCCTTTTCACTAGCGCTAGACCAAGGAGATTATTTAGCGTCTGAGGTGGAGTGCCACACCTACCATCAGCTCCTTACTTTACCGCACAGATCCCCTGTGCTGCTCATATGCTGAGTTGGCGAGGGCCGGTATCGAACTAGGAACCTTGTGGTTTCTAGCCGAACGCTCTACCAACCCGGGGAAATTGAGAGAATTTTTCTACTGATTTCAACTTAACATCTCATAACAAATGCACAAAAAGTTGCATATTGTATGATTACACCAATTATCATACCTTTTCCAAGAGTATTAGTGCTATGTGAAGTGCAGACAGTCTCGCCCAGGATTTGAACTCTGGTCACTGTGTCCATTTCCTATGAAGATAACTGTTACACCATGCGCATCTTATTAATTTCTGGGGATCATTAGCTAGTGAACATTTTCCAGAACTAAGAAAATTGGCCCAGAATCTTGTCATTTTGGAACAACATACAGATGGTAACAAGTATTTTCAGCTATGAAAAAAAAACAATACCCTTGGGAAAGGTATGAATCAACTATTCTCCCTCCAGTTATAGGTAAATAGTAGGGCAGACTGGGCTCTTTAACCTTGGTGAGGCAACCAGTCTAGGAGAAGGAAAACTGAATTCAAACCTCTTAAATCTCCGCTTGGGGTGGTCACTACTAGAATAGGCTCAGTCCTACTTAGTGAGTAGAAATGTCTGTGTAATGACAAATGATAACACCAATAGACTTTGGAAAGCTTTATTCTATCTAGAATAATTGGTACACAGAGTAGCACAGGGATCTATGTGGTAAAGTGGGGAGCTGATGGTAGGTGTGGCACTCCACCTCAGATGCTAAATAAATAAATAAAAAGAAAATAAATAAAAAGATTTTTAAATTTATTTTTTTTTTCTTTATTTTTATTTTTTTATTTTTTTATTTATTTATTTATTTTTATTTATTTAAAATTTACAATATGAAATTGAAACTGACCAAAATTTAAAGAATTCTCTGTTGTTCTCAGCAAATAAGTAAATCCCAAACATTAAGATTTTGGCAGCATGAGAAAATGCTAACTGGGAATCGTAATTAGAGACATTAATCTGTTTCAAGTAATTTTGCTGAGTAGATATCTAATTGTCAAATTATTTATTTACAGGTTGGGATTGAAGCCAAGATCAAAGGTTCACGACTCAGTCAGTGCTTCAGAACAAGTAGATTTTCAGTAATTAAAAGATTAAAAGGTATTATGTATTTACACAACCCCTCCACCATGATCAGGATGTGACACAAGGTCAATTTTTTTAAGTGGAGTTTAACAGGTTTGAATTCATTTTTTTCTCTCCTAGACTGGTTGCTATACCAAGGTTAAAGACCCCAGTCTGTCCAACTATTTACATAGCATGAGGGAGAAAAGTTAAAAGGTTGTAATGATAAAAGAAAAACACATTTCTAGGCTTGGATACAACAATTTAGTCACAGGCAAATTTATTCTATATTTACTTATAGTTGTAATAATACATTTAAATATTAAAATTAACTCAGAAAGAGGCAAACGAATCATCATCATCTTCATCATCATCATCATCAAGGCATGCCAGCAGCATGAATTCCCTTGACTCTCTCTCACCATCCACACCTATTGGTCATGATAAGCCCTCTTGGTAGCATCCAGTGTCCGCACAGAGCCGATAAATGTAAGTATTTTGGTATGTCCATGTGTAGGAGTCCACAGATGAACAAGTTATGAGTTCTGCCTTACTTAGCCAGTGGTTCCCAGCATATATTGCTCGTCTTACTTGGATGGCTTGTGAGATGGGAGATAAGTGGCCTTACAGCTGCTGTTTTGTAGGGTGCTGATTTGTATCAAGATTTGTTCATACCAACATTAGGATGTTCTACTGACTTTACTGAAGTAATAACTAAAATCAGACCTAAGTGCCGACCAGAAATTTTTTTTTATTTAATTAAACGGTTTTAAAAACAATTTAACTAATTTTCTGAATACAGGGAGGCTCGTGGTGTACTGATTAGAGTCGTAGGAATTTTAGTATGTAAAATGAATGTATATATTATATACATACATTTGTTTGTGTATATATGTGTATGTATATGATGTATGTATATGATGTATATATTATATACATACATCATATACATACACATATATACACACACACACACATACACACACACACACATACATATATATATATATATATGAAATAAACATTAATAAATCTGATATTCTTACCTGATATAGGAGTTTTATATTTATCTCCGATGGTGATGTATCCCATCTCAGAGAATAATCCAACCCTGTCCATATCCATGATGAATTCTGCTGTGTATCTAATTCAAACCGTCACCAAAAAAGAATTCAATAAAATGCAACTACTTCAACCAACAAGGCAGAAAAAAAAAGTTATGAGCTTGAAATGTTTCTCAAAAAAAAAAAAAATAATAAAATAAATGTGTTAACTAAAATAATAATCAATAATTATTTTTAAAATACTGTATGTGAAAAGCGTGTAAAAAGCTACGATCTTTAAAAAGTTTAACAGTTAACATTAAAAGTAAAAGAAGAATAAGACTTTGAGGAAAAGTTTCTGTTAATTGTAAAAAGGAAAAAAAATGTTTAGTTTAAATTCTATTTTCTTTCGTTAATTATTTTGTTAATTAATTAATTTTGATGATAATCCAAATTCTTTATTTCTAATAAACTTTTTTTCTTTAATTATCTTTCAACAGGTTTGTTTTATTTTATTTTAAAGCAGTTTAACTCGCTTGTAAATTAATATTTAATATTTTTTCTTTTGTTGACCTAAAAAAAACAATTCATCGTGTTTATCTTATTTATTAATATCTTTACTAATCTAAATTGATGTTTGTTTTTTGTTAGATTTTAGAATTTTTTTTTAATGTTAATAAAAGTTAAAACAGAACGAAGATTTTCCTTAGTGTGTGTGTGTGTGTGTGTGTGTGAGTGAGTTTTTTTAAATATTTTGGTTCCTTATTTTTGTATTTTTTGTGGTGTTTTTGTTTTTTTGTTTGTTTTTTTTTTTCCTATTCTAATTTTTTTAACAAAAGCCTTTTTTTCTCATTTTATTTCTGCCTTCTGTTTTTGTTGCCGAAAAAAGTTGGAAAGAAAATTTCGGTCATTTTAGAGTCCCATTCGAAAAAATCGGACTTTCTTGTTTTTGTTGGTTGTTTTTCGTTTTTTTAGCTTCAGGATGAATTTGTTGTTTTTTTTTTTTGTCTTTCTTCTTCTTTTCTTTTCAATTTTTTTCTTCGTTTTTTGTTAATTTTTGTTTTTTTGTTTCTTTTCTTCTTTTATAAGACAACAGCGAATTTTGGAAGACTGCAAACTTCCATGTTGAAGCAACGCTTTACTTACCAAGCAGTTGCCATGGGAACCGAACAAGCGTTTTTATTTACTTACTGATTGTACTTACTTATAGGTGGCGCTGTGCTAGATTTGTTTATTTATTTTTATTTATTTGGGTCTTACTTGTAATTAAGCTCGTTGACAACAATTATGACAATACTGACTTTTGTGTGTGGCCTTAAGCCATGATAAAAGGGAATAATGAATAAAAATGTTAAAATACAAAAGCTAAAAGGGATGTTGGATTTACAACATATTTTATTTGGTACCCAATAAAAAAGAAAAAGAAAAAAGAAAAAGAAAATAAGAGATAAAAGTCCAATTAAATAGAACAACTGGTCATTCATTATTCATTGGTCACTTATAGAAAAATTTTCCTTCAGGAAAATCTATATAAGACAGCTGGATTAAGGTTGCATTATAAATAGAGCATTTAGAAGTTGTTGCAGGCACCAGGACGTATTTCTGAATTTAACCCACATAGTTCTGAATAGTGAGTTCAATCCTTGCTGGATGCCCCATACTTGCAACCTTATACCACATCCTAACCATGGCGAATGGGCTGGATAAATACCAACTTGTGATAAAGTCCATTTCATAAATCAGTCAATAATAGGCTAACAGTAATAAAATTATGGTGTAAGGTTTGATGGGATGTATATATTTATATGGGTAATTACAATAAACACACCATAAGGTCACATACATTAAGACAGAAAAACAAAGAACTCATAAATTCAACAAGTAATATTTGTATTAAAACAAAAGATTACAATAATCAAGAATACTGATCAAAGTCCTGCAGAATATGCTTTTTTAAATGTTCATGTAGTAAGATAATAATAAGTTGTTGAGTTGACTCCAACTGAGAAAGAAAGAATGTTCAATAATAAAATCAGCAGTGAAGTTACTTAGAGAGAGAGAAAGATATAGCTTGTAATACCTTCCGCAGTAGGCAAATATTTCTTAAATCGAGAGACGTGGACTATCTGACTTGTTCTTTGAAAAACCTGTTATTTATCGCAATTACCAAGGCTTGAAATCGGTCTTTTTGAAATAATTCTTTTTAGGCGCGAACGCATCTAATTGGTTGAAAATTATCATTTTTAATATTTCTATTTTTCTTTCTATACTGATCTATCTATATTTATATCTATCTTGCTGATCCCCTTGCGCAAAGCGTTTATTTTCGTCATTCCATTTTTGCTTTCAAAGCGTTAACTTCCAGCTCACCACAAAATAAAATAATTATCATAGAGTAGGCATGTCTGGAGAATAAATCCTCCAGTCTCTAGGATTCATTTTTTTTTTTGGCTTTCAGCCACAAAAAAAAAAAAAAAAGAAAGAAAAAGAAAAAGTTATCAAATAAAACCATGAGGTCTATACTCACCCTTGGTGTTGACCCTATTATTCTATTTTTATTTTTCTAATTTTTATTTTTCCCTTCCAAACCAACACCCAACCCTTAGAGCTGGGATTAAATTGGTACACATGCAGAATAGCGCACAAGAGATAATATCATTAGAATCGCATTTTACGTACAAATAGCATTAGATTATGGAAACTCTCCAAATAGCCTAACCCTAACACTAACCCTTACTTTAACCCCAATCTAGCGTCTCAAAGGTTTCGGTATTTCCGTGAAATGTAATGAAATGTAATGCTTTTTATACGTAATCTAATGCTATTATCTCTTGCACGCTATTCTGCATTAGTACCATCAAATTATGGTTATGTTCATCTCTTTCAGCCAGGTTCTTGCTTTTAGACATAACATGTCAAAAACAACAAAAGAAAAAACAACCCCCAAAAACAACCCAAAAATAAATGTGGCAAATATGGTCATGGTGATTCCAACACAAATGAAACATCCCTCCATTGCACTAAAGAGGAAGGTCAGAGTAGTCCATAGGAGTTTATGATTTTATGTTGTGTTATGTAGGTTTAAGGCTTTTGGATGTTTTTGGTTGGCTGGCTGGCTGGTTGGTTGGTTGGTTGGTTGGTTTTATGGCATGTCAACCCATTGGTCATTTTATGCCAAATACATTTTTGTTTTGTTCATTCTTGATGGGTACTCACTTTGTTTTATACACATTTTTTCTATTTAATCCATAGATGGGACCCTAACAGGTTCTACCACTCCGGGACAGAGTAGACCTGGGAGTAATGGTGATGAAGGGGTACTCCACATTACCCAGATACTATCAGATAGTTTAACATCATACCCTGGACATGGTTGTTCTTGGTGTGTGTTTGCAGGTTGTTTCTTTTAAACCCCATTATATTTGGATTAATCGGACTATTATCCTCATCTTTATTGTTATCTACACAACATTTCGGCTGATGTGATTATATTTGGTTTCTCCTTTTTATGGCGTGTCTGGCTGAAAAAAGGATTAAAGGAAGGGAAAAGAAGAGACAGAGACAAAAAGCATTTATAGGTTTCGGACTTTTATTCTAGGTCCATAGCTATTTCATTGAGACCTAACTTCCTGTGACAGTCGTAGCATCTGTTCTCAGTCAAGGCCTGAGTTGGAAGGGCTGAAGGATCTTCTTGGTGTCAGGAAAGAGATTCTTTTCTCTGTACATCCCCAGAGGATTCCTCCTGTCTGAGGGCTTCTGGGAGATAGTTATTTCATTTTATTTTATTTTATTTCATTTTATTTTAATCCCCACAAGTCTGACACCTTTGGGACCCTGGTCAATAAGACTAGCAACTTTTGTCCTTCTCTCCTGTGTTTTTCGGCTGCTGTGTTGCCGCTGAATTCCCTGGTCGTTGAAAAGTCATTTATACTTTTTATGATGCCGAACCTGAATCAGTTTTTGGCCTTCTTTATTTCACAGCTATTGAAGTCAGTTAGCCTACTGTTGGTTTGAATAACAGCAGTGTCCAAGACAGCTGGTATAAATAGGACTCAAGAATGATCCATCCATGAATCTGGCTGATTTGGGTGATTCCATTCCTTGAGTTCTGATTGGCTGCTTGACTGCTTGATTTGAATGACATTGTGGAGTCTTATATATACTTGTCATTCTGCAGTGGACTTTGTAGCTTTCAGGATTGTATTGAGTTACAACCGTTTGATGCCTTGTCTTCCCAGTTCGACGGTAATTGGACTTTAATTATTCTTCAACCGCGAAGGTCACGGATTGGCCAAAAAATGTAAATTCTGATTTTATCTTGATAATTCCTTCTCAATATTTTAGCATGCATTCAATCCACATTGGCACAGACGAGTTTTTTTCATTTTGCCAAAAATCACGGCTCCTCCGGTGTTCTCCTGGTCTGTTCTGTGAACTGTGAATCAGGAGAGAGCTTTATTTCTGTTATATAACACACATGAGTCCTTCCCGTCGATTTTCGATGTATGTGAACATCAACACTTGTCTTAATTCATACCTTTCCCAAGGGTATTAGCGCTATGTGAAATGCCAACAGCTTCGTCTAGGAATTGGAATGTCCATTTTCCATGACTCTAACCACTGTAAAGTAAACTACAGACACGTGTTTCGAATCACCTCTCATCAGTGAGCATCAAGACCGAACGAACTTAGAGAGCAGGCTATTTAATCGCTATATTTCTATGAATTCACCAAGAGTTCTCAAACTTTGTAAACAAAGTGATATTTAGCTTTCGAATATGGTGAATTTTGTAGAGTGCTCAACTGAAATTGTATAATAAAGTAAACTACAGACACGTGTTTCGAGGGTGCAGTTATACCATATATGAACTTATGCATATATATATATATATATATACTAGCAAAAGTACCCGGTCCATGACTGGACTAAATTTTTTTAGGAACACCAGTGAGAAAGGGAGAAAACAGAGTAAGAGAGAATAAGAGGAAAATATTTTATTAGATTTTTTAAAATTGCTGAGAATTCGTATATTACAATTAATTTCTTTTTTTAGGAAATGCTTTTTTGGTTTACATTTAAGATATTATTTAAAAAAATGTAATCCTAAACTTTCTAAAAACATAATATTATTTGAGAGAGAGAGAAAGAGAGAGAGAGAGAGAGAGAGACGAAAAGACTGAGTGAAAGAGAGAATATCTAGCCAGTTGAGTTAAAGGAAATGTATTAATCTAATTCATTTCCTTTTTGACCCAATTTTTCCTTACTTTATTTGCCCTTACTGTGAAGAGTTCTAGAAATTTATTAATTTTTGTTTAATTATTGAATTAGTGAAAATCAACAACCAAATTTTGTCTGTTTCTTAGTTAGAAACATATTAATGTGTCTGCAAGATTTTAAATGAGAATGACATCTCTTTTCAGAGTTATAAGTCGACATGTACATACCAGAAACATTCTTTAATATATATATAGATGATATATAATATATAATGAATAGAGAATGAAAAAATGAGAAAAGTATTGGCATGAAAAGGTGCTCAATGCTAATAAAGCAGAGCAGATTTATAATCAATGGTAATATTATGGATTTACACTCATAACTTGAAGTTTCATGGTAATGCAATCATCAGATGAGTTCAATGGTTGAGATCTTAACCATTGAACTCATCTGATGATTGCATTACCATGAAACTTCAAGTTATGAGTGTAAATCCATAATATTACCATTGATTATAGATGATATATATAGAGAGAGATTAGTAATTGTGACAAACACACCATAAGGTTATATAAATAACAAAAGAAAAACAAATCATTCAAAGAAAGAACAAGTAATCCTTGTATTAAAACAATAAAGTTACAGTAGTAATAGTAATCAAAATGTTCTGTTCAAGGTTCAACAGAATATGCTTTTTTAAAAGTTCAGCAATGTAGAGGGAGAAAGGGTTACTTGCATGTCTTTATAGAGGAAGAAAGTGTATTCCTTCAATATCAGCAGTGAAGTAAATTTTAGAGAGGGAAAGATAGAAAGCTTGTAACATAAGCAGCAGGCAAATAGTTTGAATTTCTATCTATCTATCTATCTATCTATCTCTAACGAGAGAGAGAGAGAGAGAGAGAGAGAGAGAGAGAGATGGCGAGAGAGAAAGTTGGTGTAATGTTTAGTGGATGTGAATTTTCTTTCTCTCCCTCCCTCTCTCCTCCCTCTCTCCTCCCTCTCTCTCTCACACACACAGACATAGAGATTTGGTGTATTGATTACTTTGGGTTTACATTTTCTTTCTCTCTCTTTCTCTCTTTATATTCCCCTCTTTCTATTTTTTATCTCTCTTCTCTCTCTCTCTCTCCCTCCCTCTCTCTCCCTCCCTCTCTCTCTCTCTTACACACATACACACGCACAGAGAGAGAGAGAGAGAGGGGGGAGAGAGAGAGAGTTGGCGTAATATGAATTCTCTCTCTCTCTCTCTCTCTCTCTCTCTCTCTCTCACACACACACACACACACGCATACAGATTTCCCAATTGATGAGATCTTATATCAGTAAAATAATTTTGATTAGCTCTGGTCTTTAGCATCAAATGTTCTGTGAGAAAGAGAGAGAGAGAAGAGGCGGGAAAAGATTAAAGAATCCCTTGGATGGAATTGGTTAGGAAGAAATAAAAAGGTAAAGGGGTAAAAACATGAAAGGTCAAGCAGCTGTGCCTTTATATTTCTACTCGAAAATTCCCAACTTAAATTATCTTGGCATAGGCTCCAAAATCGGTCTTTTTCAAAACTTCTTGTTTAGGCACGCGGGCCTCTGATTGGTCCAAAATTATCATTTTCATTTTTGCTTTATACCTGCACTGATCCTATGCGCAGAATGCCTATTTTTTTAATTATTATTTTTGCTTTGATGCATAAACATCTGGTTTCCTTCTTATACGTATCACTACAAATCCCCATTACCCTCATACATAAAAAGATAATGTCTGTTCAATTCAACCTCCTGTTATTTGTTTTCTGTTTGCATATTTATCTCTAAAAATCATTTCACCATTAACCTTTTATCACAGTTACCCAGAAGACTCTTCTGTAATAATATTGAGTTACATTTTGTTACAGTAACTCATTACACTAATTAACTACATACTCCATCCTTGTAACAGAATAATTATGTTGTAAGATTCAATGTTATTATTGAAACAAACAAACTTCGACACGTTGTGTTGGACATAACATTTATATATTAGACAGCACAGAAATAACACATAAAATACAGATACAATGAAATACATGTACATGAATATACATTAAGGCATTCAGTACAATAAGAATGTACACAACAGTAAAGATATAGGACGAAGGATAGTCCATGCAGTAAAATTCACTTACTAGTGATGGGGGGCAAAAGCCCCCATCGAGAAAGAGGTAGACAGTTTCTAGCCCATGTGAGTTCTTTCGAGAAGAAACACAAAAGAGGCAGAAGAGTTTGAACCTCACGCTTAAATACCAGACCTCCCTGGTGGTCGGCACGGAAACCCAGCAGGAAGATAACTCTTCCAGGCAAAGGGAAGATAATCCCAACAATGTTTTTTGTTTGTTTGTTTTTTATAACTTAGTTACAAATTAACTGTATGCCTTTTGAAATAGGAAGTAAAAAGTTGTTGGCTGAGTAGCCTATTGTCAGTATCAGCCGAATAGATAGGGAGTCTATCCCCTTTTGCTAGCGTTAGACCATGGAGATTGTTTTTGCTGAGGTGGAGCGCCAAACCTACAGTCAGCTCCCCATTTTACCGCACAGATCAGATTACCCAATCTGTGCTACTTGTGTGCTGAGTTGGCGGGGACTGGTATCAAACCAAGAATCTTGTAATTCCTAGGCGGGTGCTCTATTGACTGAGCCAAACCACTCCCCAGGATAGGAAGACATACATAAAAAAGGTGTTGTTGTAGGATAACCACCCTGTTCTTCTTCATCCACTTCACAGTGTTCCATCTTTCTGTCTGACTGCTTCTCACTGTTCTATCTTCTTTTCTGGGATATCAATAAAGAAACTAGCAGGACTCGTAGGATTTTCACAAACAAAACAAAAATCAAGAGGAGCTATTTAAGCCAGAAACCATGATTTGCAATTTCATCAATCTATACATATATAAAGGGCAATTGTGTGTATATGGATGTCTGGAGGAAACTTTGAAAATAAAACAATTAACGACAAAGTAAATATATATACACATTAAATATCACCAGGGCTTGGTTTTTGAGCAAAAATAATACATATTCGATTTATATTAGTGAAGATAATTAAAAAATAAAATTTAACTGATAACAGCATGGAATTTTTTTGCATTTAATATTTTAAATAGTAGACATTAATGTTTCTTTGCAGAGTGGCTGATTTTAATTAGGCATTCTACGAGGATCCAACTCACGATTCAGTAATAATGGATCTGCAGGACTAACTTTAAAAAACGACGCCGGGTAGCCGCTTCTAGTTATATAAATTCTACTGTTGTCTTTGCAATGAATAATACAAAAATAAAAGTGACAAAAACCCGACTTGGGCTGAAAATTCGCCTGAGGCTGGCTCGCTAAAATATAGCATAATTTAGGGATGATATATAGGGACGATGATTTCATTTTTAAAATTGGGTGAAATAAAATGGGATAAATAAGAAAACTGTGATTAAGCGACACCAGATAATCTGCATTCACATTTTTGTATTGCATCTTGGGTGATTTTGACTGTCTCATTTCTTACCAGGATGATAACAGACGGAAGACTTAGGATAAACCGTATAATAAAGAAATACAACATCTGTGTGCATTTCTTTAGTTTACACACATTCTTTATTCATTTCTTTTGTGTACATACATTCATTATTCATTTTTTATTCATTTCTTTTTGGTGCATTATTATATCCTTGGTATTAGTATTCATTGCATAAATATATATACAAATTTGGCCCACGGCCGAAGAAGGGAGGGGGGAAGGCTATCCTAACTTTTAACTTAACTAGTTACATTTGAGATCCAAATCACACGACAATAATCCATTCACCATAAAACGTTTTCGCACACTATATATATAATACATTTATATAATCGTGAGAAGGGTGAAAAATTGAATTAAAAGAAAAAACCAATGAAATACAATGAAAAAATATAAAAAATACATGATAAAAATAACAGGATTGTTATTAGTAATAACTAAGTAATGTGGCAGAAAAAAATTAGTTCACTGGTCGAAAAAAGCTTGGAGTGGTTAGAAATTATAATTTCCCCTCTTCAATTACTCGGAGAACTTGAATTTTTGTCATCTAATAAGTGTGGGAAGGGGAAGTGAAAGTGAAAGAAGTGAAAAAAAGAAAAGGAGGCCAATGAGCTTACATACTCTTGCCAAGTTAATCAATAAATTTAAACAAAAGTAAACTTACTGTAATAATAAACGAACACACACGGTTAGGCTCAAGAAAGCTTTATTCTACTTAGAATAATGTTACAGTTTACTGAGAGCTTTTATACTCTCCGAAACGTCAAAGAGTTCCACAAAGGGGAGGTAATAATAAAACAGGGGAAGTAATTCTCAATTACTTATTACACTTACCTAGGCTGGTTTGTGTTTTATGTTCAATATATATCGTTCCTGTTAAATCTATTATCTTCTGTTTTCCCTTTTCTGTTGTTGTTTTCATTCAATTGTTTGATGTCCTCACAGACTGCTTGGTTAAGCTATCTGCCCCAACTTTCACAGATAAGAGAAGGCAGAATAAGCAAAGAACTGCATAGTGTTTTTTGCTGCCAAGCGACGTAACTACATTGTTTATTACAGGTCCGGCCTCCTGAGCAAAAATCCTTCGATGCAACATGCGGACCGGACCATGAAGCTCCCAGGAAGTTTACATAGTGGTTTTACGACTGTGCAGTGAAAGAAGGCGTGCTCCACATGCTCCTCCGTTCCTTTACACCGAAGATGCCAGACTCTCTTTGACAAGCCTCTTGCCGACTCAGAGGGCGCTTCAAATCACTCGCCAGATGAGTGAAGCCTCAACATTGTTAAAGCACATCATCCCGAGAGCACACGGCCACAGTAAGCGACCTTCCGCCTTTGTTGCACCGAGCCCCTTGATTAAGTTGTCTTGAATGGCTAAAGAAGTGATAAAGGGACAGACAATCGCTACAGTGTGGTCCAGAAGAGTTATCTTCCCTTGCTGCAGGTTTCTGCTCATAGGGGGCCAGAGTATGTACGCATCAAGCCGGGAATTTTGAGCTCTCTTTCTCCGGGACAGTCAAACACTTCACATGGGTTAGACGCTTGTGCCTCCAGCCTTAGGTGGGGGGTTTTGTCCCCCAGCCTGCTATCAGTAAGTGACATTCCCCCAGGAACTCTTTATCACTTCTTTAGGACGAAGTCCTACCTTCTTTATATACGTTTGTATATTTGTTAACTATGTATTGCTGTACTATTCGTAATTAGTATATGTATTTCTGTCCTGAATGTATTTCTATGTGTTCACTATTAAAGTTTATGTTATATCTTATAACTTCTTTGTCGGAATATTTCTTGTACTTATATATACCCACGCTGGAAGGTCACTCTAAGCCTTCCAATTTATTATAATACCTTTAAATCCTACAGGCCCCTCTCACAAGCATCCGATATAATTCCTTGTTCCACGGCAGTCAAGTGTCAGCGAGGCCAAACTGCATCTGGAAGAGAATTTTCAGTGAGTGCCAACACTCATGATAGAAGCGGCACTTGTTTCTGAGCAACCGATAGGCCTCCCCATTTTCTGAGTGCATACTTCTCAAGTCCGGGAAAGCTTTCTTGGCGTCTTTCCAAAGTTCACCGGTTTCGTCGTGTTCTGAAACTACCCGGTCTATGAGACTGAGACGTACCGTGTGACATCACGTCTCTATGCTCGGTACTCAGTACTCGGTATTCCTAGTCCGCCATTGGAAGGATGAAGGTAAAAATTTCATGATGCACAAAAGGGGCCCAGTTGTTCCAGATAAACTAGAACAGGATCCTTTCTAATTCAACTCGAACGGTGAACGGGAGAGAAAGTACAGATAGTCGGTAAAGGATTAGGGTGTAGATGTGCGAGCTGCACACCTCTGCCTTGTCCTTTAAAGGAGAGACACCTTCGTGACAATATGCTGGCAGTGGCCACGATCTTTTCTAGTATCTCCGACCAATTTTTTTCCAGTTGAAGATCGGGATAGAAACAGACACCGAGTATCTTGCATGGTCCACCCGTCCAATTGAAGGGACCGAGAAGAGCACAATCCTTCCACAAGTTTTCTATGTGTTCACTATTAAAGTTTATGTTATATCTTATAACTTCTTTATCGGAATATTTCTTGTACTTATATATATACCCACGTTGGAAGGTCACTCTAAGCCTTCCAATTTATTATAATACCTTTAAATCTTACAGGCCCCTCTCACAAGCATCCGATATAATTCCATGTTCCACGGCAGTTGAGTGTCAGCGAGGCCAAACTGAAAACCTACTGACTTTTCAGGCCACACACAACCAAGTCACCCGGACAAAAACAGATTTACACCCACTCGCCTCCTCACACCTTTCCGAGTGAAAGAAAAACTATATTCTTTCTAAATCTACCAACTGTTTTGTTTATTTAAAACAAACGAAATTAAATCCAAACTTCTCGTCCGTTTTCTTTTGCAACAGTACCCTTGTTTTATAACAATGCTTACAGGTGTTGGGAACTTTGACTAAACATGACTGGAGTAAGGATACCGACGATCTGGCTCATCGACCCAAAGCCCAAATGTTATATACCCCTTTTACTCGGGTGTATATAATCGGTGGGAGAGAGTTCTCGTATACAGAGAGAGAGAGAGAGAGAGAGAGAGAGAGAGAGAGAGAGAGAGAGAGAGGAATAGAGAAAAAGAAATGGAAGAGGAGAGAGAGGGGGAGAGGGAGGGAGAGGAGAGAAATGGAATAGAGAAAAAGAAAGAAATGGAAGAGAGAGAGAGAGAGAGAGAGAGAGAGAAGAGACAGAGAGACAGAGAGAAATGGAATAGAAAAAGAAATGAAAGGTAGAGAGACTGAGACTGAGACAGAGGCTGCTTGGTGTCTGACTTTCTTCTGGGGTGACTTCCATTTAAGCTTCTGCTGGGGATTGACTTTCCTTCTTAATTCTTCTTTTGGGCTTTGCTTGATCAAGTTTTATTTAGCCCATGATTATTCCGCCGTGGGGAGAGACCGAATACGGGAAAGACGAAAATCCCGTCTGCTCTCCTTCAAAGCTGAATAACTAAATTCTCAAGTGTCTGTCATGGCGCGTTTCTAAGGGGTCAAATGTTATAACCGTCACCGGTAATTTTCCATCGGGACCCCTTAATTTTTAAATCAACTGACCTTAATTTAAATATTCTAGGTCTTCACAATTTATGAGAAGTGATAAATTGTAACACTAATCCTTAGTGATGGTGCCGTCGTAAGCGAGACCCACGATGTACCGCGAGAAGGTTAACTCTAAAATCCTATAGAAGGATGGGAGTAGATAAATTGGGACCATGTCTCTTTCCATGCCTCTCTAAGATGTCATCGTCCACCCTGCAGATGTTTTTGCCACGTCAAATTGGGCCTATCTTTCTTTTTGTGTTTGTGTAGCTGTATAAAAAATATATCTAAGGTAGATGGGTTGTCGTCCTTGGTCTACGAACCTCTCTTTGAATCAACCAATCACAGGCCTGCAAACTTTAGCGTCAACATTTAAGATAGGATTTCTTCCTCTTTCGTCACCAACATCTACAGAAGTCGGACGAGAAAAAAACGGCAATCCTTACATTCGGCAGAGACAGACAGACAGACAGAGAGTCGTGGTAGGTACTTCGATAACTCACCAACCTCAAGGACTTCATTTAAGTGGACTGTATTATAATATTTATATAATTATCACTCCTGCAGACAAAACCTTCGTTTGCAAGTATTTCAAGCGTAATTTCTTGTTTGCGTATATATTAATACAAGTTATTTGAAATTCCATGTTGAGTTTATGTGTTTTCTGTTTTTAACTCCTGTCTGCCTTACACTCGCAGAGTGAATCAACACAGCTGATCCTCTGAGCTACACTGATGGGCTCTGTCGTTTTGGGGAGTTGAGGTTGTAGACTTAGCAGGAGTTTGCAGAGTCATGGGTGTTGGTTGTGGAATCTTTGGTTTGGGTGGGGATGTGGCTGTCTAGGTGATTTACCTGGTGATTTGGTTTTGGTCAACAGCAGCGAGGAAGTATGAGCTGCCTTTGGGCCAAGGACCTTTGATGTAGGGTGTGACATCTGAAGTCCTGGAGGTGTTGAAGGGGGCTTCAGGATCTGGTGTTTGGGGGGGTTGCGGTGGACTGAGAAGATCCTAAAGAGGCGGCCGATTTTCTGATACAATCTTTTTGGCCATTTTTAGGCTTCAAGTGAAAGCACTTTATAGTGAAAATCCCTTGTGTTCTTTAGTAAAGAATTCTTAGTTGTTCCTTAGTGTTAGGTAGAATCCTTTGGTTGTTCCTCGGTGTTCCTTAGCGTTGGGGACCTTGGTTGCAGATCCATTCGTCCGTGTCGAATACGTGCAAATGAACGGCTTTCAAGATCGGCGATTAAATAGTTAACTAACCACGCAGTCTATGAGATTAAGTGGTGAATTCCAGCACACCTTATATAACAAAAGATCCCAACATTTTCTGGCCCGGTCGAATTCTTTTTTCCACTCCAGGAGCTTTTTGAACTTTTCCTGGTCGGGATTGGACCATCTAATCTTTGGGAGTCATGCGACCGTGGGGTCTCTCCTACTTTGTCAGTGTTGACCTAGGAAACTCTTTGAGACTGGGGCACATCTGGTTGGGTATTCCCCCCACTCTTTTCTACTTTCCCTTTTATTCCTATGTGTTGGGCATAGAGGGAGTCGCGGAAAAAGGGGAATGAATAGGCTTCCTCGACAGCAGCTGGAGTTGTTGTCCTAGCTGAAGGCGAGACTACGGGAGCCTCCTTTTTTCGTGAAGAGTGAGCGGGAATCACCCATTCGTTCGGGTACCATAGCAGGGACCTTCTTCCTCTGGCATTTTGCGGATCGATGACCAGTCAAACTTGCAACGGCAACAAGCTAGTTTTTTCCCACCACAATAGGAAGACGCCAACTATCCAATCCAACCAGTTGGATCATTAGATCGAAATTCCATTCCTCTCGCATACTGTTGCGTGTGGCATCAATTATTTCCCAAACTGCAGCATATATGCGGCTAGGTTTTATCTATGAAATAACTACGCACCTCATATACCGTT
This sequence comes from Doryteuthis pealeii, assembly GCA_023376005.1. Lineage (NCBI taxonomy): Eukaryota > Metazoa > Mollusca > Cephalopoda > Myopsida > Loliginidae > Doryteuthis > Doryteuthis pealeii. The sequence goes on from CM042153.1 coordinate 25,756,032, forward strand.
ACTGTGGTCTGCCGTCGCCCTAGGTATTCAACCCTAATTATGTGGTCTTTCGTTTCAAGAGTTTTTCTGGTGAGGGCGACAGCATCTTCAATTGAAGGCAACAATATGTCCCAAAAAGGTTTGAAGGTACCAGCTATGATAGCTAGAATGGTCAGAGATTTTGTAACTAAGTCTTTTGGGTGCTTTCCAATATGTGATCTACCGAATGGTTTCTAATCCAATGTGTGATCTACCGAGTTGTTTACATTCCAATATATGATCTACCCATTAACTACCCATTATTTCCCCATTAAACTAACCCTAACCCTAACCCTAACCCTGTCTTCTTTTTCCTAGTAGATCACATGCCATTGATAGTATATCAATAGTAGATCACAAACCTTCGATAGATCACATATTGGAAGAGCACCGTCTTTTGTGGCTCTGACTCCCTTCTGGTATTTTTGTCCACTACAAAGACTGACACTTTTTTCTTCTGTTGCTCTTGTCGCAGCCGATCCAAATTGAACATACAACCCTCCTCCTTCACTTGGAAAGAGATGGCCTTTGCCTGTTGAACCAACTCAACAACGTCGACCCTAACTTTTGGAGGAGCACGCCACACATTTTTAGGAGACCCCACTTTTTTCTCATGTTCTTTATGTTATTTTTTTTGGGGGGGGGGCATTTTTGACTCCTTTCTTCGGGATTGTGATAGGTCCTTTATAGCCGCTTTATCTTATATAAATAAAACCTGTTGCTAAAAAACAGATTTTTTTACTTATTTTTCAAGATCACGGTGAGTAATTTTTCCAAATCGGATAATTTGATCTTTAAATCTATTGTTTTTCTTTGAAACAACTTTTTATGTCGGCAATTCTTTTTTTTGGGGGGGGGGATAAAAAATGAAATTAAGTGTTGACTGTTGCGTCAAAATAGCATAAACGGATCACGTTGTCTTGGAAGTCCCTAAAGAGTAAAGACCTAGGACTTAAAAAGCTCTGGGTCCAATCACGTTGACGGTTTGGGCTAAAAGGAAGAAAAAGAAATGGTACAACTCAGCCGGTGACCACCCCCTCCCTCCAGCCTCACCGCCATGAAATGGATTAGAAAGGTGGAAAGTGAGAAATAATTCTCACACAATAAAACAACAATGTGTAATTATATTTTCCTTATTTATATACGTTTATTAGGGACCTCCAATTTGACATGTCACATTTACATTTACTACATTTAACACAATGTAACTTACATAAAGGTTAATATTATCTTCAAAATCTTTGGACCATTTAAAAGAAAAAAAAAACATTTTTTAAAAACTCATGATGATTTTTAAAAAAAATTTTCAGCTTACGGAAATAATGAAAATTATGAACGAAAACAATGTTTACATTTTCGCACCGTTAAATCAATTGAAATTTAATGTAGCAAAAAACAAATTATGACTACCGGCTTTTAAAAAAAATCTATGAAAAATTAACTAACTGTCAAATTTTCACGAAAATTTCGGTAATTATTTACCTGTTGATGAAATTATGTTTAAAATAAGGATTTCCTAAAATATATTAGGGAAATATTTGTTTATTTTATGAAATATGAAAAAATGAAGGGATTTTTAAATTTTTTTCTATAAGATAAGAGTCTGAATAATTATATCAGAAGATTTTTATAAGTTTCTATACGGGATTTATTTAGTAAAAAAAATATGAATACAGAATGCTGCTAAAAATATCCATAAAGTAATTGATCCAGTTGTAAAAAAAATAAAAAATAAAAAAAAGCACTGTTTTACTTATTTTTCAAGATAACAGCGAGTAATTTTTCACCAATCGGATAATTTGATCTTTGAATTAACTGTGTTTCTTTGTAACAACTCTTTATGTTCGTTTTTTTTTTGGGGGGGGGGGTAGCAGGATTTAAAAAAAAATATGTTCAAAAATATTTACGTTTCTTTCATCACGTGACGTGATTTTGGTGGTACCTATTGTTTAATTAAAAAAATCTTTTAAAAACAAACAAAAAAAAATATTCAAAAATATTTACATTTCTTTCTTCAATATTGCCTAAACGGGTCACGTGACGTGATTTTGGTGGTACCTATTGTTTAATTAAAAAAAATCTTTTTCAAAACAAACAAAATATTTTCAGCGGGAAAGTTCAATATACGCAGCTTAGCTAGTTGAGGCGCCCAGTGAGAATCTTACGCACTAACAACGGTTAGGTGGATTTTCCAAACTTCCCACCAGGCCGGGATGCAACACTCATTAAATGTCACAATGTGGGAGTCACGCACAAACTGAAGCTTATGCGGTGGATAGTGCAAAAAATGTGTGGTTCCCCTCGGCATTCCCCTTTTCGGGCGCAGGCACCAGGCAATGAACCCAACCATGTCCCTTTAAATCGAGGAGATAGGTGTTGCCTGGAGGATGGTCCTCTGAAACCACGCGATTAATTTACTTGGCGATTTAGACCGACCCGGTCAGGGATTTAGTGAAATAGAGTTCTTTCCCTTATTTTGATTTTGGTCTGTTGTCAAGGCAACGATACCGGATATAGGGGGCCCCACTTGTTCTATTTCGCGCTATGTGAGAAGCTCATCGTCACATCAATTTTAAACTACATGACCAAAATTCTACATGACCAAAATCTGTGATCCTTATAAATTATTATTCCTTCCTAATCAGGTTGGACTACTCTCTTCTTATTTTAACTATCATGATATTCGTTTATGCTTTATATGTAGAAATCGCATATAATTTAATCTCGCTTGTTCATCAACAATAAGTTGTATGTGTAACTCTTGCTATAAGTAAACTCTTGCGACTTTATATTTGTTTTTAAATAGTGTAGTGACGTTTGCTTTTTTCAGGTAGTTGATTAAAACCTAATTTTTAAAAAAAGATATTTCACTTATAGTCGCTTGATCGTACTCGTTTACATTGTATTCATTTTAAACCTTTAAACAGGTACGTCACGATGATAGCGAAAAGAATTTGTTTATTTTAATTTTAAATATTACATTAAAATTAACAATCAGGACTCAAAGCGTTATAAATTTATGATATTTCTCAAACGTAAGAATGTCCAGGATGGAAGAAGGGGGAAATAAACCGCTGTTTTGTTTATTTTTCTCCTGTGTATGACACTAAAACTGCATCCAATGGTGAGGTTCCAGTTCTGGAGCTCCGGTGAATTAGGAGTAAACCCCCTCATTACCACTACTCCCAGGTTTACTCTGAACCGGAGTAGTGGTATCTGTTAGGGTCCCATCTATGCGTCAAATGTATCTGTTTGAAAATTATTAGGCTAAACTTGCAAATTGGTCGGAAAATTAAAACGGAAACTTTTTTTGTTGGTTCCCCATGACAGTTTAACTACAGTGTATGAATGAACTTTTTGCGAATTGGGTTACGGTTTAGGGGATTAAGGTTGTTTTTAATTACGTATTGCTTAAAAAAAAACTTTTTAAAAAAACAAATTACTATACATTTAATTAACCATTGAAATTAATTATTGAACCCAATTAGACACATTAGTCTCACTTGTTTGTAAATAAGTAAAGTCGTCAGGGTGGCCTAAAGTTGGTATCAGCCAGACAGCAAGGGAGTCTATCCCCTTTTCACTAGCGCTAGACCAAGGAGAATGTTTTTGTATCTGAGGTGGAGTGCCACTCTTACCATCAGCTCCTTACTTTACCACACAGATCCCTGTGCTACGCATATGCTGATTTGGCGAGGGCCGGTATCGAACCGGGAACTTTGTGGTTCCTAGTCGAACACTCTACCGACTGAGCTAAACCAGCCCTTCAATATGTAAAAAGTATAACGATCTTAACTCTCTCTCACTCTTTTTTATTCTTTCTTTCCTTCTTTTCATTATGTTCAATTGAAACAGATTGCTTCTTTATAATAAAAACTGAATGGTTCATTATTTAGCTGAGGTGATGACATAAGAATTTGGCGGATAAGCAACACCAGATAGGATTCACATTTTTGCCTTTCAACTTGGATGATTTGGACGGTCTCATTCTTAACTAGGAAGTGTTGTAAGATGATAACAGTTGTACAATTAAGGAACAAAAGTATTAATATACAGGGTGTCCATAAAGTTTGTTTACTTTGTTTGCCAGATCTCAATCCCCTGGACTTCTTTCAGTGGGGTTATGCTAAAGGTATCGTGTATCGAACAAAGATACGGGACTGCTGATCTAAAGCAAAAGATCACTGATACCATAATGACCAAAAATTGTTTAGGCCAAGGGTGATCAAACTACAGACCATTGGCCGAATCCGGCCTGCGAAGGCATTTTATCAGGCCTGCCGAGGGTACTTGAATTTATTCGTTTAAACGTACAGAATGTGATACGTTCGGATCTCATTTCAATTTAAATATGTTAAACTTACTAAATCCTCATGGACTTGACTACAGAATTATCCCATCGAATGGAATTGACTGATGAACATTTGAAAGCAATTCTCTTGATTGGATGTAGCAATTCCAAACCAAACATTGACAATATCTTGAAAGGCAAACTTCAGTTTCACAAATCTCACTAAACCTTTCTGCTAATGTTGCATTCTTTGATAAGGTTTTGAAAATAAATATGTTGGTTAAATTTGTTTTTATGCATCTTACGCCACTCATCCATGAACATAACATGGAAAGATAGATTTTGTTTTACATCTTTTTCCAGAGCTTTCATTCTGGCTAGCAAGTATTGAACACAATAATAATGTGGCCCGCGCTCGTTATTTTTTCAATTATCCAGCCCACCATTTAAAAAGTTTGGTGATCCCTGGTTTAGGATATGCAACAGTGAACATGGCAAGAAATTGAGTATCGTCTTAATGTGCTTTGTGCAACTAATGATGCCCATGTGAAGGTGAATTAAATGAGGCCATTTTGCAATAATTTCCACATATTTTTCAATTCATTTGGTTTGGTTTTGTTTTACGGCATATCAACCTCAGTGGGTCATTTAATGCCGATAAAGTTTTGAAATGAATCAATTCTTAATGGATAATACAATTTTTTTTATAAATACATTTTTCTATTTAACCCATAGATGGGACCCTAACAGGTACTACCACTCCGGGTCAGAGTGGACCAGGGAGCAATGGTGATGAATGGGGTGCTCCACATTCCCCAAACCTCCAAAGCTGGAACCTCACCATCAGATAGAGTTTAACATCATTCCCAGGACATGTAGACCCGCAGCCACTGCCTTCTAGCACCCATATGATAAAAAGGTGTTGGGGCTTGCCATAAGGGCAATAGGGTTGGGGAAATCATATAGGAGCTAGGGCTTGACGTGACCAGCCGATTGATCGGAGGGGGCCTCTCCGACTGCCCGTCTAGCCCAAGATAGGGCCAAAGTGGAGTATTGCATGTCAGGAACTGCTCATCCACCTGGGCTCTATCCTTAAGCATCACAGGTCGCCACCCACTGCCAACAGGTGGCCCCATTAGGGGAGTCTTACCCCTCTGCAGAGGTGCAGTTGGTGCATTCTAACGCCCCAGCCGACAGGGCGGTCAATTCATTTGCTTTTTGCAATAATTTTTAAAGTTATAAAGAGACTTTATAGACACCCTGTATAAATATCCCAAGAAATTATGCAAACAAGATGTTTAAATTGAAAATAGAATGATTTTATATTTGTATATCTTTTCAGCTATGGTGCGAAATTATGTTCATAAACGTGAAAGGACGTATGATGAGAAGACGTTGGAACAAGCAGTTGATCTTGTCAGAAAAGGAAATCCTATCCACAAAGTTTCAAAAGACAAAATGATACCAAAGGAAACATTAAGACGATGGGTTTCATCCCCACCAAGTAAGGTCGGAAGTGGTACCATCAAACGAGTTCTGACTGAGGCTGAAGAGGAACACATTTTGAACATTTTGGAAGAAATGGCTAAATGTGGTTGGCCTAACGGAGCTAACGAGCTCAAATTTATGATAAAGACATACTTGGATGATCAGAAACGGTCAACAGCCTTCAAGTCCAATTTGCCCGGCAAAGATTGGATGATCGGGTTTCGAAAACGTTGGGCCAATAGAATATGCCTTAGTTATCCAGAACTAAAAAATGAGCAAAAAATCGCGCCAACCACTGCCGCTCAAGCTGTAGACTCTTTCTTTAAGAATTTTTGCAATTTTCTAGCTGAAGACAACTTACAGAACGATACCATTGCGTCCGCAAGGATTTTTACTGTTAGTGAAATTGTTTGCAGCGTTGATCCAACGTGGCAACAAATGCTTTTTAAAAAGACGTCCAAAGACGTATACTTTCCAACAGAGAATATTGGAAAGAATTTATATACGATTCTCGTGTGCGGTTCTGCACAGGGTGAATTTATTGAACCTCTTGTAATTTATAAAGGAAAGAATTTGAAAGAGAGTTGGATGTTTGGAGGTCCTGCTCAGACACAATATACCGTTACGGATAATGGTTGGTTAACTGAACTTGCTTTTGAGAACTGGTTTAAAGAGGCCTTTATTCCGTTTGTGAAAGAGAGAAAAAAACCCATGATCTTACTCTACGATGGCCATGTTCAGCGCTTGTCTTACAGCACCATAATGGTAGCTAGGGCTGAAAAAATTATAGTTCTTTCCTTGCCCCCACACACAGGACATGCTTTACAACCTTTATATGTCGGTGTTTTCCAACAGCTCAATGAGGTATGGCGGCAAATAGTGCTTAGGTTTTATCAAAGAGAACAATTGAACAAGTTTATTAAAGGTGAATTTCCTACTTTATTAAAAGAACTGTGGGGTCATGTGTTTTCGGATAACCTGATTGGGGGGTTTAAAAAAACGGGACTCTGGCCGGTTGATCAGTCTGCGGTGAAAACAGAGAAATATTTTGACAGTCTTAAAACTTCATTTGATTCAGGGAAACTTTTAAAGCAAACAGTAGTTTCTGCGACTCCTGCGTTATCTTCTGTCAAAACTGAAACCGCTATGTATAATTCCAAACAGAAACATTCCAGTGCGGTTGCTCCTGAAAAACCTAAATTAAAATCTAAAAACCAAATAAAGAAATCCATAAAGAAGACAGCATGTCACACACCTTCAAATACAAAATGGAAATCTAAAGTTAAGAGTAAAAAGAAAAAAGAGACAATTGAAGATGATGACAGTTGTGTGAATTGTGGACAGATATGGAGTACGTATGAGGGTATGGACTCAGAAGTATGGCTGATCTGTGATATGTGTGACAAATATGTCTGTCCTAAATGTATCCCTCCAAACACAGATCTAGATGAGGATTTCTTTTGTATTGATTGTGTAAAATAATTTTATAATTTAAAGTATATTTTTATAAAATCAAAGATTATCATAATTTGAAAAAAAACAAACTCTTGTAGTAAAAATCATTGAAATATTTTCAACTATTTTTATTTTTCAAAATTTTTTATTTATTTATATTTTTTTTGACTTCCATTGAATTTTTCACAGCTTACTACATTTTCATGCAATTTTTCCAGACATATACACTGTATGTCTGGAAAAATGGGAGAGAATAAAAAGTGAACATAAAAATGTTACATAATTTATGAACAGTTATAAATTATGAATTTTACCTGTAGTTAGAATTTTAAATTAGGGTGCATTAATTTAAAATGATGGGGTTCTATGGAAAGTTACTCACTGGTTATGGATGGTTAGTGACCTTTTTGATTTGACCCCTTGAAAATGCGCCATTACAGACACGTGGGAATAAGTTTTAGTTTAGTTAGTCAGATGCGAGCTGGCACCCTAGGAGAGAGGATGTCTCTTAGGGTTCGCAACTCATCTGCAGCAGAATCATGGGCTGGGGAAATAAAGCTTTGTTATTAAGAAACAACCAAGTCTTGTTTTGTTAATTAGACAATGACCAGCCCTGTACAAAGAAAAATCCACAAAGAAGACCAACCCTTAACAGAAGCCCAGAGAAAATGGCTGACAAGGTAGAACCAGTAGGCAAGTTAGCAAGAACCAGCAGTAAACAGAAGTTATCAAGTAAGACCACCTATCATCTCTACTCATCTGTTTCTCTCTCTCTCTCTCTCTCTCTCTCTCTCTCTATCATATACCCGATGTATGATGTGGGTATATATGGCTAAATAACAAAAAAGCATCCCTATGTAATAAAAAAAGCAAGCAAATGCTATTTGAAGGCAGAATCTTTAGAAAGCCAAGATAAAACTAAATAAAATCTAAAAAAAAGAAAAAAAGAACTACTAGAAGAGTAATTCCATGTCAAATCATCCAGGCCATATCACCCACCCACTTCAATATTTCTGAAATTTTGTTCAGTTGTGGATTATGTTAAAGTTAGACAATCCCCAAAATTTGAGCTTCCAATTCCAAGAATTGGCAGAGTTATGTTGATTTTTGGCTCTCCAAATTTGAGGGGTTTCACGAAAAATGTCGACTTTTTGTAATCTATTTTTGTCTGTAAAATGAGTTCTAGAGCTTCCTACTCCTAAAAATTGGTTTATTAAAGTATTTTTGTCTAAGGAATCTGAAAATGCTATAAAAAAGTCTGAAAGTTAACCAATGTTAAGTCATTTATGATTTTTTATTTTTTCATAGCAAGATCAATATCACAGACAATATGACAAAGATTTTTTTCTATTATTATTTCATATCCATTGAACATTATTTGTACCAAAAAATAGTTTGTTTTTTGCTCAGAACCAAAGCTACAAAATTTTAAAATTTCTCACTTCAATTTTTCTGAAATTTTATACAAAATTTGAGCATCCAATTCCAAAAATTTGCAGACTTATGTTGTTTTTTAACTTTCCAAATTTGGGTGTCCGGTCGTGAAAATTGTAATCTATTTTTGTCTGTAAAATGAATTCTAAAGCTTCCCTACTCCTAAAAATTGGTTTATAAAAGCATTTTTGCCAATGAATCTAACAATGCTATCAAAAAGTCTGAAAGTTAACCAGTTTTAAGTTATTAATGATTTCTGATTTGCAAAATTTTGTAGCTTGTAATAAAAGATAAAAGATAATAAAAAACAAATGAAAGAAAAACGAAGAATAAAAAAAAATAAACAACTTAAAAACAAGAATATATAAAGAATAAAAGATAATAAAACAAATATATATAAAAGGAATTTTTATTAATCTATTCATAAATATAGATAAAAAAATATATCCCTTAACTTTTTAAATCCCGGGCAATGTCCGGTAGCTCTGCTAGTTATTTTATAATAAGACACTAACGAAAGAGGAAGAAAAAGGCAAATTTGTTTCAGATAATAAAAACAAATAAATGCTTATATCAAAAGCGTGCAGAGAAAGGGAAGTAACTGACTTTTCCAATGCAAGAAGAAAAGGCAAAAACTTTTTAAAAAATGTCTTCAATTTTTGTCAAGTTGTCATGGAAACAGTTAGGTGGTGGTGGGGGCATTCATTGTTATCCGTCTCCTCCTTATCCTGTTTTCACTATGACTACTACTCCTATTAATATATAATTAATAGGAGTAGGAGGTAGCTTGCAGGTGTGTATGTACTTATGCATGGTACAAACAGATATACAGAATCTTTTATATATATACTAGCTGTGACTACCCGGCGTTGCCTGGGAAGGGGGGGGGGTTTAAAAAAGTTAGTCCCGCAGATCCATTATTACTGAATCGTGAGTTGAATCCTCGGGGGATGCCCAATTTAAATCTATGTAAAAAAAATAAAAAAAATAGATCTTGTATTGATCCAGCTACTCTGAAAAGAAATGTTAATGTCTACTATCTAAAATATTAAATGAAAAAAAAAAAATCCATGCTATTATTTAAATTTTATTTTTTAATTATCTTTATGAATATAAATCAAATCTATTATTTTTGCTCAAAAACCAAGCCCTGGTGATATTTAATGTGTATATATATTTACTTTGTCGTTAATTGTTTTATTTTCAAAGTTTCCTCTCGATATACATATACACACAACTGCCCTTTATATATATACTAGAAAAGACGTGACCCATTGGGTCACCCATTGAGATCGGATTATATTTTTAAAAAATCACAATAATGTAATTTATTTTTAATAAATTTTAAAATTTATCGTAAACATGACCGTTAACACTGTCTAAGATGACGTAAAATCTGTATTTTACAAAATAAATTTACCCCCCACGCCGATTGAAAAAAATTATAAAAATCAGGGAATTTTCCAATTTTAATGAAATTTTCAGTGTAGATTTATCAATAAATGTATTTTATAATGCATCAGTTATTTTATTTCAAAACTTTCTGACTTAATTAGGTATTTCTGCTATGGTAAATTAATATTTAGAATTAATTTATAATATGAAATGCCTAATTTTTAGATTCTAAAAACAAATATCTATTTAATAACTACTTTAGTTTATTGTTATCTAATAATTTTTTTAGAAATACTATATAAATATCGATGTATATTTTTTCTTTTATAAGATAATAGTAAGATGGCCCAGAATTCGTCTGCTCGCAGCAGATCTTTTGTTTTAAAAACGAATTAAAATTAATTAAATTGATTATTTAAGGTCAAACTTTTGTCTAAAACGATAAGTAGTAACATAATGAACATCATTAAAAAAAGAAAAATATCATTACATATACAATTTTTTAAAAAAACATTTAAAACGATTTTTCGGTCAATTTCTATTGCTTTCGGTCAGAGACGCTGGTTTAAAATGGCTCAAAATGGCTTTTTTACAAATTTAATATAACAATCACCGATTGCAAAAAAGTTTACCAAAAATCAGGGAATTGTCAGATTTTAATGAAATTTTCAGTATTGATTTATCAATTAATGCATTTTATAACACATCAGTTATTTTATTTCAAAACTTTAATTAAGTATTTTTGCTATGAAAAATGAATATATAGAATTCATTTAAAATATGAAAAGCCTGCTGTTAAGTTTAAAATGTTATATTTTTAGTTTCTAGAAATAAATATCTATCTAATGCAAACCTTATTTTAGATACAAAAAGTAATAAGTTTTGAAGAAAAACTCTATTGAAAATTTAGCCCCCCCCTTTTTAAGCAGAAAAAATATCGATGTATAATCTTTTCTTTTATAAGATAATAGCCAATTAAATAATTATCGAAATGAGTAAAAAAGAAATCTCCAAAAAATTAATTATCTATTATTTTTTTACATTTTATTTTTTAGATTTTCGGTACTTATTTTCTCATAGAAAAGCCACCGTAAATTTTTTTTTGTTTCTATTCATAACTTTGGTCTTTTATCTCTTTATTTATACTGTAATTAGAAAACTATAAGACCAACTTGAAAAAAATGTTACGCCCCCAATATAAGAGGGTTCAAAATTAAGTGACCTGAAAAAAATGAGAAAGTTTTGAAATGAAATAAATAATGCATTCTAAAGATCATTCATTGATAAATAAACACTGAAAATTTCATTAAATCCGATAATTCCCTGATTTTTGGTAAATTATTTTCTGTAGGGGGGCTAAAGTCATTTTGTCAAAAAGGCCCATTTTGGGTATAGCTAATGTTTACCTTCCCTTGATAAATTTTAAGTAGAGAGGCAGATACAGAGAGAGAAGGGTAAAGTCAGTCACTCACTCAGCAGCAGTCACAAGCAAGCACTGTAATGTTTTTCTCTCTCATACTAAGCTATTCTACATGTATTGAGAGAGGGGGAGAGAAATAAGCTATACTTAAGACAAAGATTGGTTGGTGTTTGACTTAATTGTAAATTACGATAATTAGAACCAAATGAAGTAGGATTTTTTTCAAATATTGATTAGATTTTTGATTAGATAATATTTTGAGATGGTTTTTATATCATTTGTGTACCTAGAAAAAAAAAGTATAATAATAGATATATACTAACAGAAGTACCCGGTCCATGACCTGATTAAAAGGAAATGAAGAACACTAGGGAGTAAGAGAGAAAGAAGGGAGAGGAAAATAATTTCAAATTAAAAAATAAAATTTGAACTCGTTTACTATGATGTAACAGTGTAGTATGTTATCAAGAATGCCATGTGGACTCGCCTTTTGTCTGTGGAATGTTTGTGGCATTTAAATACTGGGTATTAAGAAGAACTGCTTTTTGAACTTATGAAGAACTGTGAAGAGTTCCATAAATCAATTGATTTTTAATTATTGAATTGTATCATTTAATCAGTAAAAATCAAAAATTAATTTTGTACTTTTCCTTATTATAAACATGTTAAAGTGTGTACACGATTTTAATGCTCAATGACATCTCTTTTCTTAGTTATAAGCTGACAAGTACATACTAAAATAGACACAACTCCTTTATATATATATATATATATATATATATATATAGATAGATAGATAGATAGATAGATAGATAGATAAAAGGATATGAAAACACAGAATGCTGTTAAAATGAAAATATTTTATATCATATTCATAGCTTTATAAAAATCATCATCAGAGCTTGTTTTTAATCCGGACTCATCGAGAGAGAAGCAGATGAGTCCAGATTAAAAACAAGCTCTGATGATGATTTTTATAAATCGAAATATTGTTCAATATTAGCTATGAATATGATATAAAATATTTTCATTTTAACAGCATTCTGTGTTTTCATATCCTTTTATCTATACTTAACTTATACCGTCAGATTCATTCCTTACTCTTAACTTATATATATATATATATATATATATATATATATATACCATTTTCATGAGATTTTTTAAATGCAATTTTTAGGGTTTATACCAATTTCATACAGTTTTCAGGGTTAAATCATTCATATGAAATATTCAAGGCTTACATGATACACACTGATCTATGAAGCCAATCACCAAAAATATCTTTTTAAAATTATCAACTATCAGTGTTTTTTTGTTTTTTTATTAAACATTGAACTTGAAACCGAGTATAAATGATTGTTTACAAATTAAAAATGCTAGAGAAAATATTTTGGAATGAAAACATCCAAGAATAAATGGTTGTTTAGACATTACAAATTTTTGGATGATAAGTAAAGAATCAGTTGATATTTGTGACTCGGCAGTGATGCGACACATGGTCAGTTTTTTAAGTGGAGTTTAACAGCAATCTATTGTTTTATATATATATATATATATATATATATATATATATATGTATATGTATATATATATATACCAACCCCTCTGCATGATCAGAATGCAACACAAGGTCAATTTCTTAAGCGGAGTTTAACAGGTTTGAATTCAGAGTTTTTCTTCTAGACTAGTTGCTAAACCAAGATTAAAGAGCTCTGTCTCCCCTACTATTTGACCATAGCTGGAGGGAGAGTAGTTGGATGCATACCTTTCCCAAGAGTATTAGTGCTATGTGAAATGCAAACAACCTAGTCCAGGATTTAAACTTGTGTGTCGCCATGCCCTTTTTCTACAATGATAACCATTATGCCCCTTAGTGACCCCTTAAATTGCTTCCAACTCCGACTCCACAAACTTCTACCTGGCCCTTGAACCGGTTAAGTGATGTTAACAGCATTGATCCCAGGGGGCTATCCCCCCAGGCAACACCTGCCCCCTTGATTTAAAGGGGTAGGGCTGGGTTTATTGCCCAGTGTCTGAGGCGCCCTGCTTGAGGGGGAATACCAATGGGCTCAACGCATTTTTTACACCTACCATCCCATGAGTCTTGGCTCATAGGTGGTCCCACATTAAAATGTCCTTGTGTCACACCCGTATATGTGGGATGCACGGTAAATACTCTGACTCCACAACCCTGCAAACAAATTGTAATAAAACACTGACCCTTTACAGCAGAAAGTTGTGGTCATTTTATAAGTGTCCTGGATACGATGCTAAACTGCATCTAGTGATGAGACTCCAGTTTTGGTGCTCTGTGGAGTGTGAAGTCATCCCTTCATTTCCATTACTTCTAAGTCTACTCTGACCTGGAAAGGTAATAAGCTGTTGGCAGGGTTTAGAATATGTTGATTGAATCCCTTGCAGAGGGGTAAGGCCCACCCCCAAAAGGGGCATCTTAGGTATGACACTATACTAGATTTCATGGTGAGGCTCAAGTTCTGGAGCTCTAAGGAATGTGGAGTATCCCTCCATTACCATTAGCCCTAGGTCCACTTTGACACAGAATGGTAGTACCTGTTAAGGTACCATCTCTATGTTAAATAGATCTGTTTAAGAATTATTTGTATTTGACAGGGATACTTGATATGATATAACTGTGAAATAAATATTTTTAGAAAAAACAAACACATGATGTTATAATTCGCTGACAGAAATCTGTTTCGACCCTTTATTAACGTGGTCTTCATCAAGAGCGAGATGTGTGTGATAGAGAGATGGTGTGAGTAAACCGTTACAAAACAAAAGTGGTACAAACAAAATGTTCGAGTTCGGAACCGGAATTTTTTTTAAATTTTGAAAATGCATTTTCTGTTTTGAAAATAAAATAAAATAAATTTTATTTTATTTTATTAAATCAGAAGCATTATAATCCACAAAGAAAACTCAAAAGAGTTTGATGTAAATTTGTATGAAAATGTATAAGAAAGTATCAAAAAGTTCAAGGTTCCAGCCACTGCAGACCACGTTAGTCACCGGAAAGATGTAGATATCCAGGTATTTTGTTTTTTCAAAAGACAGTATGAAAAACTGTCGGATTCACTTCCATTCACTTTTTCATGATATAACTGAATAAATTGTATTAAGAATAATTACTTGAAGTATAATTTACTAAGGATTATCATTAGTTACTTGAAATCATATAACTGAGCACAAAAAGGATTTATTAAAAAGAAATAATTACTTGAAATGGTTTATCTCAGTCGGTAGAGTGTCTGACTAGGAACCATAAGGTTTCAGGTTCGATACTGGCCCTCGATAACTCAACACATGAGTAGCATATGTGTGGTATGGTGGGGAGCTGATGGTAGGAGTGGCGCTTCGTCTCAGATGCCAAAACAATCTCCTTGGTCTAGCGCTAGTGAACAGGGGGTAGACTCCCTCGCTGTCTGGCTGATACTGACTAGGCCACCCCGAGGACTTTTTATATAATTATTATTACTAGCAAAATAAAAAGACGCCCTCCGGGCAATGTAAAAATAATTAAAAAAAAAGATATTGCGTGAGGGGATTGGAGCTGAAAATTCAATGTCATAGAGTATGTACCATAAGTATGAAAATCGTCAAATTTATTAAAGGAGTAAAAAAAAAAAAAAAGAAAGACAATTTGAAATGGAAACAGTTCCGATAACTTTAAATATCATATTAGAATAAAACAATCTATATATAAATATATAACGCCGGGCATCTATTTATTGAAACAATGAGGATTGTCTAACGTTGCATGCTCACATTTTGAGTATATTTATTCTATGTTATGACGTTGGATTATGTGTTGGGTAATGTGACGTAAGCAGTGATGCAGTTTTTGTTACAGACAAAAACCGGAAGCGAATCTCCATTATTAATATAAGATTAGAGAAAAATACTTGAAACCATATAACTCTGTGCAAATTATTTGTATTAGATAGGAATACTTGATATCATATAACTGTAAGAAACTAAGACAAAAAAAAAATGTAAATATGACTTTTTAAACACCCACAAAATTATTGACCATCTTATCAATAGCAACCCTGAGCACCTTTTTGATTTCCATGTGTCTAACACATGTGAACATACCTACAAAGTCAGAAAACAGCACAGCTCCATTGACTTTGGGAAATATTTTTTTCATGCTCAGCATTCCTGAAACATGGAACAAACTACCTGCATTAGTTGTTAGCTGCTGATACACTGCATCCTTTTAAAACCTCCATGCTTCCTGAAACTTGCCAATACTACACCCGGTTTTGACCGGGGGTCCGGTGAGCTTCGGCCACTGGACCGGTTATGTTGTAATAATAGCGTCGATCCCAGGGAGCCATCCCCCCAGGCAACACCTGCCCCCTCAATTTAAAGGGCTGGGTTTATTGCCCGGTGCCTGAGGCGCCCCCCTTGAGGGGGAATGCCGACAGGATACACGCAATTTTTCACCCGCCATCCCATGAACTTCGGTTTGTGGGTGGATCCCGCATTAATAGGGCCTTTGTGCCTTACCTGGTACGAGTGGGGTACTAGGAAAATAATAATACCTAATATCCCTCCTCCATTCACACCTATGTACGTATGTATGTCATGACACATACATTGTTCATTTTCCTGACTTTTGTACATTATCTATGTATTATAAAGGTCTGATGAGTTGCAGTGCACCTGAGCACTGTACACAATAATTTCATTATCATTAATTCATATACCTAGGTAGTAATATCTCTTCCACTGAAAGCGATATTAATACACGAATAGGAAAGGCATGGTCGGCTCTAAACAGATTATCAGTCATATAGAAATCCGATCTCACTGACAAGCTAAAACGA
The DNA here is from genome assembly GCA_023376005.1 of Doryteuthis pealeii. Lineage (NCBI taxonomy): Eukaryota > Metazoa > Mollusca > Cephalopoda > Myopsida > Loliginidae > Doryteuthis > Doryteuthis pealeii. The sequence goes on from CM042153.1 coordinate 25,772,389, forward strand.
CAATTCTTCCAAGCGTGGTTGTGTCAGTGCTGATGTATGTCTGCACCACTTGGACCCTGACGAGGTGCTTTGAGAATAAGATAGATGGGAGCTGCACAAGGATGCTGCATGCGGTCTTGAACAAGTCGTGGAAACAGCACCCCACAAGGAAGCTGTACGGACACCTGCCCCCTATCTCACAAACCATCCGAGTGAGACGGACAAGACACACTGGACACTTGGAGGAGCAAGGACGAACTCATAAGTAATGTTTCCTGTGGAAGCCAGCACATGGACATGCTAACGTGGGCCAGCCAATAAGGACCTACATTGACCAACTCTGCGCGGATACTGGATGCTGCGCAGAAGACCTCCCTGGTGCAATGAATGATAGAGAAGGTTGGTGAGAGATTGTCATGGATATCTGTGCTAATTGCATGACATGATGATAACGATATAGGGGTCAATTTAGCTCAGTTGGTAGAGCACTCACCTAGGAATCGGTCCTCGCCAACTCAGGAGTCCATAGGAGAATATTACTTAAGAGTTTGGCCTTACTTCTCCAGCAGTACTCAACATGTCTTGCTTGTGTTACTTGGATGGCTTTTGAGATGGGAGGCAAGTGGCCATACAGTTTCTGTTTTGTGGAGTGCTGCATCTAGGATCTGTTTAAAACAGCATGCTGCATTGTTGTATAGTGTCGGGTGTTAAAGATTTTAATGTTGGTTTAAGGTCGCTGTTTATTTCTGGAGCATGTTCACAGGTTTTCCTTTTAACCCCATTACATTTGGTGGTCGAGCTGAAAAGGAATTAAAGGAAGGAAAAAGAAGAGACAAAGACAAAAGGTATTTTCAGGCTTTATTTATGGGTCATATCTACCTTGTAGAGAGGAAATTTCTTCCTGTCCAGTAATAGTGTCTGATCCCAGTTGAGGCCCGAGTGCGAATGGCCGAGAGATTATCTTGGTGGCAGGAAGTGGGTCCTTTTTCCTGTGCATGCCAGAGGACACTTCCCATCTGAGGGCTTATGGGAGATTGTTATTTTTTTAATTGTTTTTATCTTATTTTATTTCTATTTTATTTCAATCCCCACAATAGTTCCTATTTAGATTTTTCTCCAGGCATTTTGTTAAAGTCCAAGTGGTGCAACTCATATAGCTAAAACTTGGAAAAATTCTCATTAACCTGTCAACAACAATCCATGCTTTACCTATACATAGGTAAATCATGGTAGTACCGGTTGTAGTTGGTGCACTTGGAATGATCCCTGATGGGATAAACTGAAGGAATTTCAAATCCGAGGAAGGATTGAGACCATCCAGACAACAGTCATGTTAACATTGGCTAAAATTATCAGAACAATCCTGGGAACCTGAGAAGATTTGCTGTCACTCATGCTTCTGAGACCCCCCCCCCCCGACCAAAAAAAAAAAAATCCCCGCCGAAACTTATATAATATAAAAATAATTTTATGATAATAAATTACTTGCTGACATCGTTTTCAGTAGATGAAATATTGCTACCGAGGTATGTGAACTGGTCTAAATTTAGAAGCTTGCCATTTAATGAAGAGATCATATCATCTTGATTAAAACAACAAGAATGCACCAATTTCTTAGATTTTAGAGTCTCTTTTATAATAGGGACTATAAGAATTTAATGTGTGGTTCTTATAATATGTTAGATGGCTCAGAGTAACCTTCCAATGTAGATGTGAATATATACATGAATAAATCCAAACAAAGATGTACAACATAACAACAATACAGACTTTATTGTCTGAGCATGTGGAACATGGCATACATGACATACAAACAGGATGAAAGTCCTTTGGAAGTAAGAAAGAGTTCATAAAGAATATGAGAGTCACTTACAAAGCCCCCCCCCCACACACACACTTAATAGACAGAGACACCATGCATCTAATCCATCTTTTGTATTTGCCAGACCAAGAGAGAGCTAGCTTCTGGGTTGAGTTTAAATACCCAGCTAGTAGTATCACCTAGTCGCAAAACCCTCAAGGGGAGATAACCCTTTTGGACACAAGTCCATCCCCAGCAGGGACAGACAATCGCTACAAGAAAGAAGATTTTTTTTTAATTTTTCCTTCATTAGATTCCTGACAACTCTTTGTGGATCTTCTTAGGGCTGAAGCCACACCCCATGTCAGTTAAGGTGTTGTGATATCAGTAGCTAGTAGGTTTTTATGGGCTGGGATGGCTGGTCTCATGCCTTCTGGTTTTGAAATCAGTTTTTCCTGTTTGCCTATCTACAAGGCTTAGAGATCCCAGTTTGCCCTACTATTTACTCATAACTGAGAGAAGAGATTGTTTCATGCCTTTTCCAAGGGCAAAATGAAACACAAACAGCCTTGTCCAGGATTTGAACTTGGCTTATCAAGTCTATTTTCTATAATAACCCTTTTTAAGGGGAAAATCTTACCCCTCCACAGGGGATACAGTTAGGGTATTGTAAGCCCTGCCGACAGGGCTGTTTTAAAAAAAATTCAATTGATCACTAATTAGAACTGAGCCTATTTTAGTAGTGACCATCCCAAGCGGAGTTTTAACAGGTTTGAATTCAGAGTTTTCCTTCTCCTAGACTGGTTGCCTAACCAAGGTTAAAGGGCCCAGTCTGTCCTACTATTTTATCCATAGCAGGAAGGAGAGTAGTTGGATTTGTGGTGAGCTGGAAGTTCTTACTTCAACAGACAGAAGTCGAATGACAAAAATAAGTAGTTTGCGCATGTGATCGCGCAACCTTAGTAAAAATAAAATTCAAAATAAAATTCGTAAAATTCAACAATCAGAGGCGTTCCCGCTTAAAAAGAAAAATTAATCAAATGGAGCCTTGCGGAGCCTATCCAGAACTATAAAAAAGCCAGCCTTTCGGATCCTAACCAGAAAGATCTCATTTGCCTAAGGGAATTCACGTCATCCTTTTAAGAACATTTCGCTTACATGCTGAAGGTATCTATCTCTCTCTCTCTTTGAATAACCTATGCTTTCGTAGATGAACCTTATATTCATTCAACTTATGCCTGACTGCTTTTAAGTTGACTTTAAACTTTCACCTTTTCTTTCTCACTTTTGAACTGTGAAATACCAGCTTACATTTTACATTTGAACTTTAAAAAAAGAACTTTGGCGGAACCTTGCCCAATATTCAATGCTATCTTTTTGTATACATTTTTTAATACAATTTTGTTTGTTTAATCCAGAGTTTTGTCTTCTATGCCATTGTGCTTGATTTATTTATGGTCTTTAAATGTTTGAACACTTTTATTGAATATTGACATCAAACAGACCTACTCCCACCATAGATTCATACCTTTTCCAAGGATATTAGCGCTATGTGAAATGTAGCTTCGTCCAGGATTTGAACTCAGGTCGACGAATCCATTTCCTATGACTCTAACCATTATACCACGCACCTCCTTGTTTACCAATGAATATTATAAATTCGGACGAAAAAAAGATCTTTGGTTTGACTCGGGCAGTACCAGAAAAAATATCTTGTGAATTCAAACAAATCACTTTTAAATAGGGGAAATATACCCAAGAGTAATGATTTCTTTATCGTAGCAGTTGGTCTCAGAATTCTCGACATTTTCAGTGTAATGATATACCTTTGTTGAAAAGTTTGGTTACAGAAAGCAGAAGAAAAATAAAACTGGTTTAACATTACAGTTATCTCCCTTGAAAAAAACTAAAAACAAACTCAAACGTAAATTATTGGTTTCATTTCATTTGTCAAAGAAGTCAACGGTGAATAACTTCTCTCGAGGTAAAAAAAAAGCACAAAACATTTTTTTACTTTCTAAACAAAATCAAACACTCCTGAAATTTAATTTTAAATATACTTTATGATTGACTGCGTTAAATTTAAAAGACTAAATAGCCCCGTTGTTCGTGTTAAAATTTATACATGTCGAGGAAATTAGAAAAAAATACTATTAAAAAAAAAAAACAATAATTCACTTGAGGACTTATAACTAAATTAAAAAAAAAAAAAACAAGTATTTATGAAAGGAATGTTTAAATAAGTTCGTATGTCGTTTGTTATTGACTTATTCGATTTCATTCTCTAAACCAAAACTTATTTGGGTTTGGTGAACTTCGAAACGAGATATTTTCCCTCGCAAAATTGACAACTAATGGTTGACCGGGTATTATTTACTCTTTTCTTGGGGTTTTAATTTAATTAGAAATTAATTGCTGATTTACATTCATTAAAGTGTTGATGACCCTTTTTATAGGTCGTAAACAACACAACCTAGAATAATAATAATAGGGAGAAGAAAAAAAAACACCTTTAAATTTAGTGTTAATGTTTGGACCACGTGATCTCCCCCAAAAGTAAAACTAACTTGTTTAAAATTTATTTCATTTTAGCATTATTTTAATTTTTTTGTTGTCCTCGGTACTGGGTAATTTTGTCGCTGTAAATAAGCAGAAGCAAAAATTTGCTGTCAGTTGTTCCGATTTTTCTAAGGGAGGTGCCCAACTCCTCTCTTACATCATGTGGGACTTATATTTCCTTGTTGAAGGAAGGGTTATTGTGAATAATAATGCCTGTTTTTTCCTCTCAGAGTTTTTGTCAACATGATGTTTGTTAACATAATATTTGTTTAGACATCTCTTTCCATTTCTTCATAAACTAATAAAAAAAGAAAAGAAAAAGTTGTAAACGACAACGTGAATCAATCGGTTTCATGTTTCTCATTACAAAATACCAAATGGCCACAAAAATAAAAAAATTAAATAAATACCAAAAAATGATTAAAATCAAATAATTTGTTGATTTTTGTTAGATTTTAAAAAAAAATCTGAGTGTTTTTCACCTGAAACATTAAATGCAAATTATTATTATTTTTTGTTTACATTTATTTTAAACTATCGTTTTTCATTAAAAAAAAACAACAAAACTTTAGTTCTGTACGTATACACACATAATGTATTTTTTAAATTATCAATCTTTCTTCTAGCTAATAACAACAATTTAAAAAAAAAGGATACAAATTTGAGATTTGGTTGTTAATTTCCCGCAAAAAAATTTGGTCAACTAGGGATAGCGGTTTAGTTTGAAGTCACCCTTAAAAAAAAAAAATTACAATTTAAGCTTATCATAACGAACCTCACCCGCTCAACAAGTTGCCTGACATTCTTACTTGAGATATTTTTAGACATTATGGAAGATCAGCAGATTTTTGTTTGGTTTTATAATAATGATTAGCGGTTCTCTCTAATTCAATCACAACCTGACAACGAGTTAAAAAAAGAACGGTATTCTTTCGTTTTGTATTGATAAAATACAGAGACGCTATTGCGTCCCTGACACACAAAAATCTAAAAGGACGCAGTAAAATCGTACCCATGCCTCCCAGTGTTTTTCGTTTTTCTTCCCTCACCATTTCAAACTAACTGTAAATATATTTCAACAGTTTCTTAAAAACGAATTACACAGGATAGGTTACAAGGTAGGAGTTAGCCGGCTTTAGTTGGAACCCATAAATTTTCTCAGGACTCATTCAAAGTAAATATGTGCGTCACAGGACGCATTAAATCAAAAAGCTATCAGCATCATTGAAATGAATGTGAAGTCTTAGTTGTTAAAATTTACAAAAATATAAGTAACAAACTATAAAACGAAAGATCGCCCTATTTTTAGATACTGCGAGTGTTGTTTTTGCATGTTTCCTTCAAATTTTGACTCGTGTCAGTCCAGAATTAAAATCAGGAGTTACCTCCCTTGAACTGTAAGTGTCGTGGCTCATAGGGATAAAAAATAATGTTTAAGTAAAATGCTATTCACTAAGCTTAACTTAATTTAGCACAAAGCCAGAAGTATAGAGCACTCAATGAGAATCATAATAATTAATTGATTAAATTTAACGGCATGCCATCATGTCCTTGGGTTATTTCATGTCTAGGAGTTAGTGAATCACTTTCATTTTACGTTCATATTCTTATTATTCTTCGTGTAGTTGTTTACGAGATTTTTTTCTCACACAGCCCTATCGAATACGAATAAGTTTTAAACAGATCTATTTGACCCATAGATGGGACACTGATAGGTACTACCCACTCCAGGGCCAGAGTGGACCTGGGAGTAATGAAAGGTTACTCCAGACTTTCCAGATTTCCAGAACTTGAACCTCACCATAGGGTGCTGTTTAGTGTTATACTCAGGACAGCCCTTTTTTGTGGGAGGGTCTTAACCCTCCAAGGGATACAGTCAGCATATTCTATAGATCTGCTGACTGGGTGGTATAATACATAAGATAATTGTAAATTAAAGCCTACAAACAATTCATTTTAGTGGAGTTAATCTGTAAAATTTGATTTTTATTTATTTATAATCACTTTTAAAGGGTGGTTCATGTGATAATGGAATCAACAAAGAGAAAAATTTAAAGCAATGAATGTCATTGTGAATATTATACATATTATACATGAGTAGGAAGGGACACAAGGTCAATTTCGTAAGCAGAGTTTAACAGGTTTGAATTTAGAGTTTTCCTTCCTTAGAATGGTTGCTTAACCAAATCTAAAGAGCCCAGTTGTCCTATTATTCGTCCATAGCTGAACTGTTACGGGATGGTTGTGTGCAATTTATCAGGATTTTTAATGGAAAAATAGCATCCCTAGATGTGTCTTTGGGACATATGGATATGATTTTAATGCACTTGGAACACAGGATGCATACATAGCAATAGCATAATCTTTACAGATCATTGCCGTCCCTCACAATCCTATAACTCTACCACCAGAACCTTTCCTCTCATGAGCCCTCAAATGACTCATCAAACCCGCTGTAGACCCACAAAATTTGATGCAAATTTGACATAGGAAGGACATCCTTCCTATTCTATCAGATGGATCAGACACATTGTTTGTTCCTGGAGTTTGCATAAATTGTCCCTGATGAGATTTCCTATGATTGACATATCCAGCCTTAGAGAGCAGAATTCGACCACATGTCTGACATTTCCAACCCTCCATGTTCTCTCCAATATGACAGGTGTATCCTTTTCGAAGTTGACGCTTGAGGTTTTCATGCTCAATTTTTCACTCTCAAAACTGGAGATGCATACATATCAGCATCTCTACATATATATTGGACCCAGTGAAAGATTTTAATGTCAAGTAAATAAAAGATGGACCATCATCGAACGTTTGGCCTCTAACAATTAAACAATAATCAGCAGTTAACCATATTGCTGCAAGACATTATTGATCTTATAGAATTTAGATTTTCAAACTTTAAAAGAAAAAAGTTAAATTATTTTTAACATTATTCACATTTAATTGAATATCACCAATTAAATGTACAGGTTATTCTGACTTTATCATCTTAACTGATAGCCTTTGTTTAGGTATATATATATATATTTACCAACCCCTCTGCACAAGTAGGATGTTATATGATTTTACCAACCCTATTGCCCTTATGGCAAGCCCCAACCCTTTTTATCATATGGGTGCTAGAAGGCGGTGACTGAGGGTCTACATGTCCTGGGAATGATGTTAAACTCTATCTGATGGTGAGGTTCCAGTTTTGGAGGTTTGGGGAATGTGGAGCACCCCTTCATCACCATTGCTCCCTGGTCCACTCTGACCCGGAGTGGTAGTACTTGTTAGGGTCCCATCTATGGGTTAAATAGAAAAACATGAGTTGATAAACAAAATTGTATTATCCATTAAGAATTGATTTATTTCAAAACTTTGTCAGCATTAAATGACCCACCAAGGTTGATATGCCATAAAAGAAACAAACCAAACCAAACCAAACAAGTAGGATGCAACACAAGGTTGAATTCAGAGTTTTCTTTCTAGACTGGTTACCTAGCCATGGTTAAGAGACAAGTCTGCCCTGCTATTTACTCATAGCTGGGGGAGAATTTGATTCATACCTTTCCCAAGGGTATTAGTGCTATGTGTAATGCAAACAGATTCGTCCAGGAATTTAACTTGGGTCGACAAATCCATTTATTAATGACTTTAACCATTAGACCACGCACCTTTGTTTACGTATAAGCTACACTGGGACACTTTTGACATGTTAGGCCTAGAAACAAGGTAAGCTTCAAAGTTTCAAAAACATGTCATGTAATGAATGACCCATTGTTTTTTAGGTGAAAATTAGTCTTAAGTTAGTATTATCTGCGTTATTCGGACTATTGTCCCCATCTTCATTGTTATTTGTACAACATTTCGGACGATATGCCCTCCGGCCTTCTTCAGGTATTTCTTGTCAGACTCGGGAACCTTCTCGGACTCGGGAACCTTCTTTTTGAACTTCTTTTCAAACTCGGGAACTTTCTTGTCGTATTCGGGAGCCATAGAAAGTTCCCGAGTTCGAAAAGAAATATCTGAAGAAGGCCGGAGGGCATATCGGCCAAAACGTTGTACAAATAACAATGAAGATGGGGACAATAGTCCGAATAACGCAGATAATACTAATCTTCAAGCCTCATCTCAAACATTCAGAGAAATAGTCTTAAGTTATTTATCACATGTGTCATATACCATATCATACATCATATTATATGTCATATCATATACTTATAATTAGCAATCTAGTCTTGTCGATCCATTACTACGGAATAGCGAGTTCGATCCTCGGTAGATGCCCCTTGTGACCTTATGTCACATCTTACCAGTGGCGAACGGATTGGGTAGATACCTACCATATCATATACCATATTGTATATTATATCATATATTATATATCCTTCTGTCATAGCTACCTGCTCTACTAATGCAAAAATGTACTGGCAAAAATATGGGCAGTGTACAAATAAATTTTTGCCATGCTCTTTCATAAAAAATGTAAACAGGTCTTTGAAATCTTATATTTTCTTTTAATAATATACATAAAAATAGTTTTGCTGTCAAAATTCAAATAAATATGTTTTCTTTCTAATAAAACCAAGTTTCTAACAGTTGAATTCAAATTAATTCAAATATTTAAGGTTTTTCTTTTGGGGTGGTGTCAAAGAACATGTTTTGTTTTGCAAAAGACGATAATAAAAACAAAACTTTTTTTTTTCACCATATAGTAAAAAATAAATCATTAATATCAATAGGATTATTAGAGGGAATAAGTATATTTTTTGTTACTGAGTAAATTTTTAAGCGGAAGGGGATAATTGATGAAACTGTCATTAAATTTAAACTCGTAAGGAAAAACAGACATGCACAAACCTAAACCAGATACATTTAAATACTCAAACATCTTCAAATTTAATAAATTATATATATCTTAAGATAAATCAAACTATAAATAAATCAATAGTACTGGGCATGTATTTATTAAAACTTGTTTTAAAAATATGGACTGTTTAATATTGCATACTTAATTTCTGAGTATATATAATACAGGGTTGTTTTTTATTATATGTATTAATGATTTTGACTATAAATTAAATACTCATTGATAAACTTATACAATTCTTGAGGGTATTGTGATGTAAGCAGTGATGTAGTTTTGGTTACAGACAAATACCGAATCTCCATTATAAGATGTACATCTATTATTATACTAAAGCTGAGTGAATTAATGTTTGTCTTTTTTCCTATTTAGTTTAATGACACAAAATTCACACTAAGATATTCCTTGGTTTTAGGATTGAGTTATGTTTGAAAATAATTCTATTTTAATTGGTTCTAATTAGTTGTAATTTGCAATTAAGTCAAAAACTGACCCATCTCTTACTCACATTCTGCCTGTCACTTTCCCCCTCTCTATGTATATCTTGATTACCTCCTTGTTATATATGTTAGTTTCTCGTGTGTAAAGTAGCATTCCCAGTTGATTTTTTTTATTTGAGGTTATTGTTATTTAATCACATTAGTTATATAGAGCTTTGTAAATGGAGTTCAAAACTGTTTGAATTATACAAATATCCTCAGTGGTTCAAAAGTTATGACAATTTAAAGCCGCAAAATTGGGGTAAAAAAGTGGACATGATTTTGATTAAAAAATCTGTTAACTCATGGACCAATTCAGAACAAGAAATTCAGTAATTTCTTCACCATTTCTTTATTTTTGAAGCAATTTTGATAAAACTTTGCATTCTTATGTAAAATTCTATGTTCTTTCTGATTCTGGTCTTAGATCTTATGTATCTCCATGCTAGAACCCATTATTTTGGGAATAAAAAGTAGGAATGTCAAGATTTTTTTTTTCTTTTAAGTTTACCACAAGGTTATTCAACATTTTCATTTTTATACTGCATGTATACACATATATAATATTAATTTAAATATATAACATCACTTTGAACTTAAAAATACATTTCTAAATGCTTATGTTGAATTACATAAAAGAAATAGATTACCTATTTACATGTGTTTTCACACAAACCCGGTCAGTGTGTGCCATGTTTTGTTTACATCTCTCGTAATTTCAAGTTATTTTTTTTTTTCCAAAATTGAAACAGACGTAAAAAATAATTAAATTGTTAAAAACACATAAAAGTTAAATATTTAGAAAGATTATGTTATTTTATTTTCAAAGATATGAATATTTAAAAAATTGGACGAGAAATAAGAGATGAATTTAAACTTTATTGTCTGCATAAACGATGCCTAGCTGAGAGTTTACGTTACACCGTACGCCTGTCGGACAAATAAATTTGAGTTTTTTTTTCAAAATACAAACTTTTAAAGCAAATCCCAAACAGTATAGCAATCTTTACATTTTACAAATTATATATCAAAATAATTCTAAAACTTTCTAATGTCACGGACATAGTGCTTCTTTTTTGCTTCTAATACACATTTTGAACAAATAGTCTTGAAGTTTGCAGTATTGTATTTTTACTTCCACGGGTCCTAGAAACAAAAAAAAGGCCCCATTTGTACTTCCAGGTGTCTTCTAAATGAGTGCAAAATTTCAAGAATATTGATAAAGATTAGCCACTTAGATTTTCCAAAAAAATGTAGAGTATAAGATGTATTCTCGGAAAAAAATTCCTATCACGCATTTTCAGTTGTTTGAAGCAAAATATGTTTTTAACTCGCTGTAAAAAATTATTCAATTAATAAAAACACATACAAATTACATATTTAGAGAGATTATTTTTCTTTTCTTTCCAACCATATAAATATTTTTTAAGATTGAACCATAAATATATGAGAAATTGTGATTTTAAATCAATAAGGTCCGATTTGTGACGTCAGTTGACAGGGTGTTTTTACATCCGAAAGTCATGTAAATTCGAGTTTTTCCTACAAAATCCAACCTTTCGGAGGAAATTTTGAACGGTATAGCAATCTTTAAATTTCACAAATTTTATACGAAAATAATTTTCAAACTCTCTAATATTACGGACATAGTGCTTTTTTTTGCTTCTCTTATATTTTTTAAACAAATAGCCTTGAACTTTGCCCTCTCATTTTCATTTCCATGGGTCCTAGAAACAAAAAAAAGCCTTGAACTTTGCCCTCTCATATTTTCATTTCCATGGGTCCTAGAAACAAAAAAAAGATCCAGTTTGTCTTCCAGGTGTCTTCTAATTGAGTGCAAAATTTCAAGAATATTGATAAAGATTAGCTATTTCGATTTTGAAAAACAAAACAGCGTGTAAAATTTATCCTAAAAAAAACGGTCATATTTTTGTTTTCAGCTGTTCGACCGAAAATACGGTTTTAACTCGCTGTAAAAAATAAATAAATTGATGAAAACCAATAAAAATTACATATTTAGAAAGATTATTCTATTCTCTTTCCAGCCATATAAATATTTTAAAGATTGGTTAAGAAATACTCGAGAAATTGCAAATTTAACTGATTAAGGTCACAAATTTGAAAATGTCAGCATTTTTCAGCTAAATGCTTGTAATGCTATGTAATGAGAGGGACATTTAACTTCTCATTTTATTTGTATGTTAAGATTCAGCAGCAGTGACAAGCCCATAACTTAATAAAATTCCATGATCCATTTCAATTTAAATCAGGTCAAACATTCCTTTTCTTAGAAATCTTACAAAATGATTTCAATGTTTTTTTTAAAACTCTTTGATTTTTTTTTTTTTTTTGATGTAATTCACTTTACAAACTCTCTTTTACCTAATCCCAATTATATACCCAGAGCTTAATGGGTGACCAACAGGCCACGTTTTGTCTAGTATATATATATATATATTTATTTTTATTTTTTTCTCTTTCAGAACGGAGTAATGGTAAGAGAAGATGAATCCTCCAGCAAGGATGAGACATTTACGATCTTGCTGGCGACAGATATCCACCTTGGTTACATGGAGAAAGACCCAGTACGTGGTAACGATTCTCTCGTGACGTTTGAAGAGATTCTTGAAAAGGCCAAAAAGAATGATGTTGATTTTATTCTGCTTGGGGGTGACTTGTTCCACGAGAACAAACCCTCACGTCGTATCTTACATGGTTGCATATCGTTAATGCGCAAATACTGCCTCGGCGAAAAACCCGTGCAATTTGAGTTTGTCAGTGATCAGTCTGTTAATTTTGAGCATTGCAACTTTCCGTACCTGAACTACGAAGACCCGAATCTCAACATATCTTTCCCGATATTCTCGATTCACGGCAATCACGACGATCCGACCGGGCAGGGAAACCTCTGTTCTCTGGATCTGCTGCACACGGTTGGGTTCGTCAACTACTTTGGAAAGTCGACGTCGCTCGAAAAGATCACACTGTCGCCGTTGCTGTTGCAGAAGGGAAACACGAAACTGGCCATGTTCGGTCTCGGATCGATCCGGGACGACCGTCTTCATCGGCTGTTTCTAAACAAAAACGTCTCCATGTTGCGACCCCGTGAAGAGCAGAACGACTGGTTCAATCTGCTTGTTGTCCATCAAAATCGTAACAAACACGGTGCAACTAATTATATTCCTGAACAGTTTCTTGATGATTTTCTAGACCTCGTTGTTTGGGGTCACGAGCACGAATGCCGTATTGATCCCGAATGGAATGGTAACCAGAATTTCTATGTTTGTCAGCCTGGAAGTAGTATTGCAACATCAATGAGTCAAGGAGAGGCGGCACCAAAACATGTTGGTCTTTTGCACATCAAAGGGAATGACTTCAAGATCACCAAACTTCCTTTGGAAACGGTTCGGCAATTTTACACAGAAGACATTGTCTTTAGTGAAACATCCCTGAATCCTAATGATCCTCACATTAGTTCAATGATGGAAAAATATTGTAAGGAAAAAGTAGAATATTATCTTGAAAAAGCAGGTATTTAAAAACTTTTTTTTTCTTATTTGAAATTTCATTCTATTGCAATTAGAATGAGGTTTTTGTCTAAAAAAGGAAATAACAGTTACATCTCAAGTCTATACACACGTACAGAACCCATCATATATATATATATATATATATATATGAATAGGGCCGCGTTAGCTCAGTTGGTAGAGTGTTCGGCTAGAAGCCACAAGGTTCCTAGTTCGATACCGGTCCTCGCCAACTCAGTGTATGAGTAGCACAAGTATCTGTGCGGTAAAGTAAGGAGCTGATGGTAGGTGTGGCGCTCCACCTCAGATGCTAAAACAATCTCCTTGGTCTAGCACTATTTAAAAGGGGATAGACTCCCTCGCTGACTGGCTGATACAGACTTTAGGTCGGCTTTACTTTTATATATCTGAAATGAGACAGAGACAGAGAACCAGTTTTGTTAAAAAAAAGGAAGTAACAATTATGTCTCAAATCTATTCACACAAAACCTCCTCTGTCTCTTTCACGCACACAAACACACACATATATATATATATATATATATATATATATATGTGTGTGTGTGTGTGTGAGCGCGCGAGTGTGTGTCGAATTGATACATAATTTTTACTTCCTTTATCAGAGGAACCTTGGTAGGTAGAGTCTGACTCCTTTAGGTCCTTATAGTCAGAGTCAGAAAGAATTAAGGTGTCACTGGAGTCAGAATCAGTAAAATTATACCAACTCTGACTCCAATTAAATTTACACTTTATATGGCCTTAGTTTAGTCTGTAAGATTATACAATGCACACTCCTGATAAATAGATTATAAAAAAATCATGGTTTTATATTTATTTGTAGGCCATCTTCACTTAGTTACATAAAGAGGAGTTGGAGTCGGAGATGACAAAAAATAGAGGAATTGGAGTCAGAGTCAAAGACTTTGTGTTCCAACTCAACAGCCCTGGTTTTTAATTTCTCAATTTGCAAATAGGTAGAGTGTTCGGCTAGAAACCACAAGGTTCCTAGTTCAATACCGGCCCTCGCCAACTCAGTGTATGAGTAGCACAGATCCCTGTAAGGAGCTGATGGTAGATGTGGCGCTCAGATGCCAAAACAATCTCCTTGGTCTAGCGCTATTGAAAAGGGGATAGACTACCTCGCTGATTGGCTGATACTGACATTAGGCCGCCCCGACGACTACCTACTTACTTACAGTTAAATTTACACTTTAATAAATGAGTACATAGAACAGTTAGTATTGGAGCTACTCATACTAGGGGGGAACTCAGTCATAAATAAGTATACCTATAACATTAATTTTCTTTTAAACCTGTCAGTGGGCTTAGAATACATTGAATGTATCCCTTGCAGGGGGGTGACCCCCAAAGAGGGTATACTAGATACATATTCACCCAACTCACTTGTCATCGGTAGGATGTGATACAAGTTTGCAAGTATGGGGCACTCAGTGAGAATCAAACTCACTGTTCAGTAGTAATGGACCTGCGAGACTAGCAAGGGGGGTATCCTGGATATGACACTAAACTGCATTTGATGGTGGTCACATGTATCTATATATTACTAAAAATTTTCATCATGTTTTTAAATATGTAACTAGTCGGCGGAGTTACATACCAGCTGGACAGCATGGGTGTCTTTATGTCTGAGGTGGAGCGCCACACCTATCATCAGCTCCCCACTTTACTGCACAGATCCAAGGTGTGCTATTCATGCATTGAGTTGGTGAGGGCTGATATCGAACCTAGAACATTGTGGTTCCTTGACGTTAGCTCTTCTGACTGAGAAGCAAAAATGACATGTCATAGATTTTTTTTTAATTAGAGCAATACACTTAAGATAGGCCGGTTTAGCTCAGTCGGTAGAGTGTCCACCTGCGAATCACAAGGTTCCTGGTTCGATACTGGCCATCGCCAATTCAACAAATGAGTTGCACAGGGATCTGTGCGGTAAAGTGAGAAGCTGATGGTAGATGTAGCGCTCTATCTCAGACGCTAAAAACCAATCTCCTTGGTCTAGCAATAGTGAAAAGGGGATAGACTCCCTTGTTGTCTGGCTGATACCGACTTTAGGCCACCAGTGATGCTGATAACTTTTTAATTTAACGCGTCCTGGCACGGATTTGATTCAAATGAGTCCCTGGGAAACTTGATGGGTCCCAACTAAAGTTTCTTAATAGATTGCAGAGTTTCTTATCTATGAACAACTAAGCCGTCTAACTCCTACCTTGTACCCCATACAGTGTAATTGTTTCCAAGAAAATATTGAAATGTATTTACAGTTGAAATGCGTCAGTGACACAGGACGTGTACCTATCAGCATCTCTGGGCCACCCCGACGACTTAACTAACAATTAAAATGCTCTTAGAAAATAAGGCAATGTCCAGACCAATTTGCAATTGAATGATAATTTTGTTGGGTTTGCATTTATATATTTTTTTGATTATCCAAATTCTTGATATAATGGAGTTAGGAAATACTAATCAGAATCCTTCACTCCTTCCTGAATTGAAGCATCAGTATAATCATGGAACCCTACAGGTCGTCTTGTATAATTTAAATATTTGGGATATTTCACAGAAGACTTCAAGTCTGTCAAATTGATCTTGTATAGGAATGTTACATAATTATTAGATTCCTAATACTTATGTACAGTAGTGTAGAAACCAAAATGGCTGTTATAAGTTCAGCCGGCGGCCTTGAAGGATTGAATGACAAGGCTTGACCTCAGTCCTGATTCTCCTTCCGGTGGATACCGTGAGAATCGGTGGAGAAGACCTTCTTCCGGTATAGATTAGAAAGAGATTTTAGTCAGATCGGCCAAAACCAAAAACAGTGGTAAGTCGTGTTATGCACGCTGCCGACTCAATCTGCACAGGTAGTCTGGTGGGGATTTCAGAATAAAATATGATCTAAGTAAATCGAAGTCTTGTGTTATTATCTAAAAACTACCAATGACACAGGGCTTCTGATAAAGAGAAATCCCCAATGGAAGACCAGACATGAAGTCCAGATGCTAGAAGAGACACTAGAAGAATAGAAGTAAGAAAGTAAGGGAAGAGAGTATACAACAGGAATGCCTGAAACCATATAACTGTGCAAACATGAAGATGCGTGGTGTAATGGTTAGAGTCATAGGAAATGGACTTGTTGATCAGAGTTCAAATCCTGAACAAGGCTGTTTGCATTTCACATAGAGCTAATACCCTTGGGAAAGGTATGAATCTCCCTCCAGCTATGGGTAAATAGCAGGGTAGACTGGGCTCTTTAACCTTGGATAGGTGACCAGTCTAGGAGAAAGAAAACTGAATTCAAACCTGTTAAACTCTGCTTAAGAAATTGACCTTGTGTCGCATCCTGCTCTTATGGAGGGGTTTCGTAAATTATATGTACATAAATTATATATACATGTGTATAAATTATTTGTATTAGATAGGAATACTTGAAACCATACAACTGTGTGCAAATTATTTGTGTTAGATAGGAATACTTGATATCATACAACTATGTTCAAATTATTTGTATTAGATAGGAATACTTGAAACCATACAACTATGTTCAAATTATTTGTATTAGATAGGAATACTTGAAACCATACAACTGTGTGCTAATTATTTGTGTTAGATAGGAATACTTGAAACCATACAACTATGTTCAAATTATTTGTATTAGATAGGAATACTTGATATCATAAAACTGCAAATTATTTGTGTTAGATAGGAATACTTGATATCATACAACTATGTTCAAATTATTTGTATTAGATAGTAATACTTGATATCATACAACTATGTTCAAATTATTTGTATTAGATAGGAATACTTGATACCATACAACTGTGTGCTAATTATTTGTATTAGATAGGAATACTTGATACCATACAACTGTGTGCTAATTATTTGTATTAGATAGGAATACTTGAAACCATACAACCATGTCCAAATTATTTGTATTAGATAGGAATACTTGGTATCATATAATTGTATGCAAGCAAATGATTATTATAGACAATTAAAAAAAGTGTGATTTAAAAAAATGATTGCAGTGGAGCATTGACAATATAAATAATTATGATTATAATTAATAATTTACAAATTCGTCAAATTTCAGCATTAAATAACCCATAAGAAGTTATTATGCCATTAAACAAATGAAAGCAATCATCCATAAATAATTAGTATTGGATAGTGTTGGGGGTATCCTAACAAAAATATCCAGAGTTATTCCCCTTGACGAGTAAGAAATGAATCTCATTCCAAATAAAAGAAAAATGCAAACAATAATAATAATAAAAATAAACAACTTAGAAACAAGAATTATAAAGAACAAAATATAATAAAACCAAAATATAGAAAAATAATTTTTATCTATCTATATATAAATAAGCGTGGTATAATGGTTAAAGTCATGGGAAATGGACTCGTCGCCATGAGTTCAAATCCTGGACGCGGTAACTGCATTTTCACTTAGCGCTAATACCCTTGGGAAAGGCATGAATCCAATTCTCCCTCCAGCTATGGGTAAATAGCAGTGCAGACTGGGCTCTTTAACCTTGTTTAGGCAACTGGTCTAGGAAAAGGAAAACTCTGAATTCAAACCTGTTGAACTCCGCTTTATAAATTGACCTTGTGTCACATCCTGCTCGTGTGGAGGGGTTGGTAAATATATATATAAATATAGATAAGAGATTCATTTTTTAAAACTTTTTATATCTTGGACAATGCCGGGTAGCTCTACTAGTAAATAAATAGTTTTTGTGATAACTAGAAATATTTCTTTTAAATTTATTTAAAAATGTTTTTTCAGTTGAGACGCATTCTGGTAACAGCAGGCAACCTGACAAACCGCTGATTCGTTTACGTGTTGATTTTAGTGGAGGTTTTGAACCTTTTTCTGCTAACAAGTAAGTATTCAAAGATTGTTGCAGTTGCTTAGTATGACACAAGGCCAGAAGTCTAGGGCACCCAGTGAGAATCAAGCTCATTAAGAATGTTCTGGGGTATCCGGTGAGAATTAAGCTCATTAAATAATTGTTTTGGGGTATAATAATTGCACAATTATAATGACACTTGTTTATAGTCTGGAAGTCTTCTATATAGTGTTAATATTGCAAATGGCCACCGTTTGTTTCCTGTTGTGCAGAACAATACAGTTTTTATACAGCCTTTGCATATATCTATTTCCATTACACTGTGAAAGTTTTGTTAAATTCTGACTTGTTAATATTTTGAAACGCAGTGTATATATTATGTGTGTTATATTATATTTACGTATATATATATATATATATATAATGATTTGGCATTAAGTAACCCACAGGGGTTATATGCCTTTAAACCAAACCAAACCAAACAGCACAACAGTTGATTTTTTTTTCAAATTTAATATTTAATATAATTTAAGAATAACAGATTTTTTAAATTAAAAAATCATAAATAATGATAATTTTTTATGAATGAGGGAGTGTCAAAAATTATCTGCACTTTTGCCATAACATATCTGAAGAATAATCAAAGTTCCAATTACGACGGTTGTAACCCAATACAAATCCGAATAGTTTCAAAGTCTACTGCAGAATGACAGGGTATTTATAAAACTCTACAATATCATTCAAATCAAACAGCCAATCAGAACTCAAGGAATGGAATCACCCAAATTCATGAATGGATCATTCTTGATTTCTATATATACCATCTATATATATATCTGTCTTGGACACTGCTTCAGTTGTACTTAGTTAGCTGCTGTTATTCAAACCAACAGTAGACTAACTGACTTCAATAGATAGTTAAGTGTAAACACCGTTTATTATTGTCACACTGCGTTCTGTGCATGCCTGCTTATAGTTGGCACTGATGTGGTCACATGATCCAAGTTTGAGCCTGTTTGCGCCATTTTGTTTGCTGTCTTTACAGTGTAAATATGGCAGCTCCACTAGCAGTATGCACCAAGGAAGGGACCTGATTCTCTGGTCGGAAGGATTGTCAAGGGTTAAAATTCATCAGAGGCTTTTAGCACAATATGGGGACAATGCACTACTGCGTAGAAGTGTATATTAGTGGATAGAAAAGTTTAAAAGTGGCTGAACAAGCGTGACGCATGAAGAGGGAGCAGGACACCTGTCAACCTCCACCACTGATGAGAAGATTCAGCAAGCTTGAGAGATGGTAGTGAAGAACCGATAAGTTATCATAAATGAGGTAGTTAGTTTTCTGCAGATAAATCATCTACAATATGGGTACAGTGCACTACCGCAAAAACTGATAAAAAGTCATGGTTCTGCCTATAAAATCATCTTTGCCTCCATAAAAGAAGAGTGCGGATAATTTTTGAATTTCCCTCATAAAATTTAATTTAAAAAAAGAATTTACTAATCATTCAAGACAGAAAATTGTAACTTATTCCCCATAAGCACCTCTCCTACCCTGCTCTGTCGACAGGGGCTTAGAATACAACTGACTGTATCCCCTGCAGATGTGTACCTTCTACCCCTAAAGGAATGTCCTGGGTATGACTCAAAACTGCATCTAATGGCGAGGCTTCAGTTCTAGAGATTTAGGGAGTTGAGATTACCCCTTCATTACGATTACTCCCAGATCCACTCTGACCTAGAATGGTAGTACCTGTTAGGGTTCCATCTATAGATAGAATTAGATCTGTTTAAAAACGATTTGTATTTAATAGAACCTTGTGCTAAAAAAAAAAGCTCTTGAGAAACAGTTATACAAAAAATGCAAATATGAATGGGATTCCCGAACCTCTAGGAATAAAATAGCCCTAGATGAGTTGACATTCCGTTAAAATCATTCAATCCTCTTCTACCCTCATGTCAGTAATCAAATATAACAGGCCATCAAAATTGGATTATCCTATAAGTTTTTCCAACAAAGTCATCTTTAACAATAAAAAAGATGAATATGAAATAGCTGATTTTCTAACATATCACTCAATAAGTCCCGGGTCTGACTTATAGATGGCACCACTAATAAAAAAATCATATGATATTTTTATAAAGCAATAACCTTCAAATGGAACGTGTCAAAATTTGAGCACAATTGGATTATTAGTTTACAAATTACAATTATTTAAGTGAAGCTACTGTTGCAAATTTTCAAAACAATGAAAAATCTGAATTTCGTGTGTTGATAAAGCATTGCTTTCTAATGGGGAAAATACTGTTCAAGCAAAGCAATGGCCTGAAAAGTGTTATTTGGACTCTGCTCTGGTTAAGAGGTGGTATGCTGACTTTAAAACACAGTCGTACAGACACAAATGATGCTGAACACTCAGGTCGCTCAAATTCGGCAGTTGTCCCAGAAAACACAAAAAAACTCCACAAACTCCTTTTGGCCGATCGTAAATTGAAGTTGCATGAGATAGCAGCGGAGTTGAAGATATCAGAAGGCAGCGTATTCACCATTTTGCATGAACATTTGTCAATTTTGAGGCCAAAGACAAATCATTCTACAAAATAAGGTATCAAATTGTTAGAGAAGCGTTAGAATCAGTGTATCGCCCTAGAAGGAGACTGTGTTGATTAATAAAGTTGAATTTTGCCTAAAAGTTGTTGTTTTATTAGTTAGGCCCAGAACTTATTGAGTGATGTGTTATGACACTAACATTTAACCTATATATATATATATATATATATATATATATATATATATATTTAAGGTTACTCATTTCCATTCTTAAATAAATTTATGCTCTACATTGTATTGAGCACTTTGTATTTGTTTTTTCTCAACCTTAACCTCTGGATATTGTGCGCTTCCAACGATCGTTCTTATACCCACCGGTAAGTTAATACTTATACATATACAAATATATATATATATATAAAGAAAAACAACAGGAAAATAAATAATTTATCATATAATAGAAGCATGTGATATATTTCTCAAATTGATAAACAACCTCCACAAAACATTCAAAATAAATTATTAGCATTAGAAAGGAATACTTGAAACCAGTTGCATTTTCCTGTTGTATAAGATACATTTGCATGTAGATAATTAGATCATTGTTATGACAACCGATAACACCGATAGACTTTGGAAAGCTTTATTCTACTTAGAATAATTGGTACACTTATTGAGAATTTATATAATCTAGTATTCACTACAAAGTTCTTCAAAGGGGATGTAATCATAGAATAGGGGAGGTAACTCTCAATTACTTATTACAATCATTAAGTAAACGAGTATTATTCATGTTAAGATTTCTTCAAGAATTTTCCTTCTTCTGTAGATTTGGTCAAAAGTTTGTGGATAAAGTCGCCAACCCCAGAGATATAGTTCTTTTCCACAGAAAAAAAGTTCAAACTACAGATAAAAAGGACATTGCATTTGGTAAGTAATATTGAATTTTAATTCAAACCAATTTCTGCACGTTGCTTTTGTTAAAAAAAAAAAGAAAGTATCTTTGTTTATTCAGTAAAAAATAAAATAAATGAAACATTGTACAGATAACAATAAAGATGACGACAATAGTTTGAATAATCCAAATGATACAAAATAATTTGTGTTATTTTAGATTTTTTTGACTGTTGTCCTCATCTTTATTGTCATATATACACAACATTTTGTCCAATGTGCTCTCCGTCCTTCTTCAGGTGTTTCTTGTTGTACTTGGGAACCTTCACAGAACTTCAAAGCAAACCCTTTATTTAATCCATTGGGGTAAATTGTTTTCATTCCATTAACCATGACTGGATAAAGTATGTTAAGTATTCTGTTATTTTTGCCTATAATCAGGATTAAAATATGTACAAGGTGTGTCAAAAAAGTATCAAGATTTTTTTTATACTTTTTGACACACCTTGTATTCTGAAAAAAACTAACATCCCATTCATTCTTCATTTTTATCTTGGCAAATACAGCTTTAAACTTGGTACTTTTTTACACACCTTGTATTCTGAAAAAAAAAACTAACATCCTATTCATTCTTCATTTTTATCTTGGTAAATACAGCTTTAAACTTGGTACTTTTTGACACACCTTGTATTCTGAAAAAAACTAACATCCTATTCATTCTTCATTTCTATCTTGGTAAATACAGCTTTAAACTTGGTACTTTTTGACACACCTTGTATTCTGAAAAAAATTAATGAATGGAACTTCTTTTTTTTTTCTTTTTTTTTTCAGAATACAAGGTGTATCAAAAAGTACAAAAAAATCTTGATACTTTTTTGACACACCTTGTATATTAATAATAGTAAATACGAACAGATTTTAAAATTTCAAAATCTCACTAACAACTAATTTTCAGCATCTGTTTCCATGTGTATTCAAGGGTTATTTCCGGTAAGAAACAATTTATCCCAATTATTTAATGGGACGTCAGGGTATTGGTTTTTGTAGCAGTAAATGTTTGTGTTTTTATAGAATTTATGTAATTGTGTTATTTTTTAATTATTTCAGATAGCAAAGTGTTATCCGATTTCAAGCCTGAAACTCTTGATTCTGTACGAGTGGAGGATGTTGTATGCTCTCTCCTTTCCAGTGCTGAAGTGGTATGTTGCTTTGTTTAAGATGTTATCATGACTAAAAAAAAAGTAAATGTTATTAACTATTTCTCCCACGGCTGTACCAAATTTTCTTGGTATTTTTTTACCTGTATGGTAAGATATTTCAAAGTTCGCTATATATTCTCCTCAGAACTCTATTCAAATAAAGTCCTATTATTTTTGTAATCTGAGTCCTTCTGCTTAATATTAATTAACTAACCATCAGTTTTTGTACTTTGCTTGGGTGTGGTTGGAGAATCGCTGCGAGCGGTTTAAAGTAGGTAAAGAGTTAACTTCATAAATCAAGTGAGATGTAATTTCTTTACACCCACTTTAACCATAAAAACACATCTGGAATAATCTTAATTACAAACTAATTAGTTTACAAATCATGTGTTTGAAGGTCTTCACGTCTTGGGAATGACGTTAAACTCTGTCTGATTGTGAGGTTCCAGTTCTTGGGAATGTGGAGTACCCCTTCATCACCATTGCTCCCTGGTCCACTCTGACCCAGAGTGGTAGTACCTGTTAGGGTCCCATATATGGGTTTAATAGAAAAAATGTGTTTATAAAAAACAAATTGATTATCCATTAAGAATGAATTTATTTCAAAACTTAGTCAGCATTAAATGACCCACCGAAGTTTATATGCCGTAAAACAAACAAACAAACAAATCATGTGTAATCTAAACAAAGGATTTGGCACTAAGATGGTCCACAGGACCTAAAGGACACTATCCCACAAGGACTTATTGATTTACTTACTTGTTTACTTTAAGTTCTTTTTACAACTGGAACCAAGGATGGCGGCCAGTTACTCAACAGGTTATGACCAAGATACGCTCACATCTTTTTCAATGGCAATGAGGCCAGCTACGAAATTTGGGAGACTAAGTTCAATGGATATCTTAGAACCCTTCAACTGCATGACATAATAAATGCACCATCTGACCACCAGGAGGACCCAGTTTTCGTAGACAAAAATGCTACAATATACGCAGAATTAATACAATGCTTGGATGACCAAACAGGAAAACCAAAAAAAATCAGTAAATGATCCCTAAGTGTTGATAGGCTTTTAAAACTAACAATTAAATCCTACATATACCTAAACACACAATGAAACAACACATTTTTTTATTAAATGATCTAATAACGGTTGATATGCCTTTTAACCATCCAATCCAGTACAATCTTACATATACCTTAAGTTTCAATAAAACAACAAATTTTGTTATCAACCCTTTATCTACCACTGCCATCCGCAATAGCCATTGCCCCAAATGCTTAACAAACTAGTATCATATCGCTGATGCTTTACTACTGAATAGAAATGTATTTATTCAATTCATTTCTCTTTTTTAACTCTAAACCATTTTCTGACGATCAGAGCTGGCAATCTACGGTGTTGTGGGGCAGTCCAGTATTTTGATTATCGGCCAGTTTGGGTCCCAGCTACTACAGCTGCCACCCACCCGTCCTTCGGGACGGGGGTCCAGTGAGCTTTGGCCTCTGGACCGGTGGGATGCTAAATTAATAGCGTCGATCCCAGAGGGCCGTCCCTCCAGGCAATACCTGCCTCATTGCACTTAAAGGGGCAGAGCTGGGTTTATTGCCCAGCGCCTGAGGCGCCCCCCTTGAGGGGGAATGCCGAAGGGATTGATGCAATTTTTCTACCTACCACCCAAATTGTGGGTGGTCCCCACATAAAACGGCCTTGTGCCATATTGTGTGAAAGTGGGACACATGTAAATACCAGTTTGGGGCACTCTGGTAGATAATGGGTTAAATGACCTAATAAGGATTTATATGCCTTTAAACCATCCAATACAATCTTACATATACCTCAAGTTACAATAAAACAACAAATTTTGTTATTAAATGACCTAATAAGTGTTGATATACCTTTAAACCATCCAATCTATAATCATACTACGGAATTGAAACTCTGTAACCAAAAATATCAATATATAGCAGTCAAAAAATATGTACACTAGGGTAGGTCTGTTTTGGAACTGTAATGTCTCACATGTAGCGAAAGTCGCAAATTAACATAATGAATTACTACACAAAATATTTTTCTTTAAAAACTTTGCCTTCATTTGAGGAAATAGATTTCAATCTTTTAAAATGTTATCACTGTTACTGCTTAATTATTAGGAATAAACCAACATATCGGAGGTGTCGGTGGTGATGGGGGGGGGGGATATTTTTAATTTGAATTCTTGCTATAATATTTTATTCGTTTCATTTAAAATTACAACCTTTTCTGTCTTAAATATTGAAATTGCTGAATTTTCTAACCAATTTCTTGGCTAAATGTGGCGAAAACAAGGATCTTTTGGTGCATTTCAGCAGACGATCTTTGATGCTATTTCCTCAAATAATGGTGCAAGTAAAAGATCTAATTTTTGGCATCAGTATTCATTATACCAAAATACAACTTTCGCTGTTTGAAAGAATTTTGATATTTTTTCAAAAAGTAAAAAAAATCAACCTACCCTACCTTTTGGTGCATTTCAGCAGACGATCTTTGATGCTATTTCCTCAAATAATGGTGCAAGTA
Source organism: Doryteuthis pealeii (assembly GCA_023376005.1). Lineage (NCBI taxonomy): Eukaryota > Metazoa > Mollusca > Cephalopoda > Myopsida > Loliginidae > Doryteuthis > Doryteuthis pealeii. Next base: position 25,797,664 of record CM042153.1, read on the forward strand.
AAAGATCTAATTTTTGGCATCAGTATTCATTATACCAAAATACAACTTTCGCTGTTTGAAAGAATTTTGATATTTTTCAAAAAGTAAAAAAAATCAACCTACCCTAATGTACACACTTTGTGTGTATTTATCTGATTTTATTTCTGGTTACAGAGATGCAGCAAAAATAGCAGTCAAAATATATGTACACCCCTTGTGTGTATTTATCCAATTTTATTTTTGCAATTTTATTTCTTTTCTAAAATGTTCTATTTTTATGTCTATTTCAAAGAGACCCTATTCCTTTTGTTATTTCTACAGACGCATCAGCTTCAACTTTTAACCGAGAAAGGTCTTGGGAATGCAGTACGAGAATATGTTGACAAAGATCAAAAAGATGCCGTTTCTAAACTTGTGACTAAACAACTCAATATAACGCAGGTAAATATATTAGAAATCATCATTTCTGTTATAATCAATGGTTGGATTTTAAATGAAGTTATGTCTCACCTGAATCACCTGTGTCCTGTCAGAAAAAAATCTACCAAGTAATCTTTAGCTTACAGAAGACCTACCCCCTACTCAGATAATTTGTCAGTTTTTGAATTGATTTTATATATATATATATATATATATATATATATATTTATTTATTTATGGGTACTACTATGTGAACATAGCGTAAGTAGTTAATCCAATAGGGCTCAATATATTGTGAATATAGAGCATTAATAGTCGTAAAAGAAGTTGTTTCCCGACCGCGGTTTCGGTGTTACTCCAACACCTTCATCAGGGGGATTGAGTGGAATTTTTTCCGGTTACTTTATATAGCTAGACTGATATCTTTTTAATTCTTCCTGAATTTAATCCTGTGTGTGTGTGTGTGTGTGTGAAGAAAAACTTGAAGTGAATCCGACAGTATGTAATATTATGAAAAATTGAAAAAACACAAGTTCATAAATGAGTAATGTTTATTTCGCCTATGCTGCAGTGTTTTGATCTGTTTCAATAGATCTTCATCAGGGCTTTCGTTAGTTTGAGGAAAAATATATGTATCACAGAAAATAAGAAATCTACGAGACTCTTTTGCTTTTTCAGTCAGTCTATTTAAAACGCTGACCGACAAAGCAAAAGAGTCTTGCAGATTTCTTATTTTCTGTGATACATTTATTTTTCCTTAAACTAACGAAAGCCCTAATGAAGATCTATTGAAACAGATCAAAACACTGCAGCATAGGCGAAATAAACATTACTCGTTTATGAACTTGTGTTTTTTTTTTTTTTTTTTTTTTTCAATTTTTCATAATATTACAGAGGAGCTGATGGTAGGTGTGGCGCTCCACCTCAGACGCAAAAACAATCTCCTTGGTCTAGCACTAGTGAAAAGGGGATAGAACTGATAGGCTGATACTGAATTTAGGCCACACTGACGACTTACAACACACACATATATATATATATATATATATATATATATATTATTTTAGAAGGGTGGTTCTGTTTACAATATAAATACTAGGTTGAAACAATCTCTGACTTTCTGACATTCATGTATACCAGTTATCTTTCCTTTGGCTTTTGTGAAATGATGAAACTTTGTCCAAATAGTTTTCTCCCATTCCTACTATTATGGATTTTCCTCCTACTCCTCCTCTCAGGGAATAAAAATAAAAACAAGGAAAAGATAACTCATATACATGCATGACAGAAAATTATAGATCATTTTGACATAGTACTGACCAAGATAAAGCATGAATTCTTCCACGCTGTAGCTATGTCAGTACTACTGTATGACTGCACCACTTAGACTCTAATGAAGTGCTTTTTGTTTAGCATCAGTTAATTTGTCAGTTTTGAAAAATATTGATTATATATATATATATATATATTATTTTAGAAGGGTAATTCTGTTTACAATATAAATACTAGGTTGAAACGATCTTTGATTTTCTGACATGAATGTATACCAGTTATCTTTCCTTTGGCTTTGTTTACTAATATCAACTTTGAAATGGTGAAACTTGGGTCTAAATACTTTTCTCCCATTCCTACTATTATGTATTTTCCTCCTCTTAGGTAATGATAAAAATAAAAAAAGAGAAAGCTAACTGGTATGCATGCATGTTGGAAAGTCAGAGATCATTTGCGCCATTGTATTTCTATTTAACTCTTAACATCCTGTTGGGAATTTTTCTAAGTCCAGAGCCCTTTTCCTCTAAGGATTTATCAAAAAATGGCTAAAAATGACCTTTCTATTTAAACCTGTTATTTCCCTTAAACCAAAGACTTCTAAATATGTTTAATATTACATTTAAACAAAGGCTATAATTTGCGGTAGATTAGGAAAATAAATGTGACTTTCGGTTGGGTGGAATGTGGAAGTTCATAAATGAGTAATGTTCATTTATGAACTTCTACATTCCACCCAACCGAAAGTCACATTCATTTTCCTAATCTACCCCAAATGATAGCCTTTGTTTAAAAACACTTGCGTTTCATTTAACAATTTTTAAATAGACTGACCGATAAATGTGGTGGTATAGGATGCTAAGAGTTAATGTTCTTCACATCCTGAGATCTTAACTATGTGATGAATTTTCAGTTTAGGAAACAAACAAAAAAAGTTGGAAGGAGCTGTAACATCATAATTAATGAAATATATTTAATATATTATATATATATATTTATAATATAAATATATTTTATATAAAATTTATTAATATATTTTATAATATATATATATATATATATATATATATTATATATATATAATATATTTAATATATATTAAATATATAAAGGTATTCATGTCAGAATAGAGTGATAATGTATTGATATAGAAATAATATTTGTATACTTATCTTGGGACGGGTAATATTTTGAATCTGGTTGCTGGGCCCATGCTGACAATTCCTTGATGTTTGGAGTCTGGAAACCAGCTTGTGTTGCTGGAGGACATTTTGCCATTTATAGTTTTTGGAAATAACACAAGGCCACTTATTTTTCTCATGAAATTTTTATTTTCCCCCCAAGTCAAAACTGCCAGGAGCGAGAGCCCACATTTCACTCTGTCAACGCATAGTTCCAAACTCACCTAAAATTCCAACCTTGTGCCATTTATAGTTTTTGGAAATAACACAAGGCCACTTATTTTTCTCATTAAATTTTTATTTCCCCCGCCCAAGTCAAAACTGCCAGGAGCAAGAGCCCACATTTCACTCTGTCAATGCATAGTTCCAAACTCACCTAACATTCCCACCTCTCACACTTCCTCTTTCCCACTTCGCCACGTGACACTTTTCAACTAGTAGATAAAATGCCATATAGCATTATACTGATTCATCTTTAAAATTTTCCATGCTAACCTACTGGCTCTTTCCATTCTCTCTATATTATGTTACAGAGCTAGATCTGGTGAATATCAAGGGTGTCGCACTGTCACATAAAAGTATGGCAACTGCAGATGAAAAAAATATTCTTTTATATCTTCAAATTTTATTGTTGAGATGAATTTGCAGTTTAGGAATATAGGTATAGAGTGTATTGCACTTTCACAAACCTGTTTTTCATCAAAAATTGCTGATTAGAATGTATTGAAAATTTGCACTGGCATGTCTAGACTGCAGTTTAGACATACATATAAAATAATAGGAGACACATGGTGTAATGGTTAGAGTCATAGGAAATGGACTGATCAATCCGAGTTCAAATCTTGGATGAAGCCGTTTGCATTTTCACATAGTGCTAATACCCTTTGGAAAGGTATGCATCCAACTATTCTCCCTCCAGCTATGGGTAAATAGTAGGGCAGACTTTTTAATCTTGGCTATGTAACCAGTCTATTAGAAGTAAAATTCTGAATTGAAACCTGTTAAACTCCGCTTAAGAAATTGACCTTGTGTTGCATTCTGATCATGCGGATATATATATATATATATATATATGAAATTTAACATTTTGAAAATGTTAAATTTCATACTGTCGATTAATTTCCATCTATTTCATATATATATATATATATATGTGAGAGTAAGTAAATAAACAATGTGTTTATTTGATATGGCTTTTAGCCGACAATTTTTGGAGGATATGTGCTTAATTGAAGTCATACCTAATTTTTAAAATTAATTAATTAATAATTAATGAATTTAGGTGGGCATATATGTTCAAATGTAAGGCTAAACAAATCGAGCGAAATGTACATTCAGGGATTGACATTTTCTCGATTTGTTTAGCCTTACATTTGAACATATATGCCTGCCTAAATTCATTAATTATTAACTAATTTTAAAAATTAGGTATGACTTCAATTAAGCACATATCCTCCATATATATATATATATATATATATATATATATATATAACAATAGATTGGTGTAATTTATTGTTGATAGGTAGAGTAGTAATTTAAATTTGTTGCAAGGAAAAACCTGTTAGGTCAATTGGTTTGATTGATTGGCCATGACCTTAGGGTCATTTGAGACTAAGAAGAGAATGACTTTGATGAAAAGAAAGGAATGAACAAAGTGATGGACACTGGTTGATAACAAAGAAGTTAAGGATAAAATAACAGTGTATTACTGCAATCTGGTGCCAAAGACCAATTGTAAGCAAGAGTAAGAGAAGGGTGTAACATATACCCAGAGGTTAAGAGTAACTGCTATGCAACAACTCTACTACATGTCAATTTTCATAAAGTAATGTTCATGTGAAATATATGAACCCCCACAGCAATAACAATCTCCCTAGTCTAGTGCTTGTGAAAAGGGGATAGACTCTCTCACTGTTTTCGGCTGATACCTTGTTAATTTCCTATAAAACCTTGTCTTGTTTTATTTATTCAGTGCTCTTCATTTTATTTGTACTAGCCAGAAAATGCATCCTTTAGGCACAAGTATTTAAATTTTAATACAATTAAATACTATATTGAATAATAGAATTAAATACAAAAACAAAAAAGATTACAGTTATTTTTACTTTATTCTAATTGATTTCAATATAAACTTATACATATGATTGCTTTTAATACATTTGAGAATAAATCAATAATATTAAAAATCAATAAAACCAAGTGATTATTTATTAAACATAGGTTTATTAAAACTGGTATGCAAATTATTCAAACCAATATTATGTAAACTTTTATTTCTTAATGATACACACATCACAAATTTTAAACACATTAATAGCATGGGCCTTTTCGGGGCCTGTGTTGTTAATGAAATTAACAGCGTCGATCCCCAGGGGGCTATCCCCCCCCAGGCAATACCTGCCCCCTTGATTTAAAAGGGCAGGGCTGGGTTTATTGCCCATCGCCTGAGGCGCCCGCCCTTGTGGTGGAATGCTGACGGGATCGACGCAATTTTTTCCACTAACCTCCCATAAGCTTTGGCTTGTGGGTGGGCCCACATAAAAATGTCCTTGTGTCAAGCCCTCATAAGTGGGATGAGAGGCAAATATCTCCTCCCAGGCAATACCTGCCCACTCGATTTAAAAGGGCAGGGGTGGGTTTATTGCCCAGCGCCTGAGGCGCCTCTACCGAGGGGAAATGCCGACGGGTTCGACGCATTTTTTGTCCCTACCACCCATGAGCTTCGGCTTGTGGGTGGGCCCACATAAAAATGACCTTGTGTCACGCCCTCATAAGTGGGGTGAGAGGCAAATACCTTAATAATAGGGGTTGTTTTGAGGAAAATCTATCGCAGCTAGATTTTAATAGAGACTTTGTTAACAAATAAGATGCTAATTCAGAAGAAATAGTGATTGTTTAGTAACCATTGAGAATATAATGTAAATAATTAAGGGAAGTGTGATGGTGGTGGTGACGTTTCAGTTACAGACACACACACGCACACAATCTCCATGATAGTCGTCGGGGCGGCCTAAAGTCGGTATCAGCCAACCAGCGAGGGAGTTTATCCCCTTTTCACTAGCGCTAGACCAAGGAGATTGTTTTTTGGCATCAGATGTGGAGCACCACACCTACCATCAGCTCCTTACTTTACTGCACAGATCCCTGTGCTACTCATACGCTGAGTTGGCGAGGACCGGAATCGAACTAGGAACCATGTGGTTTCTAGCCGAACGCTCTACCGACTTAGCTAACCCGGCCCTTAAGATGTAAAAAACATAACACACTCTCGTATTAATATTTTTTACTATTTTTGTGATTAAATCTTTTGTGTGTGTTTTCTTGATTGTTTCAGAAACATTTGAGCCAGCAGTCTGCTAATGAAGATAATATTGAAATTATAGTGAATAATTACAAAGACGAACGTAAGAAGAAGAACAGCAATGAGGATGAAGTGCAGGATGCCCTGAAGGAATCTGCATCCCTATTCAGCAAAAAAACACAGAGTACAGCACCAAATGAAACAACTGGTTTTTCAGATGATGATGAATCATACTTATCAATTGATTTGAACCAAATCGGCAATCAGAAATCTAAATCCTCAAAGAAGTCTGACATTGATGACATCAGTGACTCTGATTCGGATACAGGCTCCTCTGCATTCGGTCAGAAGAAAACAACCACTCGTGGAAGAGGCCGTGGTCAGAGAGCAGCACGAGGAGGAGGAGGAGGACGTGGTAGTCGTGGAGGTCGAGGAGCTAGAGCCAAGGCTCCTGTTGTCAATGCTAAAATAGGCAGTTACTTTTCACCAGTATCAAAACCGAGTGCATCCTCATCCAACAGCAGGTACGTAAATGAAATCTGAAACCACTTTTCATATAAGTAAAAAAAAATAGTCAGTAGAGTGGCCTATTGGTGCCACACCTACCATCAGCCAACAGCAGGTACGTAAATGAAATCTGAAACCACTTTTCATATAAGTAAAAAAAATAGTCGGTAGAGTGGCCTTTGGCGCCACACCTACCATCAGCTCCTCACTTTACTGCACAGATCAAAGCTGTGTTACTCATGCACTGCTTAAAAATTGACCTTGTGTCATACTCTGCTTGTGGCCAAGGGGTTAGGTAAGTACATACACTATGTGCACCTACACATCTTGTATGTATATATGTAATATTAATCGCCGAAACGGCCAATAAACTACCCTGTGCTCCCTGGAATAACTTGTGAGTGTGGGAAAATGTGCAAGACTGCAGGAGGTTTAAAAACTGACATTTGCGCAGCTCACCTTTGAACTTTATCAAGTAACTAGCAGTGGCTACATGGCGTCGCCTGGGTAGAGGTTTTTTTAAGTCAGTCCCGCAGATCCATTATTACTGAATCATGAGTTGATCTCCTCATGGGATGCCCCATTTAAATCCCTATGTAAAAAAAAAATAGACCTTGCATTGATCCAGCTACTCTGAAAATAAATGTTAATGTCTACTATCTAAAATATTAAATGAAAAAAAAAAAAAAATCCATGCTGTTATCATTTAAATTTTATTTTTTAATTATCTTCATAAATATAAATCAAATCTCTATTATTTTTGCTCAAAAACCAAGCCCTGGTGATATTTAATGTGTATATATATTTACTTTGTTGTTAATTGTTTTTATTTTCGAAGTTTTCTCCGGACATACATATACACACAACTGCCCTTTATATATGTATAGAATAGATAGATAGATAGATAGATGGCAATACTCGAACACGAGTTTGCTGCCATCATGTGCTAATTACAATGCTTACTTATTTTTTTCTTTTTTTTCCAGGAATGTAGTCAGCATATCTGATAGTGATAGTGATAGCAATGAAATGTTTGGACCTTCATCAAAAATGAGGAAAACAAACCAAGGCAAATCAGTGGCTGCTGCCAAACCAGCTCCCAAAAGAAGAGGTCTCACTTTTGACGATTCTGACTGAATGACCATTCAATTAATTTACCATCCTTTAACAAAATTCATAAATCACTTGTGCATTTTTAGAAATATTATTTTCAAATGGAAGAGAAACTACCAAATAAAGAATGAATAATTGTAAGGTTCTTTGTGATTCTTATTACAAATTCTTCAATAAATCTCAATTGATATTTGTGTGCATGATATTCAACAATTTGAAGTTTAACCTTGAGCATCCCAGGACTGTAAGCTTTGATTCTTCTTCTTCTGTTCTTATATACAAACAAGAATAGTTTAAGAATACTTTTTAGAGTATGTACAAAAAAAGATAATAATAATAATAATAATAATAATAATAATAATAATAATAATCTTATTATAATGAAGATTGTCTGTTTTTCTGTCTGTAACCGAAACTATATTACTACTCAAGTTACAATTCCCTTAGTTATTGACATCGCATTCTCAATGATTTTATTTTTTATCTAAACCTCAATTATTAATAAAATTGTTTTTCATTATTAATACTGTTAACCATATCTACATACTAACAACATGCAATTATATTTATATATACAACAAAATAGCGGTTTACAGTTTGAACAGAAAGGCTAATTTGCATATTGATATTAAAAATGTGATTTTAACAAATATGTGCTTAGTATTATTGATTTCTAACTGTTTGGTTTTATTTTCATGAATATAAGCAAAAATCTCTTCAATGAATCTTAAATGAAATCCATTAACAAGAAAAAATAACTGTCATTTTATTCTTTACTTACTCTTTTAAGTAAATACTTAAATTAGAAAAAATAATGAAAGACGAGAGTGATGGAAGAGTAAGTTTCAGTTGTTCTATCTTTCGATTATACTCCCTCTGTTTCAAATCTTTTTTTATCTGCATTTCCCATTTAGTTTCATTAGCCTTTCTAATTTAATACAATATTTTATTACATTAAAACTTAAATACTTGCACCCGGAGGGTGCATATATTTGCTAGTAATAATAATAATAATAATAATAATAAAGGATTGAAACCATTCAGAACACTGCACTGCTGCAATCTGCCAGAAAAATTACTGAAAATCTGAGAAAAATTACTGAAAATCTGAGAAAAATTACTGAAAATCTAAAATGTTTTAATCTGTTGTTTAACCACTTTACAGATTGTTAAATAGTAGGTTATAAAATTCTATTTCTCTGAACTTTTGAGATGAGGCTTGATGATTTGGATTATTTGGATTATTCGGACTATTGTCCTCATCTCAGCCGATGTGCTTTCCGGCCACCTTCAGGTATTTCTTGTCGGACTCGGGAACCTTCTTTTCGATCTTGGGAGCCATCACGGAACTTTGAACCCAACCCTTTATTCAATCCACCGGGGTATCCAGTTCTCATTCTGCTAACTATAGCTGGGGTACAGGTGTTAACAATAAAGATGAGGACAATAGTCCAAATAATCCAAATAATTTCATAATAATCCAAAGTTTCAGCTGATGTGCCTTCCAGCCTCCTTCAGGTATTTCATGTTGGACTCGGGAACCTTCTTTTCAAACTTGGGAGCCATCACGGAACTTTGAACCCAACCCTTTATTCAATCCACCGGGGTATCCAGTTCTCATTCTGCTAACTATAGCTGGGGTACAGGTGTTAACAATAAAGATGAGGACAATAGTCCGAATAATCCAAATAATTTCATAATAATCCAAAGTTTCAGCCGATGTGCCCTCCGGCCTTCTTCAGGTATTTCTTTTTGAACTCGGGAGTCTTCTCAAACTCGGTAACCTTTTTGAACTCAGGAATCTTCTTTTCAGACTCGGGAACCTTCTTGTCATAATTGGGAGCCATCACGGAACTTTGAACCCAACCCTTTATTCAATCCACGGAGGTATAATAAAGATGAAGACAATAGTCCTAATAATCCAAATAATACTTACAAAATTCTATAGACAACTTAAAATATAATTTAAAAAATAAGATTTTTGGATTTTTTTTTTTTTTTTTTTAGAAGCATTGTTGAATAAAGTATATATTATATTTTTGCTTGAAGGCAATTACAATGCATGTATCACATAAAATTTGATACTTTTTAAATTTTTTTTTATTATAGAAAATGAACTTGACAAGTGTAATCCCAGCAAAGGATCGCTCGGTGTGTAGAACATTGTACAGACTTTCAAAAAGTCGAAACAATCTGTACGATGTTCTACACACCGAGCGATCATTTGCCGGGATTACACTTGTCAAGTTCATTTTCTATAAAAAAAATTTTTTTAAAAGTATCGAATTTTATGCGATACATGCATTGTAATTGCCTTCAAGCAAAAATATAATATATAATTTAAAAAATGATAAAATATAAAATTGCAACATTCTATTAGCAATAGCAATGTAGAAGTGGGGAATCCACAGCCGAAATTCTGTCCACCTGAGTTTATGTACTTCTAGTTAGTGGCACAAATAACAGCCTCTCAGGTTTAAAAGGGTTAAAAAGTTTCTGCTAAATGAAATATCTTGAATATCAAGTGAACACTTTACACCTTTTGTGCATTTTTTTATGTGCTTATATAAGTAAAGTAAAGTCGACGGGGCGGCCTGAAATTGATATCAGTCAGTCAGCGAGGGAGTCTATCCCCTTTTCACTAGCGCAGAATTTCAAGCTAAATTTATTTTAAAGGAAACCTTTGTTATTTGCATAGAGTACAAGGCTCAAGTCTTTAAAATAATTTTGGATATTTTTTAATACATAAGTAAAAAGTAAAGTCGTCGCGGTGGCCTAAAGTCGGTATCAGCCAGTCAGCGAGGGAGTCTATCCCCTTTTCAATAGTGCTAGACCAAGGAGATTGTTTTAGCATCTGAGGTGGAGCACCACACCCACCATCAGCTCCTTACTTTACCGCACAGATCCCTGTGCTACTCATACGCTGAGTTGGCGGGGACCGGTATCGAACTAGGTTTCTTGTGGTTTCTAGCCGAACGCTCTACCGACTGAGCTAACCCGGCCCCTCTATATACAATGCCCCCTTATATACGATGCTTATATATCTCGTATTAGTTGATTTCTGTGGTACATCAACCTTTCTTATAACTTTTGCCTTTATGATTGTTCGTATTTATCATTTTTAGATTAAAATTTATTGTATTAAAGTTGGGTCGGTAATTTATGAGGAAGTGCGTCCCGGTCTCCTGCCTCAGAAATTGCTACCCGGTGACTATTAAAATAACGTCCCCAGCTATGTTGTCTCGGTGGTGTTACTTGAAAGAAAACAACCAACTTAGGGTGTTAAATGTATTTTAGAGGGGGGGGTCTCTTTTTTTATATGAACAAATGGAGATGGGTGGATATATATATATAAACAAAGTAAAAAATGAACAAATTGAGGTAGATAGATAGATAGATAGATAGATATCCATCTTCATATCTAAACAAGAATTACAACAAATTTCAATAATTAAATTTCTAAACAAATTACGATAAATAAATAAGAATTACGACAAATTTCGATAATTAAATTTCTAAACAAATTACGATAAATAAATAAGAATTACGACAAAAAAAGAGAAGTCCCCTTCCCCCTCTAAAATATATTTAACGCCCTAAGTTGGTTGTTTTCTTTCAAGTAACACCACTGAGACAACATAGCTGGGGACGTTATTTTAATAGTCACTGGGTAGCAATTTCTGAGGCAGGAGACCGGGACGCACTTCCTCATAAATTACCGAAGTGTCACATAGATTCAAAACCTGAAGTTTCTAAGGCAGTCCAATATTGTGAATTCTTCCTAGTTTATGTGCTTATAATGTTTGTTTTGCCTATAAACTAGAGTATGTAACTTTTATGCACTACCTGACCCAAGGATTGAACTCACTACCACCAAGTAACTAGATACTTAAACCAATACTTTTATCTATGAGGGTGAATGCCATTTTCTTTATTTCGTGTGAATTTTTTTTTATAAGGCCTTCATTTGAGACCCTAACGAGGTTCAGATCAAGAATCCAACTCAATTTGCCAATCAACAATGTCCTCCTTCTGCATGACAATGTTCAACCACACACAAGCATCAGGACAAGGGAAAAAATCACCTCATTCGGGTGGACAACTTTACCGCATCCTCCATACTCACCAGATTTAACACCTTCAGACTATCATCACTTTGGCCCCATGAAAGAAGGTTTGAGAGGCAAACATTATTCCAGTGACAAGGAAGTGAGATATGTAGTGAAGAAGTGGCTCAATGAACAGTCAACATCATTTTACAAGGCAGGGATACATGCTCTCTTTTGAAGAGAGCTTGTATCCCATTGCTATTGAGGGAAACGGTGAGAAGTAGGGATGTGATCCACAGAGGACCAGTTTCATTTTGATGTATGATACATGTTCCTATGTTAGTAATTATACTTGTCCTAAACAAAATAGCATTACTTTTTGACTCACCCTCATACAAGGCTATTATAATTTGGCTAAGATGTGCAGATTTGTAAAGTTCCTGTCCCAACGAGCAGTACCCCAGGTAGCACCTACCCTCATTATCTAAAAGATTGGGTTTAATGTCTGAAATATCCTCATAGTAGAGGATATCAATGGGACTAGGACAATTTTTGCACCTGCTGTTTGGGAGATTTGCTTCTTGGGGGGCTCCTACTTTAAGCTTACCTGCCACACCAAGGCAATATGTAAATACATACCCACTAGGCCATTGTCCTTTAGACCCAGTCAAAAATTAATAACACACTGTTTGTCTTTAAAAATTCATAGACCATTGCATTTAATTTGTTGCTTTGTTTCATATACAGGTTGTTGCCATAGTTACATATTCTATGTGATACAACCATGGCATTCTTTATATAGTATAGAATACCATGGATACAATCCACCAGTGGATCGTGCTATATTTTTTGGTATGTGACCCTCAAGTAGGTCGGTTTGCACTCGCAAAAATATGCAATATGCATCAAGCATTTGGTTGAAATTAAAAAGTCTTCAGCACATGATACGCGCACAGAATCACCATTCCCGTGTGATTATGTAACATTACGTGTGTAATGACATCAACAACCGAAAGTAAAAAAGAGATTATTGTTAATTATTATGAAAAAAAAAGATGCTTCTGCATGCACATCACATATTTTTCTGTAAATTACACATGGTTTGCAACTTTCAGCAACCAAAAATTTGATGTCAGATATCTGTTCAGGCCTGGATCACTCTGTGAATTGCTGCCATTTTGAATAGCCTCAAAACAAATAATAAACATAATTTTTGCTATAAACCAATTCCAAACAAGGTAAAATTTATATTTATGGAAAAAAATTCTGAAAAAAAAATTATTTTACTTTCTTCCAAAAATTTCCCCTTATTTATTGAATGATCCTCAATGATTTATATGTTATTCATAGTTTAATATTCAGTGTTTTTTTTCTATTGTTTTGGGACATAGTTGTTGATTATGAGTTATCTCCCTTGGACTGTTTCAGCTGAAGGAACTCTTTAGCAAAAGAGTTAGAAAGTTAGTTGGCAACAGACTACATATACGATGATTGTTCACCATTAGAGTGACTGCCATTAGACTGCCTATTGACAATAGTTGTCTCAGTCCAGGCAGTTATTTAGAAAATCTTGCTTTGTTTTTTTCACAAACTGCATCATACAGACTCCTTGGGGAGTACAGGGCTACAGACACACTATGTCTGTGATGGTGCTATAGTTTCAGTTGCAAATCTTTTTATGAGGTGGTTTTTTTTTATGGAGTTGTTAGCCCTAGATCTCTTGCTTTTGAATTCAGAGATTTTCCTTCTCCTAGATTGGTTGCCTTGGAAAAGCTAAAGAACAAAGTGTGCTTAGCCTAACAGTTATTGTCATAAGAAATTGAATCAGTGACCTAAGTTTAAATACTGAATGAGGCTGTTTGCATTTTATTTCATTCTAATATCCTTGTGAAAGGCAAGAATCCTTCTTTTCTCCCCACAGCTATGAGTTAATAGTAGGGCAGACTGGGTTCTTCAGCATTGGTAAGGCAATCAGTCTAGAAGGAAAACTATGAATTCAAACCAGCTATGCTGCACTTAAAATTTGTTGTATACCCTTTCTTAATTTCTTATCTCTGGTTGTATTTTCTTCTGGCCGGCTTTGGTTCTATCTTCTAACATCTTGACTTGGTCTGGTCTAGCGTCTCGGATCTCCTAAGGTCTGGTTTTCTATTGCTATGTTCCTGCTGGCTGGTCGTCCTGGATTCATTTCTTAGTCTTGTTACCAAGACATTCATCAACCACAAGAACATATTAATTATACAACTTTTATTTCCTTAACTATACATTTTATGTAACTAAATATCTGACTAACATAGCGCGCGTGAGTTCCAGTTTTAGGCAGAGCATAAAATGGCCAACTGCTCTGCCTGACGTCTAACTGCAAACTGGGGACTCTGAAAAAGGTCCCACGTGACTTCACATATTTGGCGGGCTTCTGTAATTTTCCATAGAAGGACCCGGCCATGGTATGAAAGGGGTCATCCCCTCAGAATTACAGGGGATTGACAATAATCTTATCCAACCGCATAGATTATGTAACAAATTGACCTTGTGTCACATCCGGCTTGTGGCAAATACATACAGAGGCTAAAGAGCCCAGTCTGTCCTACTATTTACCCATAGATGGTGGTGGTAGTGGTGGGAGGAGAAAAGAGATGGATTCATGCCTATTTTCCAGGTTATTTGGGATTGTTTCAATGGCTCCAACTATGACTGGTATCACTGTCACCTTCATGTTCCAAAACATTTTTTTTTAGCTCTCTGGCAAAGTCCTGGTATTAATCTAATTTATGCATATTATGCTTTATGTTTATGCATACTCACACCAGGTGGCAGCAGGTGGTTGTCACTTGGGATTGAGTGAGAGTGAATATCCTCAAACCTCCATCACTATCCTTACCAACATCCAGCATTAACATTGTTTAGCTGCTTTGCATTTTTTACATGAGAAATATCTGTTGATTGCTGTTGGAGACTGGAATAAGAGAAAGGGTTATTTCCTATAACTACAACCTAAACAAAGGGGAACCACTCTTGACTAATAAATTATTTATTTTCCCATTAAACTAACCCTTTTTTATTTTCCCATTAAATTAACCCTAACCCTTATTTTATTTTCCCATTAAACTAACCCTAACCCTAATCCTAATTCTTTTTTCCTAGTAGATCAATAAATGAATAAATAATTTATCAGTCAAGAGTATTTCCCCTTTTTTAGGTTGGAGTTATAGGAAATAACCAGAGAAAGTCTATTTAAATCTGCTCAGTATTCTCCTGGTTTTAATAATACCTCATTTTTATTTGCAGATATCAATTAGGGAGAATAATAATTAGACTGCCTTGCTGTCAAACTAATACTGACAATAGACCAGCCCACTGACTTTACTTATATAGCACTTTAAAAAAACAAATCAGGAGCCAGAGTTTTTAAGGTAGTGTGATGCTGAAATCCAGTGCAACCCAGCAACTCCTGTGATACTACCGCTGCCAAACTGCATTGGTTCCTTACCTTTCTTTTCTTTACTAAAATTTCATTTCTATCATCATCATCATGTCGTGCTATTAGCACGGATATCCATGACAATCTCTCGCCAACCTTTCCTATCATTCATTTTCCCAGGGAGGTCCTCTGCGCAGCAACCTGCATCTTTGCTTAGTTGGTCAATGTAGGTCCTTGATGGGCGGCCCACACTAGCATGTCCGTGTGTTGGCTTCCACAGGAGAACGTCACTTATGAGCTCATCCTTGCTTCTCCAGCAGTGCCCGGCATGTCTTGTCCGTCTCACTTGAATGGTTTGTGAGATGGGGGGCAGGTGGCCATATAGCTGTTTCCTCGTGGGGTGCTGCTTCCACGATTTATTCAGGACTGCACGCAGCATTCTTGTGCAGCTCCCGTCCAGCTTATTCTCAAGGCGCCTGTTAGGGTCAAGTGGTGCATCCGTACAGCAACACTGATACAACCACCGCCTGGAAGAAATGTCGCTTTAGCTTGTTAGTGAGATCGGTTCTATATAAACATGCAAATGTTCAGTGAAAAGCAACCTTACACTTGTCAAGTGTGTGGATCAATATTTTCAAAAAGTTTTAGTTTAGTGGTCTGTATTTTTTCAACTCTAGCTTAAAACATTCTAAAATTCATTTATTCATAAACATTTTTTTTTTATGCAGCCTTCCTCTTGTGTAGATCTGGTATAAATTATCTGTGCATGATGTTTGGACACAAGTTTGATCTTTTTTTCTTTTTTTCTTTTTGAGATCCAATTTAGCTAATGAACCTCGGATGTATGTATATGTAAGTATGTATGTAAGTGGCAGGCAGAACAAAGATCTTTGGTTGGTTGGTTGGGATTTTATGGCATGTCAACCCTTATTGGGTTTTATGCCGAAGACATTTTATTTTATTCATTCTTGTTGGGTATTCATTTTTTTTAAAACTCAATTTTTTTAAGAACATTTTTAAAAAACTCATTTTTGTTCTATTTGACTTATAGATAGAACCCAAACTGGTACTAACAGTCCAGGCCAGATGGACCTGGGAGTAATGGTAATGAAGGGGTACTCCACACTCCCCAGATCCCAGGAGCCTCACCACTAGATACAGTTTAACTCATACCCAGGACACTAAACATTCTAGCACTTCTAGCCACTGATTTCTAGCACATATATAATAAAAAGGGTTGGGGGTTTGCCATAATGGCAATATGGTCAGGACAATCATATAAGTGTTAGTGCTTGATGTGACCAGCTGATTGATGGAGGGGGCCTTTCCGACCACCCGTCTAGCCTAAGTAAGGGCCAAAGTGGAGTGTTGCAGGTCATGGACTGCTCAACCACCAGGATTCTGTCCTTAAGCATCACAGGTTGACACCCACGGCCAACAGGTAGCTCCATTGATGGGATTTTACTTCTCTGCAGAATTGCATTCGGCATATTCTACTGACCCAGACAGCAGGGTGACAAGGATCTTCGGAATTGTTCTGAGAGTGCTAATGATCAAGGTACTACTATTATTATTATTATTATTATTATTATATAAGTGTAATATGTTGTTGGGGCCCAGAATTAATATTCAATTGAATAATACTTTAGGGATTAGTCCACTGCTCTTTTCAGTCAATTTATGAGAAATGACATGTTCTGAACACTATACTGATATAATTGATAAAGAAAAAATGGTAATCTGAACATTAGCTACATAAATGAGAGTAACCTCCCCTTGTTTCACTTTAAAGAAGCCATATGTTTTGGTTGGCTATTTTCATTTAATCATAATCAATACAACTGCATGTTTTAACACAAAAATATCATAAAATATGTTCTTAATAACAATTAAGTTAATTTCAAATAATGCACAAGCACAATTAGGAACACACTTTATGATATTTTCGTGTTAAAACATGCAGTTGTATTGATTTGAAACAAATTTGTATTTTCAGTCTAGATTTACGGTGAAATGAAAATGGCCGACCAAAACATAACTGCTTCCTCAAAGTGAAATAAACAAGGGGAAGGTTTTTCTCATTGATGTAACTAATGTTCAGATTACTGAAAAATTTAGCATTTAAAAACGAATAAAGGTAGATTAATGTTTGAGAAAAAGTTGACTTAGAGAAATGTTCATAGCACAAGAAAATTCAATGGAGATTGTGTCTTTCCTTTTGCAATGTACTCTATTCAAAAGTTCAGTGTGTCAGTATGTGTTCACAATTTGACTTATGTAGAATGCTAGAAAGGTTCCTAGTCCGGTACCGGCCCTCGCCAACTCAGCGTATGAGTAGCACAGGGATCTATGCGTTAAAGTAAGGAGCTGATGGTAGGTATGGTGCTCCACCTCAGACGCAAAAACAATCTACTTGGTCTAGCACTAGTAAAAAGGGGATAGACTCCCTTGCTGATTGGTTGATACTGACTTTATGCCCCCCGATGACTTTACTTACTTAGGACCGGTTTAGCTCAGTCAGTAGAGTGTTCGACTAGGAACCACAAGGTATCTGGTTCAATACCGGCACTCGCCAACTCAGCGTATGAGTAGCTCAGGGATCTGTGCGGTAAAGTAAGGAGCTGATAGTAGGTCTGGTGCTTCACTTCAGATGTCAAAAACAATCTCCTTGGTCTAGCGCTAGTGAAAAGGGGATAGACTCCCTCGCTGATACCGACTTTAGGCCACCTCGGCGACGTTACTTTTTACTTTTACTTACAATTAACTGTAGAGGACTGTTCATGTCTGAAGTCATGCTGGCGCAATATATATATATATATATATATATATATATATATATATAGAGAGAGAGAGAGAGAGAGAGACCAATGTGCTGAAAACTAATAGAATGCATTCATATGTCCACACAGATCCCATAAAATATTCTGTATGTTGGTCTAAATATCCTGAAAATGTCAATATGATTCTATACAAATTATACACAAATGTTCATATGCATTTTTATATCATCCCTTAACATATATTCATATGCATGAAGATATTAAAAATTCATAAGTACACAATGGTTCACTATAAATGCTAACCTAGACATTATTATCATGACTTTATATCTCAGGTTCAGTTCAAACTGCTGAGAGGTCTATCAATGATGATGGAGACATTTGTTTGGTTGTTTAATCAATCAGCTGTGCTTATGAATCTGAGGAAGCAGGTGTCACCATCATTTATATTTACATTGATGTTGCGTATATAATTCCGGCACTGACCCATTACCAAAGTACTTTGGCTACATAATTTAGTAAGACATACACTGTAAATTGAGATAAGCTTATTCACTTCTTTATTACTTAGTTTGGTTTGGTTTGGTTTGGTTTGGTTTGGTTTTACGGCATATCAACCTCAGTGGGTCATTTAATGCCGATAAAGTTTTGAAATAAATCAATTCTTAATGGATAATACAATTTTGTTTATCAACTCATGTTTTTCTATTTAACCCATAGATGGGACCCTAACAGGTACTACCACTCCGGGTCAGAGTGGACCAGGGAGCAATGGTGATGAAGGGGTGCTCCACATTCCCCAAACCTCCAAAACTGGAACCTCACCATCAGATAGAGTTTAACGTCATTCCCAGGACATATAGACCCGCAGTCACCGCCTTCTAGCACCCATATGATAAAAAGGGTTGGGGCTTGCCATAAGGGCAATAGGGTTGGGAAAATCATATGGCTGCTAAGGCTTGATGTGACCAGCCGATTGATCGGAGGGGGCCTCTCCGACCACCCGTCTAGCCCAAGATGTGGGGTGTAGTATTAGTTAGTGTAGTATTAGGTGCAGTTAATAAATAACTTGTTTTTTTGCAAAATCTAAATGACAAAATATATGTCAAAAACACACATGCAGTTTAGACAGAATAAAACTGACATAGGAATTATAAACGAATGCATTACTTTGTTACATGGTCCAAACTTTTGCTTGAAACCTGTACACAACACATACAGTGATGCACCAGTTACCACATGCTGTGGATTACTGAATGTAGAGATCTACAATGACTTCTTAGTGAGTTCTGGTATGAGGTTGAAAAGCTGATATCCCTGCACCAAGTACATATATCCCATTAACAATAACTGTGAAGACAATGAACTATGTTATTATGGTTACTAGTGAGATGTTGACTTGCCCTTCCATATTGCTGGCACACCTAAAACTGCTAAATTAATTGGTTTAATAAATTAGGTTTTATTTGTGAAATACATCTTTGTGTTTAAATCTTGTTGTTTTCAATTTGTAGCATACAAAACAAAATGCGTATTTGCATTTGTGCATGGGGTGGTGGTGCTAGGAATTCACTGGGAAGTCAAGGGGGTGCTAGCCTGAAAAAATTTGTGAACAACTGATATAATGATAGACGTAATTATTGGGAATGATATGTTTCATATTAGTCTTCCAAGTATTTCTTTGTTTCTTCTTCATACCATTTTAAAGTTCAAATCTAAGTAAAACATTAAACAACAAACAATGAAAACCAGCAATGTATACATATATAAAAAGGTAGTTGATGTGTATGTATGTCTAGATGAAACTACGAAAATAAAACAATTAACGACAAAGTAAATATATATATTAGAGTAGGTCGATTTTCAACTTTTTTTGGAATAACAAAATGTAACAAATAGAGAAAGTTGGGTATTGGTATGATAAGTACTGACACCAAAAAGTAGGTTTCTAGCTTGCACCAATTTTTGAGCATTTAGATTTGAAGATCGTCTAATATGAAGCCCTCTGAAATCCTTGTTTTTGATACATTTACATAAGAAATTGCTTTAAAATCTTATAATTTCAATCCAGAAAAATGTGTAAATTTAAATTATTTCAAATAAAATGAATAGAATATATCAAAAGTAACATTTAAAGTGAAATTAAAAACTCCACCCGACCCTAACATCTCAAATAAGCAGCATTTTACCTCATTAATTGAGATACGTCATTAATAACATTGCAATATATTGTTGTAGCATTATTTTTTTCTGTTATCAATGGAACATTGTATATATATTATATATACATATTAAATAACACCAGTTCTTGCTTTTTTTTGCAAAAATTATGAAGATTTGATTTATATTCAAAGATATTTAAAAAATCAAAATATACATAGAAATAGCATTGAAATTCTACTTAAAAATGTCCAGCATTTGTAAATCTCAAAAGTAAACAAATCAATACACCAGGTTTTGCCCCCTCCTTTACCCAGATGATACTAGTTAGTCGCTTCTAGTAAGTAATAAAGACCGCCCTGTCATCTGGGGTGTTAGAATGCACCGACTGCACCTCTGCAGAGGGGTAAGTCTCCCCCAATGGGGCCACCTGTTGGCCGTGGGTGGTGACCTGTGATGCTTAAGGATAGAGCCCAGGTGGATGAGCAGTTCATGACATGCAATACTCCACTTTGTATAGTATATTATTATATTAAATATATTGTATTGTAATAAAACCTCTTGCTCATATTATGTTATTCAATTGAATATCTATTTGATGTTTATATATCAATGAAAATATGTAGCAAAAAGATGTCATCTGTTGCATTATATATTTGAATGTCAACTTGTGTTTATCTGAAAAGCTAAGAGAAACTAAGAGAAAATAATCATAGCAAAAATAATTATGTAGTTATATATTTTTTATTGAGACAAATCATTGAAAACATGTGTATTTCTTTATTTCAATTTGCTTAAAGGATGCCCTTGTCTGCCATTAAGCCCAATGTCAAGCCATATGATCTATAATGTATATGATAATTGTAGGAAGCGTGTGGTGCGATGGTTAAAGTCATGGGAAATGGACTCGTCGCCCCGAGTTCAAATCCTGGATGTGATAATTGCATTTCACTTTGCGCTAATACCCTTGGGAAAGGTATGAATCCTACTCTCCCTCCAGCTATGGATAAATAGTAGGGCAGACTGGGCTCTTTAACCAGTCTAGGAGAAGGAAAACTCTGAATTCAAACCTGTTGAACTCCGCTTAAGAAATTGACCTTGTGTCACATCCTGCTTGTGCAGAGGGGTTGGTAAATATATATATGATAATTGCAAATAAAAAATAGATATTGGGAAGTACTCTGTAATTAACATCTAATAGTTATCTTACTTTTAAAAATTATGATCATCAGGAAGAGTGCTGATATCACACTTTACACTTTCACACTAATTGCATTGGAAATTGTTTTATTCTCTAAGTTATAACATTTTACTACTGGCCCTTGCCAACAGTGCATGAATAGCCCAACTTAGATATGTGCAGTAAAGTAAGGAATTGGTGCTAGTTGTGGCGCTCCACCTCAGATGCAAAAATTATCTCTCTGGTCTAACACTAGTGAAAAGGGGATAGACTCCTGCTGTCCTGTTGATAGGCTACTTAGATATGTGCAATAAAGTAAGGAACTGGTGCTAGTTGTGGCGCTCCACCTCAGATACAAAAATAATCTCTCTGGTCTAACACTAGTGAAAAGGGGATAGACTCTCCTGCTGTCCAGTTGATAGGCTACTTAGATATGTGCAGTAAAGTAAGGAACTGGTGCTAGTTGTGGCGCTCCACCTCAGATACAAAAATAATCTCTCTGGTCTAACACTAGTGAAAAGGGGATAGACTCTCCTGCTGTCCAGTTGATAGGCTACTTAGATATGTGCAATAAAGTAAGGAACTGGTGCTAGTTGTGGCGCTCCACCTCAGATACAAAAATAATCTCTCTGATCTAACACTAGTGAAAAGGGGATAGACTCTCCTGCTGTCCAGTTGATAGGCTACTTAGATATGTGCAGTAAAGTAAGGAACTGGTGCTAGTTGTGGCGCTCCACCTCAGATGCAAAAATAATCTCTCTGATCTAACACTAGTGAAAAGGGATAGACTCTCCTGCTGTCCAGTTGATAGGCTACTTAGATATGTGCAATAAAGTAAGGAACTGGTACTAGTTGTGGCGCTCCACCTCAGATACAAAAATAATCTCTCTGGTCTAACACTAGTGAAAAGGGGATAGACTCTCCTGCTGTCCAGTTGATAGGCTACTTAGATATGTGCAGTAAAGTAAGGAACTGGTGCTAGTTGTGGCGCTCCACCTCAGATGCAAAAATAATCTCTCTGATCTAACACTAGTGAAAAGGGAATAGACTCTCCTGCTGTCCAGTTGATAGGCTACTTAGATATGTGCAGTAAAGTAAGGAACTGGTGCTAGTTGTGGTGCTCCACCTCAGATACAAAATAATCTCTCTGATCTAACACTAGTAAAAAAGGATAGACTCTCCTGCTGTCCAGTTGATAGGCTACTTAGATATGTGCAGTAAAGTAAGGAACTGGTGCTAGTTGTGGCGCTCCACCTCAGATGCAAAAATAATCTCTCTGATCTAACACTAGTAAAAAGGGGATTGACTCTCCTGCTGTCCAGTTGATAGGCTACTTAGATATGTGCAGTAAAGTAAGGAACTGGTACTAGTTGTGGCGCTCCACCTCAGATACAAAAATAATCTCTCTGGTCTAACACTAGTGAAAAGGGGATAGACTCTCCTGCTGTCCAGTTGATAGGCTACTTAGATATGTGCAGTAAATTAAGGAAATGGTGCTAGTTGTGGCGCTCCACCTCAGATACAAAAATAATCTCTCTGATCTAACACTAGTAAAAAGGGGATAGACTCTCCTGCTGTCCAGTTGATAGGCTACTTAGATATGTGCAGTAAAGTAAGGAACTGGTGCTAGTTGGCGCTCCACCTCAGATACAAAAATAATCTCTCTGGTCTAACACTAGTGAAAAGGGGATAGACTCTCCTGCTGTCCAGTTGATAGGCTACTTAGATATGTGCAGTAAAGTAAGGAAATGGTGCTAGTTGTGGCGCTCCACCTCAGATGCAAAAATAATCTCTCTGGTCTAACACTAGTAAAAAGGGGATAGACTCTCCTGCTGTCCAGTTGATAGGCTACTCCGTATACTTTACTTACTATCATTGTATTAATAAAAATATCACTATGACATACCATTTTTGCTGAGTTATGGTAAAATACATACAAAAGTTGGTTAACTATGATATAGACCAGTGATTCTCAACGTGGTCCAGACATTTATATGACCATAGTAGGGCAAACTGGGTTCTTTAACCTTGGTATGACAACCAGTCTAGGAGAAGGAACCTTTGAATTTAAACCAGCTCTATGGGAAATACAAACAGCCTCATCCAGAATTTGAACTCAGATCACCATGTCCATTTCTATGATGATAATCATTACACCACAAAACATACATATGAATAAATATGTATATATATATATTGTGTTATGCTAGACATTGTTATATTATCTGTTATATTACTTGTTATATTCATTGTTATATATATTATATTATGTTTATTTTATAAATATTATAGAGTTGGCATTAAGTAACCCACAGGGTTGATATGCCATTAAATCAAACCAAACTAAACCAATCCAACTATGGGTAAATAGTAAGGTAAACTGGGTTCTTTAACCTTGGTATGACAACCAGTATGGGAGAAGGAAATCTTTGAATTTAAACCAGCTCTATGGGAAATACAAACAGCTTCATTTAGAATTTCAACTCAGATTGCCATGTCCATTTCCTATGAGGATAACCATTACACTACAAGTGCCTCCAACTATGGGTAAATAGTAGGGCAAACTGTGTTCTTTAACCATGGTATGACAACTAGTCTAGGAGAAGGAAATCTTTGAATTCAAACCAGTTTTATTCTATTTAAAAATTGACCTTTAGTCACATACTATCTGAATCAGAGTGGTTGATTTGATATAAACTATTATTGGAAGCTAGATTTGCAAAACATTGTTAGTGAGTTCGATTCTCACTGGGTGTCCCATACTTTTGGCCTTGTGCAACATCTAAGCTAAGTTTACTAAATAACTATAAACTATTATTGGACAGTATAATTTTACTCACTCTCTTGAATTCATTTACAATATCCATTTTATTACTTTCAGGAACTGAACCCCCCCCAAAAAAAAAAAAAAAAAAAACCAAAAACAAAAAACCAACAAACAATAGGAATGTTTATATTCCCAAATGTTTGTATCATAAACCTTAAAAAGTAATAAAAATGTCATTGGCTCTTCAGACTGATTTCAGCAATAAAGCTATCTTTGTTTGTCATGTCATTTTTAAAGACATTCGTCTCATACATAACAATCAAGTGACACCAAATTTTATTTTTAATGAAACCTTCCACTGCATACACTTACATATATACACTTACTGTATACACTTACATATATACACTTACTACATAAACTTACATATACACTTACTGCATACACTTACATATATACACTTACTGAATACATTTACATATATACACTTACTGTATACACTTGCATATATACTTGAATTTTGTTGTAATGAAAACAAAGTAAAATTTATTAAGATCCAGTAAGTTAGGGTGTTTAAAAAAAAAATTAAAAAATGCAGCAGTATCAGCCAGACAGCAAGGGAGTCCTTTTCACTAGCACTAGACCAAGGAGAAGTTTTTCATAATAACTAGATAATTCATGAACCTCTTAGGTTTCCAAATGTTTGTATCATAAACCTTAAAAAAACCTTCCACTGCATACACTTACATATATACCCTTACTGCATACACTTTCATATATATACTTACTGCACACACTTACATATATATACTTACTGCATACACTTACATATATACACTTACTGCATACACTTACATATATATACTTACTGTACACACTTTCATATATACACTTACTGCATACACTTACATATATACACTTACTACTACTTACTGCATACATACATATATATACTTACTGCACACACTTACATATATATACTTACTGCACACACTTACATATATATATACTTACTGCATACACTTACATATATATACTTACTGCACACACTTACATATATATACTTACTGCATACACTTACATATATATACTTACTGCACACACTTACATATATATACTTACTGCATACACTTACATATATATACTTACTGCACACACTTACATATATACACTTACTGCATACACTTGCATATATACTTGAATTTCTGTTGTAATGAAAACACAGTAAAATTTATTAAGATCCAGTAAGTTAGGGTGTAAAAAAAACAAAAAAACAAAAGAAATACAGCAGTTAATATTGTTGTGCCCACTCAGAGATAAAGTCATAAAATTTTCAGCAAATCCTGTAAGACAAACAATCTAGTAATAAATCAGCTCGCTCAACTTATTGCTTTTAGATTTTATTCAATTTATCAGTTCACAGCAGCAATCATCGAGGTGGCCTAAAGTCAGTTGGTATCAACCAGACAGCGAGGGAGTCTATCTCCTTTTCACTAGCGCTAGTCCAAGGAGATTGTCTTTGTGTCTGAGGTGGAGCACCACGCCTACCATCAGCTCCTTACTTTACTGCACAAGTCCCTATGCTACTCATACACTGAGTATCGAACCAGGAACCTCCACCTCAGATGCAAAAACAATCTCCTTGGTCTAGCGTTAGTGAAAAGGGGATAGACTCCCTCACTGTCTGGCTGAAGCCAACTTTAGGCCATCCCGACGACTTTACTTTTTAGTTTTACTTACAATTAACTGTAGAGGACTGTTCATGTCTGAAGTCATGCTGGCGCAACACCATGAAGCCACAAGGTCCAGAAGAAAGCGACAGCAACAAAGCACCGGCACATCGACATCTTCAGGGACAACCCTCAACATCTGTGGTCGAGACTGTTTTTCGAACATTGGACTTCACAGTCACAGAATCATATAGTCTTCAGAGACTGTAATGCCAATAACAATTAAGTGTAATATAAACTCTCTAAATAAGATATGACTAGGCATCGAGTTGAGTGGTTGCATGAAGTGACCTTTAAGCAAATATGAATAAAGATTTATGTCAAACAAACAAGTAAATGTTTGCATCAGCCTCATATTTTGAAAGATAACAAAACTTAGTAACAATTTATATTTTCATGAATATAAGAAAAAGACCCCCCACCACCACCAAATACTATATAATAATACCTTCCAAAGTTTGCTGTAGTTGAACAGTTTGTATTGATGGTGGATTTTCAGTAAGTGCTGAGCTCTCAATTTCTTTAAAACAGTTACTAACTTGAAACTCATCTGGAGAGTCCTGTAAAAAAAAAAGATTAAAGATTAATTTGGATGATTTAAAAAATAATGGTAAGAAAAAGAATTAAAGAAGGCATTTTTGGGAACTATCAGATAAATTACTTAATAGAATGTTATTATATACTGTGGTTATTGAAATAAAATTAAAATAAAAAAAGATAACAAACTCTCATGAACCTTCACTGGAAGAACCCTCCAAGCATATGCGGGAAAAAAGGACACACTTCCAACCCCCAAGAGATACTCTCAGCCATTTGAGTTTAGTCCTTAACTGTGTCTAGTCACTACTACTGGCCAGGGAGATATTTCCTTGCCATGTGGTGGCTATGACTGGTGAATAAAACCTAAATCATAAAACCACCTTTTGTCTTTGTCTCTTTCTTTTTTCTTTCCTTGAATTCCTTCCTTTTCAGCATGACCACGAAATAAGGGTAGAAAGCAAACCCTAGGAATACGCACCAAGAATAATAAGCCACCTTTTAAACCTAAAACACAAAACCTCTTGTAACTCGATAATACATATTTACCAACCCCTCTGCATGAGTAGGATGTGACACAAGGTCAATATACTGAACAGAGATTAACAGGTTTGGATTCGGAGTTTTCTTTCTCCTAGACTGGTTGCGTAACCAAGGTTAAAGGCTTCAGTCTGTCCTTCTATTCATCCATAGCTGGAGGGACAATAGTTGGATTCATACCTTTCCCAAGGGTATTAGTGCTATGTGAAATGCAAACAGCCACATCCAGAATTTTAACTCATCTCATTGTGTCCACTTGATGGTAATCATTACACTATGCCCCTCCAGAATTGTATCTGTATATAAGCATTGTATTAATAGTCTATATGTTCTGTGTGAGGAAGCGCGTGGTGTAATGGTTAAAGTCATGGGAAATGGACTCGTCACCCCGAGTTCAAATTCTGGACGTGGTAATTGCATTTCACTTAGCACTAATACCCTTGTAAGAAAGGTTCAAAGTTATATATACTTTGAATACAAAACTCCGACGAAGGTTAACAGACAAAACATTTAATAGAGTACAGCACATGGATATGACGAGATACAAAGTACATGGGTAAAACAAAGTTACATGTAGAACAATAAACACACATTCATGAATGGTACAAGATATATATAAAAGCCACAGACATGAGACTAGGGATAGTCCATGCTGTGTTAAGAACTTACAGTAATGTAAGTGGGGCCAAAAGCCCCAACGAGAAGGAGTAGACTGTGTCTACTCCATGTGTCTCGTAGTTACTGGAACAGGAAAAGAGAGAGAAGACTTTTGAACCAGCCGCTTAAATACTATCTCCCCCAGCGGGCACCAGCAAACTAAACTGGGCAGACAACTCTCCCAGGCAAATACGAAACTAACGCTACACCCTTGGGAAAGGTATGAATCCTACTCTCCCTCCAGCTATGGGTAAATAGTAGGGCAGACTGGGCTCTTTAACCTTGGTTAGGTAACCAGTCTAAGAGAAGGAAAATTCTGAATTCAAACCTGTTGAACTCTGCTTAAGAAATTGACCTTGTGTCGTATCCCGCTCGTGCGGAGGAGTTGGTAAATATATATACTGTTATTATTGAACCAATCTAAAACAATGTCGAACAGCATGAACTGGAAATAAGTTTTTTAATTTTAAATGTTGATATGAGAAGATAGAAATGAAAGACAATATTTCGGAATTGTGTCACAACAAAATACCCCACCATGTCACCTGCAAAGCTTATCTTGATCAATTTAAAATACCTTTATGAAGAAAAATATTACTCACTTGAGCCAGGTATGAATTATGATAGCCAAAAATATGTATTGTTGGCTTAAAAGGTAATCTTTGGACATCAGGAGCAGATAGTATTAAAGAATCATAAATCATAAATCTACTCATACATATTGAAGTCAGTTAGTCTACTGTTGGTTTTAATAACAGCAGCTAAGTAAGTACAACTCAAGCAGTGTCCAAGACAGCTGGTATAAATAGGAATCAAGAATGGTCCATTCATGAATCTAGGTGATTTGGGTGATTCCACTCCTTGAGTTCTGATTGGCTGCTTGACTGCTTGATTTGAATGACATTGTGGAGTCTTATATATACTTTGTCATTCTGCAGTGGACTTTGTAGCATTCGAGTTTGTATTTGAGTTACAATCGCTTGCTGTCTTGTCTTCCCAGTTTGACGGTAATTGGAACTTATTCTTTGATACATACACAAGCATTCATGCAAATACAATACACAGGCACATACACAACCACCATATAGAAGCACATATACATATAACAGACACAGAAAAGCAAAAGGACATACATACACATGCACAGAGAAACCATAAGGCTACACTTTATGGAGGCGTGTGGCATAATGGTTAGAGTCGTAGGAAATAAACTCGTCGACCTGAATTCAAATCCTAGACAAGGCTGTTTGCATTTCACATAGCACTAATACCCTTGGGAAAGGTATGAATCTATATATTCTCCCTCCAGCTATGGGTAAAATAGTAGGACACACTGGGCTCTTTAACCTTGGATAGGTAACCCGTCTAGGAGAAGGAACACTCTGAATTTGGAAACCTGAGGTCAGTCATTGATTGGGTTTGTGGCATTCCTTGTGCACCAATTCTTTCCTATCGACTGTGGCAAAAAGTATGGATGGTCCAACACAAGCCTTCACAAAACACTGTGTTGGTTGTTCATTGGATGAACCTTCATGAGACAAAATTGACGAGAGAGTCCATTTTTTTTTTCAAGGCTACACACACACATGCACAAACTTTGGTAAATTATTTTGTGATGTAATGAATATGTAAATACCTTGGTACCCCCTCACTATAATCTGATTGGATAGTGTCATGTATAAATAGTCAATATTGTGTTGGTACAGGCACCTATACCAAGACCTACACTTACTCGCTAGACTACACCACGACTGCTCGGTAGACGTATTGCTATTCAATGACTACTGCGATAATATACCAAATACCAACTTCAGAATATATCCCTTAACCCGGATATATCATTTTGCAAACACAATTATTAGAATGAGTACATCTAAGGCCACACACACGCATACACACAATTAATTCTAATGTAAGTTGAAATTTGATTTAAGTATTAGATTTGAGAATTTAAATTCATTCAGATTATTTAAGTATATAATTATATTACATAATCATATCATATCAC
This sequence comes from Doryteuthis pealeii, assembly GCA_023376005.1. NCBI lineage: Eukaryota > Metazoa > Mollusca > Cephalopoda > Myopsida > Loliginidae > Doryteuthis > Doryteuthis pealeii. The sequence continues at coordinate 25,827,266 of CM042153.1, forward strand.
ATATATAATAATATCATATGATAGCAAGAAAAAATTGAAATGAATCTGACAGTATTTCTCTGAATCTTTGAGATGAGGCTTCATAATTTGGATTATTTGGATTATTTGGACAATTGTCCTTATCTTTATTCTGTGAAGGCTCTCAATTACGACATGAAGGCTCCCGAGTTTGACAAGCGGTTTCGCAAGTTCAAAAAGAAGGTTCCCAAGTCCAAGAAGGTTCCCAAGTTCAACAGGAAACACCTGAAGAAGGCTGGAGCTCACATCGGCCAAACTATTGTGTTGATAACAATAAAGATGAGGACAATAGTCTGAATAATCCAAATAATCCGAATCTGACAGTATGATATCTATTGATATTTGGTAAAATATTCCAACACTAAGTGTTTTGATTAATGAATCCACAGTATTAAAACATATTTGAAATAAATATGTATTTAGTATGTGTCTCAAATCTTCTTCAGGGTAATAAATATCATTTGTTGATTTTTGTTGAATGTGAGTATGAAAGGGTTTATGAAAGCAATGTTGTAGTTAGTTAAGATGTTATGTGATACTATGAAATTAGTTGTGTGACTGCTTTGGAAAATAATTTGTTTTTTTTTAGGGGTATTTCTTATTAATTGTTTGGGATGTACGAGTGACAGTTTTAATTCCTAGATGACAGATTTATTTCAATAAATTAAGTATTAACTTTTTTTTATCACAGCAACCGGAAAACTCTGCTACAATATTAAACTACTTTTTTTTATGAACTCGGTACACATAATTCACTACAACTTTCATGCTACCCTCATAAAAATTTTGAATACAAAGTGTGTCATAAAAGTGCTGAGTTTGAAGCTGTATTTACTAAGATAGAAATGAACAATGAATGGAATATTAATTTTTTCAAAATAAAAGGTGTGTCAAAAAATACAAAAAATTCCTGATACTTTTTTTGCTTACATTCTTATATGACTATTTTACTGTTTTATGTCAAAGAAGTATACAAGGTGTGTCAAAAAAGTATTGAGATCTTTTGTAATTTTTGACACACCCTGTATTCTGAAAAAAAAATATGAATGGAACGTTAATTTTTTTCAGAATACAAGGTATGTCAAAGAAGTACCAAGTTTAAAGCTGTATTTACCAACATAGAAATGAAGAATGAATGGAACGTTAATTTTTTCAGAATACAAGGTGTGTCAAAAAGTACAAAAAATTATTGGTACCTTTTTGACACACCTTGTATTTTATCATTTTGCTTACTTATATAAGATAAAACAGTGGAAAACCTTGTTGTATTTTGGTGATAAAGACATTAACTTACCAAAATAGCTGATAAATCTATAAATGTGCTGTTATCTTCTTCAGTTTCAATCTCTTTTGAATATGTTGTGGTATTTTCCATGTTAGTCTGGACAAACACATCAACAGAAAGTTTTTCTACCTAAAAACAATAAGAAAAAATATTCTGATATTTCATTATTACATCAAAATAAAGACCACTACAGTAGAAAGCATAAACAGAAAGAAAAAAATTCACCAAAGGTTTTTTTTTTTGGTGCATTCTGCATAAATGCATCCTGGCCTCCTGCTCTAAAAAACGCTAAGCAGTGCCTGCTGAAAAAACAACCCGTGCTATGATTGAAGTCCCTAGCTGAAGTGGTGCCTGCTGAAAAACCAATCCGTGCTACTATTTAACTTCCTAGTTGTTTGAAGGCGTTTTTCCTGAAAAGTTAATGTGATATGAAAGCGATATTTTACCCAACCCCATGTCTTTTCTCGACATCTAGGGAGTTAAATAGTAGCGTGGGTAGGTTTTTCAGTCGGTACCGCTTCAGCTAGGGACTTCAATTGTAGTGCACGAGTCTGAGATAGTTCCCGAGTCCCAGAAGGTTCCTGAGACTGACAAGAAATACCTGAAGAAGGCCGGAGGGCATATCGTCCAAAATGTTGTACAGATAACAATGAAGATGAGGACAATAGTCCGAATAATACTAAATAATTTTTATCCATACAACATTTTCTTTCCTTGTATCTTTCAACATATATATATATATATATATATATATATATATATATTATATATATATATATTAATTACATATTAATTAATTATATGTTATAACATCTATAAGATAGTTGGGACTCAATATCCAACTTAATAACCATCAAAAGCAATCTTTAAGCAAGCATTCGTAATATCATTGCTTAAACTATATAAAAGCTAAACCAAACATTGTGATAGTAACCAAGAAAAATGAAACTGATCTGAACGACTAATTAAATGCTATAATAATTCACTTGTTAGGATTTGATACATGAAGTGAAAAAGAAAATGAAAAATGTCTGTTGAGATTTATATTGATTTCTATTAACTACTTTTAACAGATGAATTACGTCAATATCAGTTGGCAAGGATCTCCTTTCTTGAAATTAATACCAACATTTTTAATCTTTTCTTTAAGTTCAGATAAAAAACGCATAGGTAGTGAAAGTTATTCATATCATAAAGGTACTCATTGTGTAATAGTTATCAGCATAGGAAAAGGTGGAGTACTGGTTAGAGTCGTAGGAAATAAACTTGTCGACCCGAGTTCAAATCCTGGACAAAGCTACAATTCACATAGCACTAATACTCTTGTGAACAGTATGATTCCAACTACTCTCCTTCCAGCTATGGGTAAATAGTAGGGCAGAACGGGCTCTTTAACATTGGTTAGGCTACCAGTCTAGGAGAAGGAAAACTCTGAATTCAAACCTGTTAAATCTGCTTGGAATGGTCACAACTAGAATAGGCTCAGTCCTAATTAGTGATCTATTTCACTATTTTTTTTTAAATTAAAAAATTTTTTCTTTTAGATTTAATTTTTAAAAAATTTCTTAAATTAAATTTTTTTTCTTCTTTAAGTTGAGATAAAATGTAGTGAAAGTTATTTATAACACAGATGTACTCGTGTAATAGTTATCATCATAGGAAATGGACCCGGTGACATGAGTTCAAATACTGAACAAGGCTGGTTAGATTTGACATAGTGCTAATACTCTTGGGAAAGGTATGTGTTAATGCAAGAGAATTATCTCCCTTGCTTTGCCTGGCTATCCTAATGTGTGGGTACAAAACACTGTTTGACACCGGTAAAAAGTCACATGTGCGTGTGACGCTAGTTTTTAAAGTCTTTTAGCAGGCAGGAACTGAGGAAACAAGAAGGTTAGTGTCAGCACGGAGCTTTTCCTCCTTTTCTTGATTTTTATTAGTTTGTATTAGAGAAACTACATAGTCCTTTGTCTTCTATTGTAGTTTCACATTGAAGACAAAGGAGGATAAGTGACAACTCCCGTATTTTTGTAAATAAAAGTGTCTTCACCAGTCGACTCTGTCATACTCATTCTTTGCCTGGGTGTTGCCATTACAGTATGCATCCAACTACTCTCCCTTCAGTAGAGCAGACTGGGTTCTTTAATCTTGGTTAGGCAACCAGTCTATGAGAAGGAAAACTTTGAATTCAAATCTGTTAAACTCCACTTAAGAAATTGACCATGTGTCATATCCTGCTTATGCAGAGGGGTTGGGTAAATATATATAATATTAGAAATAAAGAAGAGCTGTTTTTGTTTGTTTTGGTTAGATTTTATGGCATATCAACCATTGTTGGGTTATTTTATACCAAAGATGTTTTGTTTTATTCATTCATGATGGGTATTCAAATTTTTTAAATTTAAACTCAATTTTATTTTAACACAATTTTTTAAAACTCATTTCTTTCTATTTAACCCAGAGATGGGACCCAAACAGCTACTAATACTCCGGGTCAGAGTGGACCTGGGAATAATGACGATGAAGGTGAACCGTCTGAAATATCAAAGTTTAAGATTAAAAGTAAGATAACATTTATCATTTTGAATTTTTATTATTATCTTTTACTCTTCCATGTTTCTAATATAACCAACAAAGTTTCCTATCATCAATTAGATATATTGTTAAAGAAGCATATGTGGACTCTCTAACAACATCATATATATATATATATATATATGAAGCAATATATATAGATATATGTAGGAAGCAATTGGTGTAATGGTTAAAGTCATGGGAAATGGACTCGTCGCCCCGAGTTCAAATCCTGAACTTGGTAATTGCATTTCACTTAGCGTTAATACCCTAGGGAAAGGAATGAATCCTACTCTCCCTCCAGCTATGGATAAATAGTAGGGCAGACTGGGCTCTTTAACCTTGGTTAGGCAACCGGTCTAGGAGAAAGAAAACTCTGAATTCAAAACCTGTTGAACGCTGCTTAAGAAATTGACCTTGTGTCACATCCTGCTCATGTGGAGGGGTTGGGTAAATATATATATATATATATATATATATATATATATATGTGTGTGTGTGTGTGTGTGTGCGTGTGTGTGTATTATATATATATATATTATATATATATATATATATATATATATGTATTATATAAATTTTTGGTTGTTTTAGAAGCATGAAAAAATGAAGATCAGAAACAAAATGATGAATATTGTGTTCTAAATCCTTTCTATTTACCAATATTTCAAGTGTGATATATATATATATATATATATATATATATATATATATATATAAAGATAATGAGAACATTAGTAATATTCTAGACAGATGATTACTAAATATTGTAACTCAATAAACTTCTGACCTCTTTCTCCCAGTGTTTCTTTTCTTCCAGTTGTTTGACTTTCTCACTTTCAAGAGACACAGTAAGTTGATGGAGTTGTTCCTGTAGAGTTTTCAATTGTTCTTCTATTTCTTGAACATGCTTCTTTTGGTCTTGGCTTTGCTGCTTGTATGCATTCGCTTTGGTTCTTTGTTCTTCAAGAAGCTGATGAGCTTCACAGAGACTGTCAACCACAGACTGAATAAAAGACAGAATGATATACAAAGCTTCATACATTGTTAAAATTAGTCTTTTACAGTTATTGTTATGTTTTTACATATAGATAAAATACTGAGCACTGAATGAAAATGCGAGATCAGGTTGTTGGAAATTAACAAGGTTTTATTTAACACAGGGTAGAGAAATACTTCTACCTAAACAGTGACTTAAGAGCTCAAATTGTCTGTGACCAGCTATCTTGTGTACCAATCCATGTGTCATGGAGGAAGATCCATTTCCAGTTTCCCACAATGTATCTATCAAATTAACAAGGTTTTATTTAACACTGGGTAGAGAAATGCTTAAACCTAAACAGTGACTTAAGAGCTCAAATTGTCTGTGACCAGCTATCTTGTGTACCAATCCATGTGTCATGGAGGAAGATCCATTTCCAGTCTCCCACAATGTATCTATCAAATTAACAAGGTTTTATTTAACACTGGGTAGAGAAATACTTCTACCTAAACAGAGACTTAAGAGCTCAAATTGTCTGTGACCAGCTATCTTGTGTACCAATCCATGTGTCATGGAGGAAGATCCATTTCCAGTCTCCCACAATGTATCTATCAAATTAACAAGGTTTTATTTAACACAGGGTAGAGAAATACTTCTACCTAAACAGAGACTTAAGAGCTCAAATTGTCTGTGACCAGCTATCTTGTGTACCAATCCATGTGTCATGGAGGAAGATCCATTTCCAGTCTCCCACAATGTATCTATCAAATTAACAAGGTTTTATTTAACACTGGGTAGAGAAATGCTTAAACCTAAACAGTGACTTAAGAGCTCAAGTTGTCTGTGACCAGCTATCTTGTGTACCAATCCATGTGTCATGGAGGAAGATCCATTTCCAGTCTCCCACAATGTATCTATCAAATTAACAAGGTTTTATTTAACACTGGGTAGAGAAATACTTCTACCTAAACAGAGACTTAAGAGCTCAAATTGTCTGTGACCAGCTATCTTGTGTACCAATCCATGTGTCATGGAGGAAGATCCATTTCCAGTCTCCCACAATGTATCTATCAAATTAACAAGGTTTTATTTAACACAGGGTAGAGAAATACTTCTACCTAAACAGAGACTTAAGAGCTCAAATTGTCTGTGACCAGCTATCTTGTGTACCAATCCATGTGTCATGGAGGAAGATCCATTTCCAGTCTCCCACAATGTATCTATCAAATTAACAAGGTTTTATTTAACACAGGGTAGAGAAATACTTCTACCTAAACAGAGACTTAAGAGCTCAAATTGTCTGTGACCAGCTATCTTGTGTACCAATCCATGTGTCATGGAGGAAGATCCATTTCCAGTCTCCCACAATGTATCTATCAAATTAACAAGGTTTTATTTAACACAGGGTAGAGAAATACTTCTACCTAAACAGAGACTTAAGAGCTCAAATTGTCTGTGACCAGCTATCTTGTGTACCAATCCATGTGTCATGGAGGAAGATCCATTTCCAGTCTCCCACAATGTATCTATCAAATTAACAAGGTTTTATTTAACACACGGTAGAGAAATACTTCTACCTAAACAGAGACTTAAGAGCTCAAATTGTCTGTGACCAGCTATCTTGTGTACCAATCCATGTGTCATGGAGGAAGATCCATTTCCAGTTTCCCACAATGTATCTATCAAATTAACAAGGTTTTATTTAACACTGGGTAGAGAAATGCTTAAACCTAAACAGTGACTTAAGAGCTCAACTTGTCTGTGACCAGCTGTCTTGTGTACCAATCCATGTGTCATGGAGGAAGACCCATTTCCAGTCTCCCACAATGTATCTATCACAATGTATCTATCAAATTAACAAAGTTTTATTTAACACAGGATAGAGAAATGCTTACACCTAAACAGAGACTTAAGAGCTCAAATTGTCAAATTATTACGAAATGATATCAATTTTTCTGAAACACACTGTATATCCCAAATGATATAATTTTTTTAAAAAACCCCATATAATGGGAGGGATATTATACTGTAATTTTTTTTTTCTAATTTCCTGTTCCTCAAAATCAAGCTGTTATGTTTCTACATACAAATAAATTAGAGTACTGAATGAAAATGCAAGATTAGGTTGTTGGAAATTAACATGGTTTTATTTAACACAGGATAGAGAATGCTTCTACCCTAAAAGTGACTTAACTAACTCAACTGTGTGTGCGTCCACTCAGCATGAACCCCAATCCAAAAGTGTCATGGCAGAAACCCTACTTCCGGGTTCCCATCAGTCCCCTACTGATCAAGGGGAATAACTTTCGATTTTGTTAGGTCTGGACCTAACAGTTATTTAGTTTACTGTTTAGTCATAAGGAAAATTATAATAAAGTCATAATGAAGCATCCCATGCAAATCAGTTTATTTCTCAGTTTACTGCAAGACTCAGACCAGCCCCAAGATCTGTAAGACATGGGGAGTAATAGGCCTTACTCTGCCATGCTGGCTGATGACATATCAGCAGTGTGTTTGAATTCTGAGTTGTTCATCTCCTTAATTGGTTGTCCTATCAAGGCTACTAGAGAGCCCAGTTTACCCTACTATTTTACTCATAGTGGAAACTGAAGACAAACAACTAAATAGAATCTCTCTTAGCATGACACCTGGGCATGAGGTGGTCAGAGTGGGCTCCTCCAATCAATCAACTGGACACATCAAGCACCTATATGATTGCACCGGCCCTGTTGCCCTTATGGCATGTCCCAACCCCTTTTATCATATGGGTGCTAGAAAGCAGTGACTGAGGGTGTTAATGTCCTAGGAATGATGTTAAACTCTATCTGATAGTGAGGTTCCAGTTCTGGAGGTCTTGGGAATGTGGAGCACTCCTTCATCACCATTGCTCCCTGGTCTACTCTGACCCAGAGTGGTCTTACTTATTAGAGTCCCATCTATGGGTTAAATAGAAAAACGTGTTTATAAAAAAAAAAAAGAGTATCCATTAAGAATGAATTCATTTCAAAACTTTGTTGGCATTAAATAACCCACTGAAGTTGATATGCCGTAAAAGAAACTGTTGTGAGGTTTTAAGGGGTCAAATAAGAACAAAACGACGGGTAACAAATGTAGAAAAATGTATTAACAGAAAGTAGACAAATACAATAGAGAGATGTGGAAATTACGTCCGATGAACAGAGTTATTGGCACTCGCATTGGCTTACTGCTAAGCCACAATTATCCCTGTTATTTATAATAACCTGTCGGCACATTCCATTAGTCTTATAGGGTGTATCACCTATAACAGAAACCAAACCAAAACAAACCAGGCCATGAAAGAGAGGGTCTAAAAAGGGCTGGAGTTGGAATTCAAAATTGGCTTGTTGATTCTATTTTCCTTGCTAATAACTTATGCAATTGGCATATCACACATATGCAAGCATGATTATTGTAAATGCAAGATAATTATCTCCCTTGTTTTGTTCGGCCATCCTATTGCGTGGGTACAGGCACCGCTTGACATCGGTAAAAGTCACATGTTTGCGTGGCGCTGGTTTTGAATTTTTTTAGCAGCAGGATTTGAGGCGACAAGAAGTTTCACGTTGAAGACCAGTTGCGAAACAGGAGGATAAGTGACAACTCCCGTATTTACCCAAATAAAAGTGTCTTCACCAGTTGACTCTGTCATTACTCATTCCTGTCTGGGTGTTGCTTTATAATTTTAGTTTAGCATAAAAACTATATCTATAATTGTAGTAGAAAGTCGAGTATAGATATATTGATTATAATCAATAGATCCTTATTCTCACTTTTCATATTAACTTATTATCATGGTAATTTACCTTACATGCATGAACTCTTCCAACTATAAATAGCAGCAGGTTCTGCACTTAAAGGAGAGTTAGTATTTCAGCAGACAGCTGATAAGACAGCCTCGCGTGTAAACCGATTCATTGGTATATATTTGTATTACTGCTCTTTGTTAATATATTTGTTTAACTCATTTCCTGTCTGTTGACTTTTCTGGGATATAGGGTGTGTGCTAGACACCCACTCTTATTTATAGACTGGACGATAGTCATGTGACCATATTCTTGTCCAATCACTGGCAGTGCTCTGCTGCTGATATTATTATTTATATAGGCTGATTCTAATCTTAGCTCACTACTACTTGGATGTTCTTGGACGACTGACCTAAAGGATTCTATAGGACTTATTGACTTCCCAAAGGATTCTATACCACAGGACTTATTCACTTACCAAAGGATTCTATAACTTAGGACTTATTTACTTTAAGTTCTTTACAACTGGCCAAGGATGGCGGCCAGATACTTAACACTGTCTTGTATCTTTATTCTGGCCCCTAACCAGTCCACAACACTTATCTATTTAGTAAGTTAACTAATTTACAATGAACTGTTTACAATGAACTGGATTTTTAGCCTTGGTAAGGCAACCAGTCTAGGAGAAGGAAAAACTCTGAATTCAAACCAACATTAGTCTGCTTAAAAATTGACCTTGTGTTTCATCCTGCCTGTGGTGGTGGGCTTAGGTGAATACATTTAAAGAAAGCCTTATATACTAAATTATACATAAGGAATTATAGTTTTATAGCTTACTGTTGGTTATTTCTGATATAAGGTGTGTGCCAGATGTCTGCTTCTACTTATAGACTCACCGATAACCATGTGACCAACATATTGACCAACCACTGGCAGTATTCTGCTGCTGATATTATTATTTATACTGGCTGTTTTGGTCATACCTACTCATAACTACTTGAGCCTTCATGGACGACGGAACATAGGATTATATCACTGGACCTTTTGACACTACGTAGGATTCCAAAACTTAGGACTTATTCACTTACCAAAGGATTCTATAGTTCAGAACTTATTCACTTACCAAAGGATTCTATAACTCAGGACTTACTTACTTATGTACTTTAAGTTCTTTACAACTGGCCAAGGATGACGGCCAGATACTTAACACTTACAACTTCAAAGTCATAATGTATTTAACTTTACCTTATGTAACATTGCATGGGTTTAGAGGAAGAACCTGATCAGAGATCTTATCACCCACTGACAATAGATTGTAATATTATACATGTGACAGGCAATGAGCTGCAACAGCAGAGAAGGACAGTATAACTTGATAGCTTTCCAATGAATCATCAGCTTGACATGAGACCAAGCTAATTGATAGACTATGGCCTTTTTTGTCAGTGGTTTCTGCTGCTATCAGTCTGTAGTTTCTGCTATAATCAGACAATCTTCAACATCAGCTATCTTTGAGCTTGGAGAGGCTGTTTGTTCTGCTTTGCTTTTGTTTCTTGGTATGTCAAGAGGATGGAAAATGGCCGTATCCCAAAAGATCTTTTGTATGGTGAATTAGTAAAAGGCTCCCAATCGGTAGGTAGACCACGCCCACGCTTTAAAGATGTCTGTGGGAAAGACATGGGGATATGCCACATTGACACAAACACGTGGGAGGTAGATACAGAAAATTAAGTGAATTGGCACCTTAACGTTAAACAAGGGGTGAGGTGGAGAGGAGAGTAGCCTCGGCAGCAAAGAGAGCCAGAAATAGGGAGAAAAAACAGCAGCCCCAGAAAGCATCACAGTTTGACTGTCACTCAGGGATAGGCCTACACAGTCACTTGCCAACAACTTTTGTTTCTGTAGAAATTTGTGTTGAGTGACCAATATTCAGCTGTGTTGAATGTTGAATCAATTTCTGAGAATCCAGACTTGGTAGGTGGTTTAAATGGCAGGTTGGTCTATTCTACTGTCTAGCATGGCCTAGCCTATTCCCAGGATTCACATTGGCTGGTGGTTTTAGTGTTGATATTTTTATCCATATATACTGAACACTTGTGTTCTGGCAGTTGGAACAGAGTGTATTCTGTTACGCACTGTCTGTTTTTTGTCTGGTGACTGGACGAAGCTACAGTTCACATAGTGCTAATACCCTTATGAAAGGTATGCATCGAACTATTCTCCCTCCAGCTATGGGTAAACCAGTCTAGGAGAAGGAAAACTCTGAATTCAAACCTATTAAACTCCACTTAGTTTGGTCACAACTAGTCCTAATTAGTGATCTTTAAAAAAAAGCAAAAAAAAAAACAAAAAAACATTGACATAGGGTGAATAGTAATGAGGTCAATAATATCAGAATTACAGATTTTCTAGGTCAGTCACATCTCAAGGCAGTGGTCTGGTATTTATCAACCGGTCATCTTCAAGTCAATTTTTTGTTTACTTTAGATTTCATCTCAAGTGGTTTTGATGGACCAAATTGCACCCTAATTCTTCCTGGGTCAGCTTATATAAAGTAGACCACCCAGTTAGTAAATTCCTTTCTCTGGTTGATTGATAGATGAGACCGGGTTTGATCCTTACAAATTCTTTTCAATCCTTCAGATTAATTCCTTCTCAATCAGTCTAATCATTTTTTGAGAAACCCAAATAGTGTTTCTTTCATCTTATCTCTCCAATCTTGAGTATCTCTATACTACACATGATATATATAGAGGCGTATGGTCTAATGATTAGAGTTGTAGGAAATGGACTAGTCGACCCAAGTTCAATTCCTGGATGAAGCTTTTTGTATTTGACATGGTGCTAATACCCTTGGCAAAGGTATGAATCAAGGGTTGGTAAATATATATACTACACATGATGTGGACTATTGTCAAACCCCTCTGATGTTCAATGTATTCCCTGTGCCGGGTTTTGGGGTCCCTACACACCCTGTTACACTTAAAGATGATCATTATGGAGGTGCATGGTGTAATGGTTATCATCATAGGAAATGGACACGATGAGATAAATTCAAATCTTGGGTGAGGCTGTCTGCATTTCACATAGCGCTAATGCCCTTGGGAAATGTATGAACCCAACTATTCTCCCTCCAGCTATAAGTAAATAGTAGGGCAGACTGGGCTCTTGAACCTTGGTTAGGCAACCAGTCTAGGAGAATGAAAACTCTAAATTCAAACCTGCTAAACTCTGCTTTAGAAATTGACCTTGTGTCGCATCCTGCTCTTATGGAGGGGTTGGTAAATATATGTAGAGATAATGTTGAAAGGAAAAATAAAGGAAAGAAAATGCTGAATGGATAAAATAGATTTTATTTTATTTTACTGACACGTGTTTCGGCCAGGAGTTTATCCATGCACACATGCACTCTATCTATTATTATTTTAAATACAAAATAAAATAATAATAATAGAAAACTACAAAATCTTTTAGTATACAAGGAATAACGGTCTTCGTCAGAGTAAATTCTTTGGTGTTTTAAATCAAAGCAGTTAAATGATTACACCACAGGTTTTTCTAATAATTGAAAAAGAAAAAATTATAGGATTTACCTGAACCCCGTCTTCAGAGAGATGGGAGATTTTATAACCTGAGTAAAATTTTACATTTGTGAGTCTCCCTCCCTAGCATGTGTTTATCGATGGTAATTTGGTCTGATTCAGTCGGTACAGCGTTCGGCTAGAAACCACAAGGTTCTTAGTTCGATACCGGTCCTCGCCAACTCAGCGTATGAGTAGCACAGGGATCTGTGCGGTAAAGTAATGAGCTGATGGTAGGTGTGGCGCTCCACCTCAGATGCTAAAACAATCTCCTTGGTCTAGCGCTATTGAAAAGGGGATAGACTCCCTCGCTGACTGGCTCATACCGACTTTAGGCCGCCCTGACGACTTTACTTTTTTACTTAGGCGACGTTTAGTCTGCGTTACCAGATCTCTTTTGTTTTTCATTTTGTGCAAATCGAAGGTGAGGTTTTTTATTGCTGGTTGGCGAAATAAAAATATTTAGAATGTAACATTCATGAAAGTGAGAAAGAAAAAAAAAAAAAAAAGAAAAAGAAAAAAAGAAAAGGAATAGAAAGAAGGTGGGGCTTAAAATACTGAATGCTCTTGTAGGTGCAAACATATATATTCATACAAGGATTTTTATCAGTCCCTAAAAAGAGCTCAATGTATAATAATTAATAAACTAAATTATATACAGAGCAATATTTAACTTTCAAAGAAAGAAAACTTAACAAACTGTTACCTCATTATATTCTTATTTCAACCAGAAACTCAAAAAAGAGTTCTAGCCTCATCAGATGGGTTTTACAAAATACCTATATATATATATATATATATATGAAATTTAACATTTTGAAAAAACAAATGATGTTTGTTATGTAATTGCTGACAGAATCTGTTTTGACCAAATCGATAAATTGGTCTTCATCACAAGCAACATAGACGGGAAAGAAAGATATCCATTAAAAGACTGTTTACAAAAACGAATGCTGTATTCAACCGCTGAAAATTTAAAAAAATGCGTATTCTGTTTTTTCATACTGTCGGATTAACTTCCATCTATTTTTCATATATATATATATATATATGTATATATATATATATATTTGGTAATTGTGAGGAACGAAATAAGAGGAAGATAATAATTACAACTTACATCATACTTTTCATTACAATTCGTTAATTGTGCCAGAATTTCATTTTTCTCAACGTTAATCTGAAATCAAAGAACAGAATTATGAAATGTTATTCATTTATTGTTATGTATTAGAAATACATTAACGAGAAGATTGCGAGTGGTTGTAATAATAGTTTATTATTACAATAGATACAAATAACAAAAATGGCTCCCGGCCGGCAAGGTAAAAAAGTCTCTGCGCGTAAAAGAAGGATTGGTAAAGATTACTTATCTTCTGGAGAGTTGTAGCACGTGTGTTTACATCCGAGAATACGAAACAACGTTCGTAGTTGGAGATCACCTCACATCACGCTGAGCCAATCTCCTGTTGTTCTTTTATACGTATTCATTTGCATAAGTGAGGGATTATCCGTTTACTTCCCTTTACAACATTTATTAATTTTTTACTAGTTAGGGGCTGGGTTAGCTCAGTCGGTAGAGCGTTCGGCTAGAAACCACAAGGTTCCTAGTTCGATACCGGCCCTCGCCAACTCAGCATATGAGTAGCACAGTAGCAGTAAAGTAAGAAGCTGATGGTAGGTGTGGCGCTCCACCTCAGACACAAAAAACAATCTCCTTGGTCTAGCACTAGTGAAAAGGGGATAGACTCCATCATTGATAGGCTGATACTGATAGGCTAGAAACCACAAGGTTCCTAGTTCGATACCGGCCCTCGCCAACTCAGCATATGAGTAGCACAATAGCAGTAAAAGTAAGGAGCTGATGGTAGGTGTGGCGCTCCACCTCAGACACAAAAAACAATATCCTTGGTCTAGCACTAGTGAAGGGGATAGACTCCCTCATTGATAGACTGATACCGACTTTAGGCCACCCCAACGACTTTACTTTTTACTTCCTTCATACTATTCTTTACAAGTAATCTTTTTTCATTTTAAAATGTTAGATTAAAAATTAATAATGGTAATATTTCATCTAAGAAATTCAAACAACTTGTAATGACAAACGCTAACACTGATAGACATTGGAAAGTTTTATTCTACTTAGAATAATTGGTATACTTATTAAAAGTTTATATAGTCTAGTATTTCCTAGAGAGTTCTCCAAAGGGGAGGTAATCATAAAGTAAGGGAGGTAACTCTCAATTAGTTATTACAATTAGATAGACTTTCGAAAGATTTATTCTACTTAGAATAATTGGTACACTTATTGAGTGTTTATATAGTCTAGTATTCACTAGAGAGTTCTCAAAAGGGGAGGTAATTATAAAATAGGAGAGATAACTCTCAATTACTTATTACATACCTTAAACTATTATGTTATTTCTTTAATTAATAATTAATCAATTAAGTATAAAGTTTTTGAATAAACAAAAATAAGTCAAAGATTGACTTACAGAAAGACGACAATAAAGCATTTCGGTTTTAATCAAACCATCAACAGGGCTCAACTACCATCAGCTCCTCCCTTTATCACACAGATCCCTGTGCTACTCATATGCTGAGTTGGTGAGGGCCAGTATTGAACCAGGAACCTTGTGATTCCTAGTCAAGTACTCTACCGACTGAGTTAAACCGGCCTTTCCCACCATTAGTATAAGTAAATCTTTAAAAACAACCACAATTGTTTTTTGAAATTGAAATAGATCACTAGTAGTGACCACCCCAAGTGGAGATTTAAGAGGTTTGAATTCAGAGTTTTTCTATCTCCAAGACTGGTTGCCTAACCAAGATTAAAGAGCCCAGTCTGCCCTACTATTTACCCATAGCTGGAGGGAGAATAGTTGGATTCGTACCTTTCCCAAGGGTATTAGCACTATATGAACTGTGGCTTCATTCAGGATTTGAACTCGAGTAGACGAGTCCATTTCCTGCAACTCTAACCAGTACGCCACGCGCCTCACTGATCACACCATCAGAATGTAACAAGTGTGTAGTATAAGTAAATTTCTACTGACCTTGTCCAATTGTTGTTTGTAGCTGTTTGCTTCCATTTGAATTTGCCTTAGTTTAACTATATCTTCTTTTGTACACTGGTTGGTTACCTTCATCTTTAATAAATCTTGTTGACTGGATACCAATTCTTCCTTATATTGCTTCAATATGCAATTCTGATGAGTGTTGACAAAAGCCAACTTTTGCTGTATAGCACAGGCATCTTGAACTGGGTAGGTAAAAAATAGAGTTATTTTCAGTTAAAAATAGAGTTACTTTCACGGTTTTGATACTTTCACGGTTTTGATAAATACGCCACCCCTTAGGTAGTCCAGAGTGCTTCGGCCTCTGGACTGGATAAGTAAAGTTAACAGCATTGATCCCAGGGGGCTATCCCCCAAGGCAATACCTGCCCCCTTGATTTAAAGGGGCAGGGCTGGGTTTATTGCCCAGTGCCTGTGGTGCCCCCCATGAGGGGGAATGCCGATGGGATCATCACATTTTTTTGCATCTACCACCCATGAGTTTCTGCTCATGGGCAGGCCCACATAAAAATGTCCTTGTGTCACGCCTGCATAAGCGAAATGCATAGCAAATACCTACTTTCATGGTTTTGAATAAATCCTGGAAGCAGCACCCTGCAGCTGTACAGCCAATTACCTCTAATCTCACAAATCATCCAAGTAAGACGGACAGGACATGCTGGGCACTGCTGAAGAAGTAAGGGTGAACTAATAAACAATGTTCTCTTATAGAATCCTATAGACACACCAGTATTGGGCAGTCAGCAAAAATATACTTTCATCAACTCTGTGCAAACACTGGATGCCATGTAGAGCAGCAGTTTTAAAATTGTGGTCAGGGAAACCACGGGGAGTCCACAAGGTCAACAGCAAGGGTCTATAGATGCTGCAAGGTAATCCAAATTCCTGGTAAGTAAAGATGATTCTATTTGGGATGATCAAAATCTCACTGTACAACCATACAGAATGCTCTTGTAGGTGCAAACATATATATTCATACAAGGATTTTTATCAGTCCCTAAAAAGAGCTCAATGTATAATAATTAATAAACTAAATTATATACAGAGCAATATTTAACTTTCAAAGAAAGAAAACTTAAGAAACTGTTATCCCATTATATTCTTATTTCAACCAGAAACTCAAAAAATGAGTTCTAGCCTCATCAGATGGGTTTTACAAAATACCTAAATATATATATATATATATATATATATATATATATTTGGTAATTGCCAATAATCAGTATCATGTAAGCTAGACCAGATATTCTGCATATTGAAAGAAAAGTAATGTAAATAGAAAAAAATATAATGAGACCAAGAATCGATTATCTACATACAATAATTGATTAATATTGATATAGATATGGCCAGAGCTTCTGTGGAAATGTTCTTTAAAAAACTAAACATGATCCTGGAGTTTCAGATTGCCATCCTCTCTGCATCATGCAATATAAATTTCAGGTCAATCATTAATTCTATACATGCATCCATCTATTTACTTATGGAGATATATTTCTAATAAAACAATTAAGCATATATATATATATAATATATATATAATATATATATATATATATATATATATATTATTATATATATGTGTGTGGTGTGTGTGTGTGTGTGTGTGATAATGTGTGTGTGTGTGTGTGTATATATGAAAACACACAAATATATATATATGTGAAATCTTAATAGAAAATTAATAAACAATCCTTATCTGTCATACTTAATGAAACATGCCTAATATACATGATTATATTAAGTGTGATAGATATTTGATTGTTATTGAGTGTCTCTCTCTCTCTCTCTCTCTCTCTCTCTCTCTCTCTCTCTCTCTCTCTCTCTCTTTTATGACACACCTTGTATATATATATATATAATATATATATATATATATATATATATATATATATATATATATATTGTTTATATATATATATATACAAGGTGTGTCATAAAAGTATCAAGATTGAAGCTGTATTTACCAAGATATAAATGAACAATGAATCGAATGTTAGATGAGATAGAAATGAAAAATGAATGGAACATTAATTTTTTCAGAATACAAGGCGTGTCAAAAAGTACAAAAATCTTGATACTTTTTTGAAACACCTTGTATATATATATATATATATATATATATATATGTGTAGATATATATGTATAAGTTAGCATAGTGTGGACAGGAAGTCAACGATGGTTGGTTGCTTGGTTAGTTGCTTGGTTTTATGGCATTTCAACCCATTAAGGCATTTTATGCTGAAGATCTTTTTGTTTTAATTCTTGATGGATAAATTTTTTTTAAACACATTTTTTATACATGTCTTTCTATTTAGCTCATAGAGGGGACCCTAACAGGTATTACTACTCCGGGCCAGAGTGGACCTGGGAGTAATGGTGATAAAGGGGTACTCCACCACCGGGAGGAGACATGAGACCATAGCACTGGCCCTGTCTCATACAGATGGGTAATTCCATGTCAAATCATCCAGGCCATGTCACTCACCCCCTTCAATTTTTCTGAAATTTTGTCCAAGTTGGGGGGTGCGGTCGCGAAAAATGGCGACTTTTTGTAATCTATTTTTGTCTGTAAAATGAGTTCTAGAGCTTTCCTACTCCTAAAAATTGGTTTATTAAAGCATTTTTGCCCAAGGAATCCAAAAATGTTATCAAAAAAGTCTTAAAGTAAAATCAATTTTAAGTTATTAATGATTTCTGATGTTGTGGCTTTAGTTCAGAACAAAAACCAAACTATCTTTTTGGTACAAATAATGTTCAATATATGTGAAATAATAATAGGAAAATTTTTTGTCATAGATGCAGTGCCACATTAAGATATTGATCTTGCTATGAACAAATCAGAAATCATCAATAACTTAAAATTGGTTGACTTTAAAATTTTTTTGATAGCATTTCTGGATTCCTTGGGCAAAAATGATACTTTTTACTCGAATTAAGTGTAAGGATTTATGAAAAACTTAGCTTAAATGTATTTGTCTAAAGTGTACGTAAACATCTCACATCAACTGTATTTGCGTGTTTTTGAACAATATCAAATATATATATATATGTATATATATATATATATATAGTACATATTTTGCATTTTGAATTATAGATGAGATGTAATCATATTTATGTCTACTTAATCAGGTTACTCTTTATAAGAGTTATTCTTTTATGGACACAGTTATTATTACTTCTTCCCACCTTATCATCATAACCTGAAATACAAGACAGATATCAGTTTAAGCAGAAAAGATATCATATCCATTTGATTGTTCCAAATCAACAATAAGAATGACAGTTGTGATGGATGCGGCTGCTAAGGCTGGCATGGAACCCACCCTAATGGATGGGATAGATGTAAAAAATGATACATCATTTTATTTTACTTGTTTGTAATACATTTCAAAGAGCATCTAATATTTCCTAATTGACTGACTGCTGTCTGAATATTAGCCAGACCTTTACTTCTGGATCAAGTAAAGTGTGTGTGTGTGTGTATGTGTGTGTGTGTGTGTGTGCATGTCTGCATGTGTGTGTGTGTTTTCTTTCCTTTTTTTTTCACACAATTACTTATCTCATAACATAATGCTCATCTGGCAAAGGGGTATATATTGTTGAAATTATTACCTTAGTCAGTACTTAATAGAAATCACTAATAGCAATAATTGTCGGGTCAGAGTTATCTGCCCTGAATCCCATTTTTGTGTAAAATGTGTGTGTGTTTGTGCATGTGTGTATGAATGTGTGTGCGTGTGTTTTTTCTTCTTTCTTTTTCGCACAATTCCAATTGAAAGTAAACCTCAGTGGTTAAAAACTTGGATTTGCTGTTACAAATTGCATAAATCTTGATGAGCAAAGAATATTTTCCAGGTTTCTATAGAGAAATACCTATCTCATAACATAATGCTCATCTGGCAAAGGGGTATATATTGTTGAAATTATCACCCTAGATAGTACTTGATAGAACTTACTAATAGTAATAATTGTTGGGTCAGAGTTATCTGCCCTGAATCCCATTTTTGTGATTTGGGGGTCAGGTGATCTGACCTGAATCCCATTTTTGTGTATGTGGTCAGGTTATCTGTCCCTAGATTTTTTTGTTAGTCTCTTTTAATAAAAAGAGCACTGTGCATGTTTAAAAGTCATCCTCATGTTTTCCCTTGTTGATTGAGTTTAAAGTATCCTGCCTGGAATATATCACGGATAAAAAGGTATGTCTTATTTTTATGTGGAATTAGGTTCATAAATTCCCAACATATATAAAGATGCAATTATAAGAAAAATATCTCTACAGAAATACGCTTGTTTGTAACAATATACCTATCATTCTTGTGTGTCACAATTTCAGTCATAAATGTACATTAGATGCTGTGGTTGAATTAAATACCTTAGCAAAATCTAAGAGGGAGAGGGAAAGAGAGATATCTTAGATATGTTGGATTTGAAAAAGAAGGCAAGGAAGGAGAAGAGGAAAGGGTGGAGGTGAAAGGACAGGGAATGGAAATTAAAGGTGGGGAAAGAGGGAGAAGAAGGTGGAGAAAGAGATGATTTAATTTGTCACTTTGCTTGTTTTTAAATCAATGTCCCCCTTTTTCCATGTGACACACGTAAACAATAGGTACAAGCTGAGCCATGTAGTAAAAGTAAATATATATATATATATTGGAGGCGCGTGGGCTAGTGGTTAGAGTCGTGGAAAATGGACTCGTCCATTTGAGTTCAATTCCTAGACGAAGCTGTTGGCATTTCCCATAGTGCTAATACCCTTGGGAAAGGTATAAATCCATATATTCTCCCTCCAGCTACGGGTTAAATAGTAGGGCAGACTGGGCCCTTCAGCCTTGGGTAGATAACCAGTCTAGGAGAGGGATAATTCTGAATTCAAAATTCCTGAGGTCGGTCGTTGATTGGGTTTGTGGCAACCCTTGATGCACCAATTCTTTCCTATCGACTGTGCCAAAAAGTGTGGATGGTCCAACACAAGCCTTCACCACTATAAACAAATCACTGTGTGGGTGTTCATTGTGTGTATGAACCCTCATGCGTCGAAAATCGACGAGAGTCCATAATATATATATGTGTGTGTGTGTGTGTGTGAGTGTATGAGAGTAAAATACGGAAATAAATCTGAGAGAATGTATGAGGGTGAGTAAAAAAGTAATGCCATTTTATTTAGGACAGGTATAATTACCAACACAGGAACATATATCATACATCAAAAGGTAGCTGCTCCTCTGTGGATCACATCCCTACTTTTCAACATAGTCACCATTTCTCTCAATAGCAAAGTTTCCACCTTTGAATGAGAGCATGTATCCCTGCCCCATCACATTCTGTTGACTGTTCTTAGAGCCACTTGTTCACTACAGATTTCACTTCCTTGTCACTGGAATAATGTTTACCTCTCAAACCCTCTTTCATGGGGCTAAAGAGATGATAGTTTTAAAGCGCTAAATCTGGTGAGTATGGAGGATGCAGTAAAGTTGTCCACCCGAATGAGTCAATTTTCTCTCTTGTCCTGATGGTTTGGTTTGGTTATGACGGCGCCACTCATGTAGTGTGTCTTGGGCAAGAATAGCCTGGTTGAGCCCACCCTTCTTCAGATCTACCACTGGTTTGAATTCAGAGTCCTGTCTACCCTATTTATTTACCCATAGCTGGAGGGAGAATAGTTGGATGCATACCTTGCCAAAGTGTATTATCATTATGTGAAATGCAAACAGCTTCATTCAGGATTTGAACTCAGGTAGCTGATATGCCACGAGTGCCTCCATAGATCTATGTACTGACACTAAAAGTAGTCTGAGTGTCTATTTCTCTGTGTTGGTGAGGTTCATTACAAAGCAGTTATTAACAGAGAAGGAAACTAGTTCAAATAGGAAAAAATACATATCTCTAAAAAAAGAACAACATATCTTTACTACTAATTAATCCTGTTGTTGTAAGTAAGTTAAAGTAAAGTTGTCTGAGTGACCTATGAGTGTCGGTATGAGCAGGACAGTGAGGGGGTCTATCCTCTTTTCACTAGTACTAGACAAGGGAGATTGTTTTTGCTGTGGTTGATCACCACACCTACTGTCAGCTCCCCGCTTTACTGCCCAGATCAGATTACCAAAACTGTGCTACTCATGTGCAGAGTTGGCAAGGACCTATAGTCGGTATGAGCAGGACAGCGAGGGAGTCTATCCTCTTTTCACAAGTACTAGACCAGGGACATTGTTTTTGCTGTGGTGGATCACCACACCTACTGTCAGCTCCCCACTTTACTGCCCAGATCAGATTACCATAACTGTGCTACTCATGTGCAGAGTTGGCGAGGACCTATAGTCGGTATGAGCAGGACAGTGAGGGAGTCTATCCTCTTTTCACTAGTACTAAACCAGGAAGATTGTTTTTGCAGTGGTGGATCACCACACCTACTGTCAGCTCCTCGCTTTACTGCCCAGATCAGATTACCAAAACTGTGCTACTCATGTGCAGAGTTGGCGAGGACCATTATTGAACTTGGAACCTTGCGATTCCTTGGCGAATGCCCTACCGATTGAGCTAAATCGGCCCATACTAATTAATCTTGTAGTTGTAAAATTAAAAAAAAAATGTATGTAGCATCTATTAATAATGGAGATTCGCTCTCTTTTTGTCTTTAACAAAAACTGCGTCACTGCTTACATCACACTACGTAAAACGTCATAACATAGAATAAATACACTCATAATTTGAGCATGCAATGTTAGACAGTCCTCATTGGGGTTTTTTAAACAAGTTTTAATAAATACATACCTGGTGTTATCTATATATATATAGTTTGTTTTATTTTAATATATATTTAAAGTTATCAGAACTAAGTTTCCATTTCAATTTTTTTATTTTTTACTCCTCTAATAAATTTATTTCATTTTTTACTCCTTTAATAAATTTGATGATTTTACTTTACTTATGATACAAACTCTGATATTAAATTTTCAACTCCCATCCCCTCAGGCAATATTTATTTTACGTCGCCCAGAGGGCATTTTTTTTATTTTGTTAGTTTATAGAAAAGATAAACAATTTTTAGTAGAGATGACTCTGTGCCAACTTAGTAAGAAGATATTAAGAAAGTAAACAAAAACGCATTAATTTATCTCCTACTAGTGAGTACTAGTGAATCATTACAAAGCCTTAAAAGCCATAAGCTCCCTTAAAACACAATAGGGTCAAAATTAGACATGTTCATACTTGCCTTTAATTATACACCTGTAAAAACATTGACAATTAAGTGATGTCCTGTGGATCAAAGCCTAAATTACTTGTTTCAATAAAAGTGCCGGCTCATGGGATTTATATGACAGTCGTCCTTCATTTGTTGATATAGTAAAGTTGAACATGGTGAATTAACCATGGAGAATTAATACTAACCAGCTGAATCCATTGGTATCTCATGGTTTAACAACTATATATAAATAATATTATATGATATGTAGCTATATATAAGTAAAAAAACAGTAAGCCCTGTTGAAAAAAAAATATTTGACAAAAATATTTTTTTATTATTTTATATATTTTGGCAAAAATCTCTTTTTATATTTTACATATTCTGTTCTAATATATATATATATATATATATATATATATGTATGTATGTATGTATGCATATCTATATCTATATCTATACATATATATATATATATACATATATATATTAGAATAGAAAGTAAATATATATATATATATATATATATATTCTATATACATATTTTTCTATTCTAGTATATATATATGTATAGATATATGCTCCCAATATATATATATATATATATATATATATATATATATATGTGTGGAGAAAAGTAGACAAACACGGGATGTTATGGAAACTTGATGTTTATTGTCGACGGTGCAACGTTTCGGTCTCTTATTAGACCATCTTCAGGACTTGGATATAGTTCTTACTCCAATGGTGGAAATTCTCAAAATGCTGAAAAAATTTCCACCATTGGAGTAAGAACTATATCCAAGTCCTGAAGATGGTCTAATAAGAGACCGAAACGTTGCACCGTTGACAATAAACATCAAGTTTCCATAACATCCCGTGTTTGTCTACTTTTCTCCACATACTGTCGGATTAACCTCCTCACATTTCTACCATATATATATATGTATGTGTGTGTGTGATTCTATAACTCTGATGATGAGACATAATAGGCCGAAATATATATATATATATGTAATATAGTGAAAGATTTGAAAAAACACAGGTTCAATAAAATGAGTGATATTTATTCAGCCAATGCTGCAGTGTTTCAATCTGTTTAGTAGATCTTCTTCAGGGCTTTTATTGATTTAAGGAAAAATAAAATTTATCATAGAATAATAAGGAGAGTCTTTTGTTGATCAGTCTGTCTAAAAAATTTTGAATGAAGAATTAGCGCTCTTAGAATTGTTTGAAATTATGAATGCTAAGATTTTATTTTTCCTTAAATCAACAAAAGCCCTGAAGAAGATCTACTAAACAGATTGAAACACTGCAGCGTTGGCTGAATAAATATCACTCATTTTATTTGAACCTGTATTTTTTCAAATTTTTCACTATATTACATACCATTGGATTCACTTCCATTTTTCTCTTCACACACAAATATATATGAAAGTAAACAAACAGGCTTATAGTCTGTTTGAGATGGCAATAGCCGACAATTTGGGAGAATAAGTGCTTTATTGAAGTCATACCTAATTGAAATTTAATTAGTTGATAATTAATAAATTAGGCGAGCATATCTGTTCAAATGTAAAGGCGTAAACAAATCGAGAAAAAGTCAATCTCTGTATGTACATTTCGGCATATTATACCTCATCAGCAGAGTTATAGACAGGAGACTGCTCTGTGTGTGATTTGAATATTTGTTTACGCCTTTACATTTGAACAGATATGCTCACCTAATTTATTAATTATCAACTAATTAAATTTCAATTAGGTATGACTTCAATTAAGCACTTATTCTCCCCCCTCACACACACACACACACACACACACACATATATATATATATATATATATATATATATATATATATATATATGCTCTAATATATATATAGAAATATGATCCCAAAACCCGGTAGTGAATTTAAATAACATTCACCATTAGCGTAAGCAAGGCTCTCTGTTATTTACAGATTTGAGCTTTCTAGTGACTATAACATATATACCTATGTATGTATTTATCAGTTAAAATTCTGTTTCTTACAGGTGATTGTTGACAGCCGACAGATTAAGGAATCAGAATTATGAAAAATCAGTTGGGTTTTCACCCAGCTAAAAGTAGTTGCTAAGTCTAGCCAAACTGAAGAGATGTAAAACTTAAAAACATGGTATCTGTGGATGATTGTAGTATATATAGATATATTATATATTCTCTCTCTCTATATATATATTTCTATTTTAATATATATATATATTATTATTATTATTATTATTATTATTATTTATATTTTTGCTTGAAGGCAATTACAATGCATGTATCGCATAAAATTCGATACTTATAGAAAATAAACTTGACAAGTAAATCCCGGCAAAGGATCGTTCGGTGTGTAGAACATCGTACAGACTGTTTTGACTTTATTAAGTCTCATCAGAGATGTATACTAACGATTTCCCTCCGACAGAAATCGAAACCGGGCCCTCAGCAGGCATAGTCAGAGACCATATTGCCTCAGCCACAGTACACACCAAACAATCCCTGCAAAATTAACCTTGTCAATGATACTTATATATATATAGGGTTGTTCAAAAGGTTCTAAGCTTTACCCAGATACTTTATAATAGTTCAGGCATCTGTTTTGTCCATTTTTAGATTTGTCATGTACCTCTCACATTTGTATGAACCTTCACAGAAATTAAGACAAAAATCTGAATTAGTTTTTCTAGTTTTATAAGAAGTGGCTATATTTTCTCAGTGAAGTTAATTACTTTTTGGGTGACACTAGTATATATATATATATATATATATATATATATATATATACATATGTGAAGAAAAGGAAGTGAATCCAACGGTATGTAGTATATTAAGAAAAATTGAAAAAACACAGGTTTAAATAAGTTAAGTGGCCGACACTGCAGTGTTTCGATCTATTGATTAGATCATCTTCAGGGCATTTGTTGGTATATGGAAGGTGATAAAAAATTTTTATCACAGAATAACGAGAAAAACAAGTAATAGTCCTTGTTTATCAGTTTGTTCAAAATTTGAAGTCTGAAGAAAAGACGCTGAAATTTTTCTTAATATATATATATATATATATATATATATATATATATATATATGATATTGATTGCTATATTTATAAATAAAGAGTGCTCAATATCAAAGAAAGAGCATATATATCTAAGTTATGATAGCATAGGTTTGGTTTCTTTGTTTTAAAGGTATATCAATCTTCATGGGTAATTTAATGCCAAAATCATTTTTGTAGAAGAATAATTCATACCTTTCCCAAGGATATTAGTCCGAAAGTGACCATAATAAGACAACTGGAGTTTAAACTAGCTTACTATGATGCCACAGTCCAGCACATTAGCCTCTATGCAATCTGTATAGTGTAGACACAGAGTCAATGATGCTTGGTGACAGTCAGTTTCTCACTTGTGGGATCATTGTACCAATAATGATACCATAGGCAAGAAACTGATAATCACCCAGCACCATTGACTCTGTCTCTACACTATCCTAACACACACACACACACACACACACACACACACATATATATATATATAAATGTATATATATATATATGGCAATGAATTTTTATTAAAAATATTATTGCCAATGAAAAAATGCAAGAAACATTACCAATGATTTTTGCTATAAAAATGCATTGGAAATGATTATTACTATGAAAATGCATAGGAAATGATTTTTACTATAAAAATAGTAAAAATCATTTCCTATGCATTTTCATAGCAGTAATCATTTCCAATGCATTTTTATAGCAAAAATCATTGGTAATTTTTTTTTTATAGTAAAAATCATTTCCTATGCATTTTCATAGTAATAATCCTTTCCAATGCATTTTTATAGCAAAGATCATTGGCAATGGTTTTTATAGTAAAAGCCATTTCCTATGCATTTTCATAGTAATAACCATTTCCAATACATTTTTATAGCAAAAATCATTGGCAATGGTTTTTATAGTAAAAATCATTTCCTATGCATTTTCATAGTAATAACCATTTCCAATACATTTTTATAGCAAAAATCATTGGTAATGTTTTTTTTTATAGTAATAATCATTTCCAATGCTTTCTAATAGTAAATCTCATTTTCAAGTTAATAATTCATCATTCAAGAACAAGTAAACTTTTAACTGTATCTAACTGAAATAAAATATAATACCATTTTTTATTTCTTTTTATTTGATGATAGAGCTTGTAAGAAAAGGTGAGGTTATTTTACCAAGCATTAGTTTAAATGATTTGTCTTTTGTCTCCCTGTTTGCCTGTGTCTAGTAAAAGTGATCTATCCACTCTTCTGGTGTTTGTATGTTCATCCATCACCTGTTGTGTCAAGCAATATCTCTTCAGTGTCAGCAAGAAGATCAATTATAGGAGAGTGGTCAACAGATTATACAGCTAACCACTTGTCCCACCACCCACCTCAGTCTATTCCAGTTTTGGGGGTAGAGAGGAGAGCTACAATGATAGTGGATTTCATTGCACGCATGATACAAAAGTAAGCCAGAGGTAGATGCACAGAGAGAGAGAGAGACAGAGACAGAGACAGAGACAGAGACAGAGAGAGAGAGGTATATAAATATATATATATATATTTAGAGAGAGAGAGGGAGAGAGAGAGAGAGAGAGAGAGGGTGAGAGAGAGGGGAGTATACAGAGAGAGAGAGAGAGAGGAATACACACAGAGATAGATAGAGAGAGTATATACAGAGAGAGAGAGAGAGTGAGGTATACACACAGAGATAGATAGAGAGAGAGAGAGTATATACAGAGAGAGAGAGAGAGAGAGAGAGAGAGAGAGAGAGAGAGGGGTATATACAGAGAGAGGTATATACAGAGAGAGAGAGAAGAGAGAGAGAGAGAGAGAGAGAGAGAGAGAGAGAGAGAGAGAGAGAGAGGATTTTAATATAAAAATGAAATGCAAAATTTAAGCACTTAAGGGGAGCATGATTTTACCTTAACAGGTACTCCCCTCACTCACATACACACACACACACACACACACTTATTTAACTATCTACACCACACAAAATATACTCTTTTTAACTCTATTCATACAGACATTTCTGTTATGCTTGTACATATACAAAAATATATGTCTCTCCTGCATTTACTCACTCGAATTTTCCGTGGCAGGGTCACATTTATAAAATTGCCTTTATGTGCACAGAGACATATCTACAAATAAAGATGCAGTTTTTAAAAACATATATGTCTGTTAAGACTCATATATGATCGCGCATAGATCTACTTACTGACTTGTATATTAATAGATGTAAAACTAAACATATAGATACACATACACGCACTTACAGTTTAGTATATTAATAGATGTAAAACTATACATATATATATATATATATACATA
Organism: Doryteuthis pealeii; assembly: GCA_023376005.1. Classification (NCBI taxonomy): domain Eukaryota; kingdom Metazoa; phylum Mollusca; class Cephalopoda; order Myopsida; family Loliginidae; genus Doryteuthis; species Doryteuthis pealeii. Next base: position 25,855,121 of record CM042153.1, read on the forward strand.
CATGCACTTACATTGATAAAGGTAGTCTATACCCACACAAAGATGCATTCTGTTTAACACTTTCTCTTATTTACAACTATGAGCACACACACATGCACACATACACACACATTATATTATGAATAATAGTTCTTAAATTCATTGACATATATATCATCCTCCACCAATACCCTCATACACACACTCATGACTAAATAAGTCCTCACCCACACCTATACATATACACACTGATGTATTAACTGCCTGACCCAATCACTTGAACTGACAACCCAATCACCACCAGTGCAGTGTGAGTAGTGTCCATTACACCACATCAACATGCTGGGGTCACTTACAAAAGGTTTGTTATTACTGAGAAGGACCATTTGTTCACGACAGCTTGTCACTGTCCCGTTTGCTGCTGCTACTCGTTTATAGTAGTTGTTGCTCCAACAATGGAACTAGTTGATTAACATCAATAGTAAAAGTTAACTTCACAAATGGGGACAAGTGTGAGAGGAAACTGTGTTGTTGGTGGCTGTTTACACTTTTCGGGAACTTGATTCTGAGACTGTCTAAAACAGTAGGAAAAAAGAGTTTGAGGGAAGAAAAAAAAAAAAAAAAAAAAAAAAAGCAGAAAAAAAAAGGTATTCTAAAAGAAAAAAAAAATGATCTTTTTGGTGCTCAGGATTTCTTGTAAGTATTCATTATTTTTTTTTATAAAAAATGTTTTATTTATAATTTCTTGTTATTAAATCTCACTTTTATCAATAGTTTAACAAAGGGTAATATTTTTTCAAATATTAAAAATCATCTCATTACTAATATAGTTATTTACTAAGCTTAGCTTTGATGAGGCACAAGGCCAGAAATATGGGGTGCCCAGTAAAAAAAAAAGTTATAAAATATTTGTGAACATTTCTGTATATATGATTGTATCTATGAATATACAAATGTCTTTACTCAACCTGTTTGCCATGGGTATGATATGACACAAGGTCACGAGTATGTGGCATCCAGCAAGGATCAAACTCCCTTTTCAGTAGTAATGGATCTGTGATACTAGCTTGTTAACCATTATATCATGATATTGTAAGTGTCACTTTTATCAATAGTTTAATAAAGGGTAATGTTTTGTCAAATATTAAAAATCATCTCTTTACTAATATAGCTATTTACTAAGTTTAGCTTAGATGTGGCACAAGGCCAGAAATATGGGGCACCCAGTAAAAAAAAAAAAGTTATGAAATATTTGTGAAAATTTCTGTATATATGATAGTATGTGTGAACTTTTAGTGTCACTTTTATCAGTAGTTTAACAAAGTAATATATTTTCAATCAACTGTTTACTAATATACATATAATTCAAATTTGTAAGAAAAAAGTTATAAAATATTTGTGAAAATATCTGTATATATGATAGTATGTGTGAATATACAAATATCTTTATCCGATCTATTCACGATGGACAGGATGTGGCACAAGGTCACAAGTATGCAGCATCCAGCAAGGATCGAACTCCCTTTTCTGTAGTAATGGATCTGCGAGACTAGCTTGCTAACCATTATATCATGATGTTGTAAATGTCACTTTTATCAATAGTGTAACAAAGGTAATATTATCTCTTTATTAATATGGATGTAATTTACATTTGTAAAAAAAAAAAAGTTACAAAATATTTGTGAACATTTCTGTATATATGATTGTATCTATGAATATACAAATGTATTTACTCAACCTGTTTGCCATGGGTATGATATGACACAAGGTCACGAGTATGTGGCATCCAGCAAGGATCAAACTCCCTTTTCAGTAGTAATCGATCTGTGAGACTAGCTTGTTAACCATTATATCATGATGTTGTAAGTATCACTTTTATCAATAGTTTAACAAAGGATAGTTTTCCTTTTCCTAGACAAGTTACCATACCATGGTTAAAGAGCCCAATCTACCATACTATTTACCCATAGCTGTAGGGAGAATAGTTGGATGCATAAAAGAAAGGCTGTGAATGAATCCTTCATGTAATCTCACTGACTTCAAAATCTCAGGCTTATATTGTATCATAAAATAGTGTTTAGTAGGGATACCCAAAATGAGACTAAATTGCATTTTTGACAAAATGACTTTAGCCCCCCCCCCTACAGAAAATAATTTACCAAAAAATCAGGGAATTATCGGATTTTAATGAAATTTTCAGTGTTTATTTATCAATGAATGATCTTTATAATGCATTATTTATTTTATTTCAAAACTTTCTCATCTTTTCCAGGTCACTTAATTTTCAACCCCCTTATGTTGGGGGCGTAACATTTTTTTCAAGTTGGTCTTATAGTTTTCTAATTACAGTATAAATA
>CM042153.1:25862456-25886471 GCA_023376005.1 Doryteuthis pealeii
TTATAATAAAAGAATGTCTATTTCTCTGAATGTTTGAGACGAGGCTTGATGATTACTATTATCTGCGTTATTCAGACTATTGTCCTCATCTTCATTGTTATCTGTACAACATTTCGGCCGATATGCCCTCTGGCCTTCTTCAGGTATTTCTTGTTGAACTTGGGAACCTTATTGTCGTAATCGGGAGCCATCACAGAACTTTGAACCTAACCCTTTATTTAGTCCACAGGGGTATCCTATTCTCATTCCGCTAACCATAGCTGGGTATTAAGAGGCGTTAAGCTGTGTTAATTATTATTCTATGTTACTGCTGCCCTTGATCAGGATTGAACCTGCAATCTAGAGATAACTGTCACTTAGAACTGTCTTAACCTAACTACTTTATTCACAAGGCCATGTGTCCAATTGGACAATCCAGTGTAAATTTTGCTGCATATTCATATTTTTGTTTACTGAGTTTCAATGCTGTTGAGTTTAGTAATAAATATTAATCTTATTATAATGGAGATTGTGTGTCACAATTTCTTTTGTTATCTATGTCATATTCTCTATGATTTTATTTTTTTTATTTAAACCTCGATTATTAATAAATTTGTCTTATATTATTAATACTGTTGGCCTTATCTACGTACTAATAACATGTAATTGTATTTTTATATACAACAAATAGCAGTTTACAATGTGAACGGGAAGGCTAATTTGCATATTGATATTAAAAATTTGGATTTTGATAAATATGTGATAGGTACATTTTTTTTGTTTTTCTGAGAATTTTCTATTTAGAAATTTATAATTGGTTTGTTTTTATCTTAATGAATACAAGAAAAAATCTCTTCAATAAATCTTAAAAGAAATCCATTACCAAGAAGAAATAACTGTAATTTTATTCATTACTTCCTAATTTAACCACTTAGTTAAATTAGGAAAATTTGGCAATGAAAGACAGGAGTCATGGAAGAATAAGTTTCAGTTGTTCTATTTTTCGATTATACCCCACTCTGTTTCAAGTCTTTTTATAATAATAATTAAATTTACTGTGTACAGTGCTCAGGTGCACCACAACTCATCAAAGTCTCATGTCTAGTACATAGAATAATGTATTAGTGTCAGGAACATGAACAGTTTACAGTAATAATATACATGTATGTGTGCGCGTGTGTGCATATGTATGTGGAGAGTGGCATCAGGTATAGTGTCAGCAGACTACAGGAAGCATGGAGGTTTTGAAAGATTCAGTGCTTCGGCAGCCTACAACAGACGTGGGCAGTTTATTCCATGTCTCCGCAATTCTGAGCGTGAAAAATGTTTCCGAAAGTCACCTGCATCATTATTTAGTTTCATTAGCCTTTATAATTTAATATAGTATTTTGTTATATTAAAACTTGAATACTTACACTCGAATGGTGTATATATTTGCTAGTATATATATATATAAGGTGCACTTATTTTTGAATTGCTGCATATTCTTATTTTTTACTACTGTATTTCAATGCTGTAGAGTTTGGTAATAAATATTTAAAAAAATAATACTGAATAATGTTTTTAATATATAACTTTCAATTAGAGATGACAAAATCCTGGTATTATAGGTTTAGAAGAAAATCAAATCTATTAATAATGGAGATTCAATTTCCATTTATCTGTAACTGAAACTATGTCACTGCTTATGTCACAATACCGAAAATTATCAATACATAGAATAAAGAACAACCCTGTAATCAGTACTTTTACTCTAATCCCTTTTTCAGTAACAAGAGGTTAACTAAAAAGTTTACAAATAAATAAATACTTACAATTTTGTGTGTAATTTATGTGTAAAATATTCAAAATAATTATTTAATTAATAATTAATAGATGCACGCAACATTTTATTTGAGGAGGACATAACTAAATTTCCATTTCAAATTGTTTTTTTTTTTTTACTCCTTTAATAAATTTGATGATTTCAATTACATTGAATTTTTAATTCCCACACTCTCAGATAATATTTTTTGAATAATTAATTTTTATATAAGCCGAAGGGCTTCTTTTTTTTTTTTTTTTGATAGTTTTTTATTAAAAAATGTTCAGAATGTACTTATTTATAGATGTTATTGTAGAAAGGAATTTTACTTTTGATGAGAATTGAATCATATACAAACATATTCCAATGTCTCCTTTGTAATGTCTACCTATAAATACTCTCTCTCTCTCTCTCTCTCTCTCTCTCTCTCTCTCTCTCTCTCTCTCTCTCTCTCTCTCACACAGTTCTGTAACATGGTTTATAGGGCTGGTTTAGCTCAGTTGGTAGAGTATCTGCCTCAAGAACCACAAAGTTCCAGGTTTGATACTGGTCCTGTGAATGAGTAGCAGGTGATAGGACACCCGTCCCTATCAGTCATTGCTTCTGGAAGGTCCAGTATCCAGTATCTGCGCAGAGCTGATTGATGTAGGTTTTTGCTGGCTGCCCCACACTGGTGTGCCCATGTGTAGGTGTTCACAGGAGAACGTAACTTATAAGTTTGTCCCTGCTTCTCCAGCAGTGACCAGCATGTTTTATCTGTCCAACCTGGATGGTTTGTGTGATAAAAGTGAAGTGGCCACACAGCTACTCTTTTTTGGGTGCTGCTTTCAGAATTTGTTCAAGACAGCATCCAGCATCCTTTCCCAGTTCCCATCTAGCTTTTTCTCCAAACATTTCATTAGAGACTAAGTGGTGCAGCAATACAGTAGCACTGATATGGCTACAGCAATTCTTGCAAGAATTTTTGCTTTATCAGATTTGCATATGACTGAAAATCTGTCTATACCACTCCAAGACTTTCTTTTGTGTATATTGATATCACTTTCTATAGATGAGATATTACTATCTAGGTATGTGAATTTGTTTACTGTTTTACCATAGAGACATCTCCACATTGGATGGTAAGCCCATGAAATTAGTAACATAAATAGATAATTAAAATCTCACTACTATTTCTTTTGTGTATATTGATATCACTTTCTATAGATGAGATATTACTATCTAGGTATGTGAATTTGTTTACTGTTTTACCATAGAGACATCTCTACATTGGATGGTAAGCCCATGAAATTAGTAACATAAATAGATAATTAAAATCTCACTACGGTGCAGATGAGAAAGATACTTGAAACATTATCTGACAGAATTAATTCCAATAAAGAGAATTGATATCATTCAGAATGAATAATACATTTTCATTTTATTTTTATTTTCAAAAGCAAAAAATGCATTAATCTAATTCAGGGGTCACCAAACTACAGCCTATAAAAGCATTTTATAATTTTGTTTCTTTAAAAAGAACAACTTATGTGTGCAAGCAAAACTTTTCAAAATTGAAATATGTGAAATGAACCCATTGAACGAATTTGACTGATAAACATTTGAAAGCAATTCTCTTGATTAGATGTAGCAATTCCAAACCAAATCTTGAAGATATCTTGGAAGGCAAACTTCAGTTTCACAAATCTTGCTAAACCTTTCTGCTAATGTTGTGTTCTTTGATAATGTTTTGGAAATAAATATGTTGGTTAAATTTGTTTTTGTGCATCTTACACCACTCATCCATGAATATAACATGGAAAGATAATTTTGTTTTACATCTTTCATTCTGGCTAGCAAGTATTGAATACAATAATAATGTGGCCCACACTCATTATCTTTTTTCAATTATCCGGCCCACCATGAAAAAAGTTTGGTGATCCCTGATCTAGTTCATGTTCAGACCAATCCAAGAGAGATTCGGATTATCTGTGAATTTCTGCATTTATAAATCTCTTTTTATCTAAAGCCTAAAATGTTGTGAAGTGGGGGGTGTTGGGGGGAGAGGGGGGGGGGAGATAATTGTGTGTACTCATTAATTCATTCTGATCAATGGTTGTCACTTTGTTGGTTTTGCCTCTTGCTTTGAATGGCATAACTTCAAGTATTTTAATCCCAGTATTATTATGCTTATGAACAAGCCAAACAATTATAAATCACGCTATGGGAGACTAAAAGAAAATCCATAGGGTTTCCTTAAACTATGGTGAGCTGGTAGGGTCTTGTATAAGTGAATTACAAACTCCCATAAAATTAAGTACAAAGAAAAGAAGACAAACATTCAACAATCTTATTATAATGGAGATTGTGTGTTTTTCTGACTGTAACCAAAACTAAATCACTACTCAAGTCACAATTTCCTTAGTAATTGACCCCACATTCACCATGAATTTATCCTTATCCTCAATTATTGATAAAATTGTTTTTCATTATTTATACTGTTAACCATATCTACATATTAATAACATGCAATTGTATTTATATATACAACAAAATAGCGGTTTACAGTGTGAACGGGAAGGCTAATTTGCATATTGATATTAAAAATGTAATTTTAATAAATATATGCTTAGTATTATTGGTTTCTAACTGTTTGGTTTTATTTTAATGAATATAAGCAAAAATCTCTTCAATGAATCTTAAAGGAAATCCATTAACAAGAAAAGATAACTGTCATTTTATTCTTTACTTCCTCTTTTAACTAAATAGTTAAATCAGAAAAAATAACAATGAAAGACGAGAGTGATAGAAGAGTAAGTTTCAGTTGTTCTATTTTTCAATTATACCCCCCTCTGTTTCAAATCTTTTTATCTGCATTCTTATTTAGTTTCATTAGCCTTTCTAATTTAATGCGATATTTCATTACGTTAAAACTTAAATACTTGCACCCGGAGGGTGCATATATTTGCTAGTTTAGATAAATAAAATTGTATATTTTTAAATATAAATTGTACAATGTCAACAAGTAGTAAAAGTTCATAGACAGCAGCAGAGTTGAAATGATGATTTAAATTAAAAAAAAAAAATGTACTTAAATGTTCTTGCGGAAGAAGAAAGTAAGAGTTTACAAGTGGTGATGGAAGATATTTAGTCAGTCAACGTTGTAACAAGTAGTGGCTCAGTCTGTTGATAGGAATTTCTGGCAGCAGTAGGCAGAACAGTAATCAAGAGTAATTTGTGTGCAGGAATTGTCTGCTTAGTTGAAACAGGGTCTTAAATACCTTTTCAGGTGGATCAAACAGGGCTCACTCAAAAACATTTTATTTTGGGCACGAATGTTCCTGATTGGTCCGTAAATATTAATTTAATTTTTATTTTGGCAATGCGCCAAGTCATATGCGTATAAACCAGTTTTTGTCATAATTACTTTGAACTCCACAGGGTGAACTCCACTGGGTGAACTTTTTGTTCTCTGTATAACTTTCATATCACTACAAAACTATTACAATCATCTTGTGTTTTTATCTTAAGTTGTGACATTGTTTAAGATCTAGTTTAGTGAGCTTTACATAAAAACCATAAACTGGAGTTTTTTTTTCCAATTCGCGCTTAGATATGAAAGTATCAATCATTTTTTTTTATAGAATTCATTTACAAGCAAATCTCACAGAGTAGTTTCCCTTGGTAATTAATCCAATAGCCAGGTAGTATATTAAATACTGCTGGGAGCACCTTGGGTACTGGTAATGATATTAAGGCTCCAAAAACACGTTTGACCCATGATCATCATCTAATGAAGGCAATATTGGAACCATTCCTACATAAAATAATCCATAGTAATCCTCTATGTAAATAATTTTCTAAATATTTTTCAACACCTAAATCACCTTACAATAAAAATCCATTAATTTAAAAATTAAAAAAAAAATTTGCTTTAGCTGGCAATATAACAATTAGTAAAAATATCTCCTGAGTTATATTGAACTCAGGAGATATTTTTTACTAATTGTTATATTGCCGGTTAATATACCAAGTTACAATACCAATTTTAACACAACTGGTAAGTCATTTGTATTTTTTTAAAATATTAATCTAGATGGAACACCTACACTCACAGTTATTCATGCTTAAAAAACACCAGTATTTTAATTTTTTTATTATATATATATATATATATATATATATATATATATATATATATAATCCAAAAGTCCAGAGAAGAAATCTTCCTTACGACACAATAGTTTTATTTAAAAAACTGTCGCAGTTTGAGAGCTCAATGTGTGCTCTTAATGTTAGAGTCACAGAGCAAATATATAAGTAAAGAAATAACAAAAGACTTAGAGATTGAGCATTATAGTCTATTTCAGGGAGCTTAGACAAAGTGTCTAACTCTCTCAACTCATCAGATGCTAATGATGAAATCTTCATCACTTTAAAGGCATTTGAAAACAGATTTTTATTTTTTATTTTATAAAATAAAAAATATTTTATAAAATAAAAAATAAAAATCTGTTTTCAAATGCCTTTAAAGTAATGAAGATTTCATCATTAGCATCTGATGAGTTGAGAGAGTTAGACACTTTGTCTAAGCTCCCTGAAATAGACTATAATGCTCAATCTCTAAGTCTTTTGTTATTTCTTTACTTATATATATATATATATTATAAAATAATAAAATTCGAAGGCAATACAATGCGTAAAAAAATAAAGACAAAAAGATGTTTTATATGTCTGATCGATTTCAAAGCAAAGCTTTATCATCAGAGTGTAATTTCAGAAATGACGTGCTTATGTTTTTTTTTTATTTGTGTGGTTATAATTTCTCTTTTTATTTCCTTTTCCTCTCCTTTTTTTTCCTCTCTTTCTTCTTCTCCTCCTTTATGAATGGGCGAATAACTGTAATTTCTTATTTCTCTCCTTTTTTTTTTTTTTCTCTTTCAAAAGTTTGTTGAGAACAAGCCTTGTATGATACTCTGATGATAAAGCTTTGCTTTGAAATCGATCAGACATATAAAACATCTTTTTGTCTTTATTTTTACGCATTGTATTGCCTTCGAATTTTATTATCTTATAACATACTTAACAATGCTTCAAGCAAATTACCAATTACTTTTATATATATATATATATATATATATATATATATATATATATATATATATATATTATTATTATTATTATTATTATTATGTAAGTGAGAAAAAATGGAAGTGAATCCGACAATTATGTTGAAGGATAGATGGAAAGAAAATGTTGTGTGGATAAAAATTAATTAACTGAAATGCTGACGCATGTTTTGATCAAGAGTTTGTCCTTTTATACATTGTATCCTATTTAATATTATTTTAAATACAAAATAAAATACAAATTAATAATAATAATAGAGAAACATAAAATTTAAGTATACAGAAAGCGGTCTTCTTCAGGGCAAGATATTTTGATATTTTTATTTTGTATTTAAAATAATACTAAATAGAATACATTGTATACAAGGACAAACTCTTGGTTGAAACATGTATCGGCATTTCAATAAATACTTTTTATCCATGCAACATTTTCTTACCATTTACCTTTCAATATATTATTATACAACTCCTAAAAATGTCATATTATCATTGGATCCTTGGTGGTAGCTCTCTAATTGATCTGTGAAATTTCCAAAGGTTCAGCTTTTAGTTAATAATAGAATTTGTTATCAGTACAAAATTAGCCCAAGGTGTAATGGTTATCATCGTAGAAAATGGACACGGCGAGATGAGTTCAAATCCTGGATGAGGCTGGTTGCATTTCATACAGCACTAATACCCTTAAGAAAGGCATAAATCCATATTTTCTACCTCGGGTTATGGGTAAATAGTAGGAAAGACTGGGCTCTTTAATTTTGGTTAGACAACCAGTCTAGGAGAAGAAAAACTCTGAATTCAAACCTGTTAAACTCTGTTTAAAAAATTGACCTTGTGTCACATCCTGCTCGAGCGGAGGGGTTGGTAAATTGATACAAAATTGACACCTAAAGAGAAAATGTTTGGGCTGTAAATCTAACTTTTCATCTCTTATGTGACTTTGTAGAAGTTAATCTTTTATTTGTATAAACAACTTCTTGGATTCATAACATAAACATAAATCCTATGTAAGATTCAAAGTGACAATACTTGAAGATAAAACTCCGACAAAGGTTGATAGACAAAACATTTTATATACAGCACAGAATAAACAGGGTACATAATACATAGAGGTGTACACGAACATACATACATAAGTAATACAAAGTTACATGTAGAAGGATAAACATAAAAGCAACAGACATGAGATTAGGAATAGTCCATGCTGTATGAATCACTTACAGTAATGTAAGGGGGCCAAAGCCCCAACAAAAGGGGGGTAGACCAGAATCTAACCCATAGTGTCTTGTAGGTCGAGCAACAGGAAAAGAGAGTGAGAAGTTCAAATCAGCTGCTTAAATACACCCGAGGCCCCTAGCGGGAACCAGCAAAACTAAACGGGCAAACAACTCTCCAGGCAAATAAGAATATAATGCCTACACCTACACAAAATCTCTAAATAGAAATGAGGAAGCATACACAATTTATCAGGTTTCATCCCTAAAACTGAAATCCTCTTGCATAAAAAATTGCATATGTACAATATATATTTATCTATATCACTAAAATCCTTGCTAATAAACAGAGAAAAATTGTTACATAACAGCCATTAAATAAAAACTTCATTTTTATTTCAGAAAAGTCTAAAATTGTAACCTTGAAACGAATGCTGCCAGACGTAAGAAGTTTAGAATAAACATGTTCTTGCTCCAAAATTTACAGATTTACAAATATTTGGAATTTACTTAGTCAAGCACACAGTCAAGCACACTGATTTCTCTAGTCTTTCTAAATAGTCACCCATCTAAATATCAAACAGGCTCAAAGCAGCTTAACTTCAGTTATCTAGAGAGAACTGCAGCTTTAAGTGGGACTTGACCATAAGTATTATTATTCTTTATTAGTTTGGCACAAAGTTATCAGATTGCTAATAAAGTAAATAATTGCAAAAAAAAAAAATTATATGAGATGTGATCAGAAAATATTTAGACTGAAGCTTCCAATTTTAAAAAAATTTAAAAATTCAAAATTCAAATTGAAGATGTGTGTGCAGCTGAGTAATCTATTATTAATGGAGATTCAGTCTCAATTTGTCTGACTGAAAAGTCAGTTATTTATTTCATTTGTCTAACTGAAAATACCTCACTGCTTACATCACAATACTGGAAATCGTTATTAATAATGAAGATTTGGTCTCGATTTGTCTGTAACCGAAAATATGTCACTGCTTATATCACAATACTGAAAATCGTCAATACATAGAATAAAGAACAACCCTGTAATTAGTTTTTTAAATTATTTTTTACTCTTGTCCTTTTTTCAGTCACAAGAGGTTAACTAAAAAGTTTACAGATAAACAAATACCTACAATTTTGTGTAAAATTTATGTGTAAAATATTCAAAATAATTATTTAATTGATAATTAATAGTTGCACACAAGATTTTATTTGAGGGGCGCAAAACTAAATTTCCATTTCAAATTGTTTTATTTTACCCCTTTAATTAATTTCAGGATTTTAAGATTCCTGATTCTTGATAATGGCCAAATGTATAACTAAAAGTGATAGATAGATCCAAAACATTTGGACAATACCATCACAAATTGAACCCATGTTGCATACTGATCTTTTCACAGTACCAAATCTATATAATGTTGTATACCCTTCTTACTTCTTACTCTGGTCGTCTTTTCTTCTGGCCGGCTTTGGTTCTATCTTCTAACATCTTGGTCTGGTATATCTTCTAAGGTTTGGTCTTCTATTGGGATTTCGGGTCTGGTTTCTGTTAGGGATCACTCCTTATCAGAAGCCCTGTGTCATTGTTAGTTTTTAGGTAATAAACACAAGACTTCGATTTACGTTGATGTTACTTTATTTGTAAATCCCCAACCAGACATTCTGCGCAGTGAGACTCACATCTTACAAGCTCGGCTTCTAACTTCTAACTGACTTAAACTTACTATATCCTTAAACCGGAAGAGGGCCTTCTATGGGGGTTCCGGTTCTCACGATTTATCCCCGGAAAGCAAGGTCAGAGTGAGGTCAAGTGTTGTCACTCACTCTCAAGGCCATCAGCTGCACTAATCGCCATAATGATTTCTACACTACCTTAAAAATGTATTAGGGTTCCAATAATTATGTAACACCCAGACCTCCATCCTTTCCTTTTAGAAGTCCGTCGCAGATGATGATGACGTCACTCCATGTCGTTCATCAGTTGTGGACCCTCTGATGGCTAATCAGTCCAATTCTGAACTTGCAGATGCGGTCACACACATTGCAAGAGAAATTTCCATCTGCATTCTGTGGTGCATGGCGATGAAGACATTGCTGCTATGCAGTGGCTGGCATGTCTGCTTGTGGGGCCGCAGAAGTGTTTCATATAATTCCTATGAATAGTACTTTATGAAAATTGACATTTAGTAGAGATGAGGGGGTGTATCATAGATTCAGAGAAGGGGGGGGCATGAGACCCTAACACTGGCTCTGTACACACACACACACACACACAGACACACACACACAGACACACACACACAGACACACACACACAGAGCTTTTATTTTATTGCTTTTGTCAATTTACATGGGTAGTTGTTCAAGTGTCAAGTTTCGTTCTTGGCTCACAATCTCGTGCCTTTAAGCATTAGCTGAAGGTAAAAATCAAATGCAATGGTAACAGGTTACCTCTGATATTATTAAGGAAATAGAGACTGCGTATTTTTAGATTATGTCTACTCAGTGAAACATACAAAAAGTCTTTGCAAATCTATCTAATAAATAATTGTAGTGTAGAGCAAACTTTTAAAATCATTCCTGACTAATAAATCACTGTATATACTTGAGTAGAAAACAACTTTTTGTAATGAACAACCCCTAATTTTTAGCCACGAAAAGCGGGTTAGCTCAGTCGGTAGAGCATTCGGCTAGAATCCACAAGTTTCCTAGTTCGATACCAGTCCTCGCCAACTCAGCGTATGAGTAGCTCAGGGATCTGTGCGGTAAAGTATGGAGCTGATGGTAGGTGTGGTGCTCCACCTCAGATGCTAAAACATTCTCCTTGATCCAGCGCTATTGAAAAGGGGATAGACACCCTCGCTGACTGGCTGATGCCGACTTTAGGCCGCCCCATCGACTATTATATATTGTGTGCAATGAACAGTTTTTCAAAAACATATCTCATGTAATGAATGACTCCTCGTTTTGGAGTTAAAAATTGGTCTTTAAATGTTGTTATTACCCTTATCCCCCACCAAAGAGAGACTACATATTGCACTCTTTTCTTAAAAATAATGTTGAAAAATAAACCTCATTTTGTCCCATTCCATGAGAATATCTTGGTCAGCCTATCAACTTTTCAACCGACCCTCACACACACACACACACACACACACACTCACACACATGTATATAAGTCATCCACAGACACAGTGTTTCGACATTTACGTCTCATCAGTGCGGCTCCACTTTTTAACAGCTACTTCTAGCCGGGAGCGAAACCCGACAGAATTTTCATTTGTCGAGCTCCTTACCCACTCGGCCACCAGAAACTGTCAGTCAGAGGCGAACAATTAATTGATACATACTTACATAGATGTATGTTTTTCAATCACCAGAGAACTCAAGTCTGTAAATGACAGGCAAGTAAATGTCTTACACTAAACAGTGAAAGTTTGATTAATATCTCCTCTACAGTGCTCTACCGAGTATTGGGAGCATATATATATATATATATATATATATATATATACATGAGAGTGGACTGAAAAGTTCATATGATGACATCATATCTGCTGTTGATGACTATTTTTGACCAATGGGATTCAAGCACTGCAACACCAATGGAAGTAGTGTGAGTATCACAAGTGTCCATCTGAACATAGCAATGGTTCAACCTGGAAATAGTTTGTCTGATGAGCAAACAAGGCGTTGAAGAAATTACAAAGTTCTCATTCAAATAATGACGTCATTGTTTTTGAATGCCCATCAATCCGAGAAGCATCACGAGAAGCGTTACGATTATTTAAAAGAAACAAAAAAATTCTTTATAGGCATTCCTTGGAAATTCCTTGGAAAATCGAAGCATAAAATCCAATGGAATCAGTTATTTTCCCAATAATTTTTAATTTCTAAAGCTATTTACTTAAAAAAAAAAAAAAAAATTTGTTGATAGACAAAATATTCAAAATGATTTCCTCAGTTGAATCATTGCTATGTTCAGACGGACAAGATACACCTGAAGAAGGCCAGTGGGTACAGTGGCTGAAATGCTGTATTTCTATATATAACAATAAAGATGAGGACAACAGTCCCAAAAATAAAAATAATACATATCAAGACTCATGTCAAAAATTCAGACAAATAATATCTATTGAAATTATTTGCTAGGATAACTTTGAAAAATGATCTTTTTGTACACTGACATATTGGCATAGAAGTGAACACATTCAGATGCTACTTTTTCCACCATCCAACACTACATATACATTATTGTCTCTCATCTCTTGTTGATTTGATTATAAAGTCAAGTATACTACTAATCTGTACGTATTTTATTTATTTGATTAATGGCTCTTTACCCTAATATTATTGTGCTACAAACTTAATAGATACTTCATCATCATCATCATCATCATGTTGTGTTACAATTTATGTGGAAGCATAAATTGTTGACAGACCCTGTAGTGAGAATTCAAGGGGGCCAGTGGAAAAATACCAGGACTGTTGGTAACCCTGACCCCTGCGTCACATGATTAATTAGTTTAGATTTTAGACACAACCTGACTTTTGAGGAGAGAGGATGTGCCTCTCCCTGTTGGGGGTTGATGTCTCATCCACGCAGAAGAATATGGGCTAGACTAAATAAAAATCTTGATCAAGAAAAAAAATGTCTTGTGAATTTAATTAAATCCAATGACTAAAGTTAGCCCTTAGTTAGAAGACAGCAACAAGACAACAAGATGACAGTCGGACAAGTTAGCAGAAGCAGTAAAGTAGAAATTGAAGAATAATTAAAGTTCCAATTACCGTCGAACTGGGAAGACAAGGCAACAAACGGTTGTAACTCTGAATTCAAACCTGGTCACTACTAGAATAGACCCAGGCCTACTTAGTGATCTATTTCAATTTAAAAAAAAAGAAAGAGAATCATGTTTCTTAATATTTACATTTATCCATGTAGTTTTTTCTTAAGAGTATTACAAGAATTGAAGTCAGTTAGTCTACTGTTGGTTTTAATAACAGCAGCTAAGTACAACTCAAGCAGTGTCCAAGACAGCTGGTATAAATAGGAATCAAGAATGATCCATCCATGAATCTGGGTGATTTGGGTGATTCCATTCCTTGAGTTCTGATTGGCTGCTTGACTGCTTGATTTAAATGACATTGTGGAGTCTTATATATACTTTGTCATTTTGCAGTGGACTTTGTAGCATTCAGGTTTGTATTTGAGTTACAACCGTTTGTTGCCTTGTCTTCCCAGTCCGACGGTAATTGGAGCTTTAAAGCAACAAGTAAGTCTCTCTCTCTCTCTCTCTCTCTCTCTCTCTCTCTCTCTCTCTCTCTCTCTCTATTACCAAGAACTTTATGAAGTAATACTCACACACTCTCGTTTATATACCTGACAATAGGGGTATACAACAGCTGTGCTAGAAACATGCATATCCATAACAATCTCTTGCCAACCATCCCTATCATTCATTGCCCTTGGTAAGTCCTCTGCGTAGCATCTAGTATCAGTGCAGAGCTGGTCAATGTAGGTCTTTGCTGTATGTACTGGGGTGCCCATGTGGTGGTTTCCATAGGAGAATGTCACTTATAAGTTTGTCCTTGCTTCTCCAACAGTGTCCATCATATCTTGCTCATCTCACTCAGATGGTTTGTGTGATAGGGGGTAAGTGGCTGTACATCTGTTTCCTTGTGGGGTTTTGTTTCCATGAATTGTTTAAGATGGTACACAGCCTTCTTGTGCAGTTTCCATCTAGCTTATTCTCTAGGCACTTCATTAGGATCCAAGTGGTGCAGCCATACAGTAGCCCTGATACAACTACAGCTTGGAAGAATTGTCACTTTAACTTGTTAGGGGATAAGTGGCTGTACATCTGTTTCCTTGTGGGGTGTTGTTTCCATGATTTGTTTAAGATTACACACAGGATTCGTGTACAGCTCCCATCTAGCTTATTCTCGAGGCATTTCATTAGGATCCAAGTAGTGTAGCCATACAGTAGCAGTGAATAGACACTCAATAAAGTCAATGAATTTTGATAATTTTAGTGTTCAATTTCATTCTGGCGTTTTGTTGTATACTCTTCTTTTTACTTCTATTTTTCTTCTGCTCATCTTTGGTATCTTACGTTCTTCTACTAGCATCTGGACCTAGTCTTGGGGACTTTGTGTCTGGTCTTCTAGGTCAGTCTTGTTTCCAAAACATTCATCAACCAAAAAACCATATTATTTATTTAAACTTTTATTTCTTAACTAAACATATTTCTCTAAATAATCACAGCGTGAGTGTGCAGTGAGTCTCACCTAAAGCAGTAACATCTTATCTGCCTGACGTCCAAGCTGAAACTGAGAGCCAACCAGGTCCCACGTGACTTCACGTATTTCGCGGGCCTTCTGTAATATTCCATGGAAAGTCCCGCCCATGATATGAAAAGGGGCCATCCCTTCAGAAATACAGGGGGTTGACAATAATCCATGCATAGATTATGTAGCAATTTTTCTTGCCAAGAGAAGGTATAAATAAAATTGTTGAGACATCTACCGACCTATGATCAAAGTAATCGTTTGTCCAGCTCATTAGTACAGCAAAGCTTTGGCTTAAATGGCCTTATAAATCAAAGTATGATGATAAGTGAAAGTGTGAAAGGTTCTAAGAATTATTTATTCTTTCTCCACATGGTGTTCTTTACTATTGTGTTGTCAAGACCTTTTATTGTAATGCATTTCACATATACATAAAAACAGCTTAGGAAAGAATTAGAGGATTTCAAAACAACTGAGATACCTGAAATGCATGCATATATATATATATATATAATATATATATACATATATATGCACGCACACACACACACATATATATATATATATATATATATATATATATATATGGGAATAAAATGAGGAAATTAATCTGACAGTATGTGGAGAAATGTAGAATAAACATGGGATGTTAGAATGGATGAAAATTTATTAGTCATAGTGTTGATGTTCAAACATTTCGGTTTATAGGACAATTTATATGACAATATAAAACTAGTGAAATAGAAAAATTTTCTTTTTTAAACATTGGTATCTATATAATATGTCACACCTTTTCAACATTTCTCCATGGACCAATCACGCCTTGGCTTTTCAACTTCACGTGTTCCAATCACATTTTGATTTTTGCTTTCGCATGTTACCAATCATGTCATTAACATTCAATTATGAAAGCTAATCAACAAACGGTTACAAACTTTTTCTACACATTTTCCAGACTCAATGCATTCAAAACATCCATTATCTTTTTAACTACATAAATCTTTAATCTCCTTGACTAGTTTTATATTGTCCTGAAGAAGGTTTCTTTATAAACCGAAATTTTTGAACATCGACACTATGATTAATAAATTTCCATCCATTGTAACATCATGTGTTTGTTCTACATTTCTCCATATATATATATATATATATATACACGAAAAGTTTCTTGGCAGTACAAAATTTTATTAGGACACGTAAAATCGAATTCATCATAAAAGCGATGGAAAAAATTTCTAAAAAGAAAGTTAGGGTACCCTTATAATTAGATGTATAATCTAAAATAAATTCTTTTTCCGGTCAATCCTCATCAGAGAAACACATTGAAAGTAGGAAATATGATGGTTGGAATAATTGAGAAAAAAGGTAAATTTTTTTTTTCCCCTTTTTCAATAAGAACGAGAAAATAAGAGAAATTACGAACCGTGTGGAGGGGTTTCGAAAATTTCTGGTTACACCACACGAAAGGTTGAGGCTTGAGGTGTTGAAGAGAAGCAACTGGTGAAACTGCTTTTGTGTACACGGAGCTGGTTGGATACGGGAGATATAAAGTGACTCAAGGACTTGTAGTTGGAGTTCACTGTTAGCACTGCTGAGGATGGAAAACATGGTTGGGTTGTATGCCCGAGCGCATGTGGGGTGACTTAATAAGTGCTGTCCAAAGCTCAATACCATGAATAAATATATATATATATATATATATACATGGTGACATGAGTTCAAATCTTGGACAAGGCTGTTTACATTTCACATAGCACTAATACTCTAGGGAAAGGTATGCATCCACTTATTCTCCCTCCAGATTAGTAGGGTGGAATGGGCTCTTTAACCATGATTAGGCAACCAGTCTAGAAGAAAGAAAACTTTGAATTCAAACCTGTTAAAAAATTAACTATGTCATATCCTACTTATGCAGTGGGGTTGATATATATATATATATATATATATATATATATATATAGGTATAGGGCTGGTGCTAATAAGTGTGGGCCCAATGTTTTGTTGAACTCAACAGACAATTCTTGTCAGACGAGTTTTTAAAAATCCTCTCTAATTGTCTAGCCATCTTTTTAATATCAATTTAAAAACCAATCAACATATTCTCAAATGCCTATAATTTCCTGCCAATTCTCCTCCCACCATTCCCCATAACATTTTTATAAACTTGTGAGACCCTCCTCCTACTTATTCATACTGCTACTGTTTGTTTAAAGAAACAATGGAAGCATCTCACCAGTTACACACCTGATGATGGCACTAAGTAGTGCAGAAAGTACTCATGTTAGAACCTTTGGTGGATTAATACACCAATTCCACCCTGATATTAAAAAGATGGCTAGAAAATTAGAAAGGGTTTAAAAAAGAATTGTCAGACAAGAATTGCCCGGAGAGTTCAACAAAACATGTTTAAAAGAAAAAATGCTGCCAAAATACACTTATTTTAATATATATATATATATAATACAATATATTTATTTTTTATTTTTTTGAAGGCAAAATAATGCAGATTCATGTTGAAAAACATATTTATCTGTATTATTTTGCCTTCAAAAAAATTTAAAAAAATATATATCATATTACATTTATAAATAATGCTTCTATCACACTATAAAAACAAACAAAAAATCTTTAATATATATATATATATAATATATATATATATATAATATAATATATATAATATATATATATATATATATATATATATATTCAAAGCAAATAGTGAAAAATAACAATTTATGTTTTTTACAGTTATATCAAAACTGTCATTTTTTAAAAATTGACTCCAAAAAATGACTAAAACCATTTGGTTAGCACAAGCTTTATGCATGCACACACACACACATACACACACACATACACACACACATACACACACACACATACATATCTATATGTAAAGGGATATGAATGCATATATGTGTTGATGTTTGTGAGTAAAAGTATACACAGATATATGGTAAACATGGGTATGTGTTTGTTCGCTTATGTGATTGTTATTATGATTGAGTTTTAAGCTTATGTCACAATGTATGTATGCACATGTGTTTATTCATATAGTGTGTGCATGTGTGTGAACGTATGGGGATAAGAAATATGACTGAAAAAAAAACCCAGTGAAAAACACTGATTTGTTGAAAATAATAGTTTATTCATATAACATGCTTTGTTTATACAGCTTCATTAAATACCATAAAATCTTCTTTTGAAAATGATAACAGAAATTGTTGATATAATTGTCATGTTTGTTTTTCTCAGTGGGTTTGTGACAATGTGTTTATTTATATATGCAGAGATCAACGAGTTTGATCAAGTATGTGGGCATGCTTATATGTTTATAGATATAAATGTGCATGCATGGGGGGTAGGAATTTATACTAGTGTATAAGTTTATCCCGTATATATATATTTTTATGATTATGTGTTTGTCAGGTTTAGTTCAGTTGGTAGAGCGTCCGACTAGGTTCCTGGTTTGATACTGATTCTCACCAGCTCAGCGTATGAATAGCACAGGAATCTGTGCGGTAAAGTGAGGAGCTCATGATAGGTGTGGCGCTCTACCTCAGACGCCAAAACAATCTCCTTGGTCTAGCGCTAGAGAAAAGGAGATAGACTCCCTGTCCGGCTGATACTGAGTTTAGGATACCCGACGACTTTACTTACTTTATATTACAGTTTATAGTAAATTTTAAAAAATAAGTGGAAGTACTCTACAATTAGCACCTAATAGTTATCATTCTTTAGAAACGATAATAACTTTAATAGACTTTACTTTACTTTATGTACTTATATACTTGTATGCCTGTGAAGGTATAAACTTATCTATATTATCAGGCCTAACTCCATCTTAATCATAGTTGGAAGTGTAAAATATATTGAAGTGGAAAACCCTCTTTTTTTTCCCACCATTTTTTTGTCTTGTTCAGTCATGAAATAAAACGCTAGATCAATATTCAAGAAGGGATCTCTAATCTGAGAAGACAGTTGGTTTATTCAAGAGGATTAGATCAACCAAATAAATGCCAGTGGAAGGAAAACACACACACACACACACACACACACACACACACACACACACACACATACACACACACAAACATGAACATTAGCATATAAAAAGATATATAACCACATGTATAAATCTAAATATAGACATAAGCATATATTATGTATACACAGTGGCATATTTATGGTACCGTAGATAGGACACATGCTCTGGGTGCCATTTAAAGGGGATGCCACTGAGAGGTACTGAGAGTAGGACCCTTCATCTGCATAAACTAGGGAGGTAGTTTAGAATTTCATGAGAGATCATTCAGTAAGTTAAAACTAATATATTCATATTATATTTTTGCTTGAAGGTAATTACAATGCATGTATCGCATAAAATTCGATACTTTTTTTTATAGAAAATGAACTTGACAAGTTTAATCCCGGCAAAGGATTGCTCAGTGTGTAGAACATTGTACAGACTGTTTCGACTTTCGATTTTTAAAGTCGAAAAAGTCGAAATAGTCTGTACGATGTTCTACACACCAAGCAATCCTTTGCCGGGATTACACTTGTCAAGTTCATTTTCTATAAAAAAAAGTATTGAATTTTATGCGATACATGCATTGTAATTGCCTTCAAGCAAAAATATAATATATACTTTGTTCAACAATGCTTCTAAAAAACAAACATCCAAAAATCTTAATATATTCATATTTGAGAAATTCCATCGGTCAAGATAGATCTGGGATCTTGCTCTGCTGAGTATAGAAAGTAAAGAAACAGAAAAAAACAAAAAACAGACTTTGACCATATCATAGACCAATTTGCATCAGTGAAATTAAGGAAGGTGCCATAATTTGTTAATTAAAAGGTAAACAAATTAACTCGTATTTTTTAGCTGATTACTTTGAATGTTGATAAAATCATATCAAATTATAATTATTTATTTTCCTTAACGGATTTTATTGTAATTATATTTCACATTTCAAATACAGTATAATTATGAATGATAAGATGAAAAATAGAATATGCACAACATTTATTGAATTATTTACTTAATAATAGTTTTTGATAATAATGTAATGTTTTGTTTTGAATTTAAAGTGAATGGTAATAAACATTAGCAACACTGACAGATTTCCCATATGAATTTGTTATGTATTAGAAATACATTAACGAGAAGATTGCGAGTGGTTGTAATAATAGTTTATTATTACAATAAATACAAATAACAAAAATGGCTCCCGGCCGTCAAGGTAAAAAGTCTCTGCGTGTAAAAGAAGGATTGGTAAAGATTACTTATCTTCTGGAGAGTTGTAGCACATGTGTTTACATCCGAGAATACGAAACAACGTTCGTGGTTGGAGATCAGCTCACATCACATACTGAGCTAATCTACCTGTTGTTCTTTTATACGTATTCATTTGCATACGTGAGGGGTTATCCGGTTACTTCCCTTTACAACAGAATTTAAATAAATAATTTAATAACAATATTAGTAAAAAACAACTTTCAAAAAAACTTTTCAGCACTCCCTTGTTTATAGATTTTTATACATTACAGGTATAAATAATATATGTGGGGTTGGCAAGAGTTTTAACATTTTAGGTTTAAAAGGTAGCTTGTTATTCCTGGCGTGTGTTCCTAGAGTTTGCTTTTAACCCCATCTTATTTGGAGGTCGCACTGAAAAAGGAATTCAAGGGAAGAAAAAGGAAGAGACAAAAATAAAAGATAGTTTTATGATTTTGGTTTTATTCTCAGGTCATAGCTACCATGTGGTAAGGAAATTCCTTCCTGGCCAGTGGTTGTGTCTCACCCCAGATAAGGCCTAAGTCTGAATGGCCAAGAGATTCTCTTGGGGGTCGGAAGAGGGTCCTTTTCCCTGCACATGCTCATTCTTCCGGTGTAAAGGCTTATGTGAGTTTGTTATTTTTTTATTTTTTTGTTATTTTAATTTTATTTTAATCCCCACATATACTAATAAACTTCTAAAGGCAAATGCTCACACTCAATGGATCATATGAATAACATTAATGAAAACTAATGTTAAGTCTCACATGCAGAGTATGTGTGTATGTGTGTATTGTGTTGTGTGTGCATGTGTGTGTGTATGTGCATGTGTGTATGTGTGTGTATGTGTGTGTTGTGTTGTGTGTGTGTGCGTGTGTTTTATTTGTAGGTAATTTCCTATATAAATGTAGTCGTAGGCATATAAACATAAATATTAATACTTTTTTAGATACAATTACTGAACTGTCCATCCAAGGCCAAAGACTGCTACTCAGAAAGAGCAAGCCAATCAGTAAGGACTATAAAAAATATTACACATACATGCATTTTCCTTGATGTATATATATAAAAAAAAAAAAAAATGGACACTCTCGTCGA
This sequence comes from Doryteuthis pealeii, assembly GCA_023376005.1. Lineage (NCBI taxonomy): Eukaryota > Metazoa > Mollusca > Cephalopoda > Myopsida > Loliginidae > Doryteuthis > Doryteuthis pealeii. The sequence continues at coordinate 25,883,231 of CM042153.1, forward strand.
TTTTCAATGCATGAGTGTTCATCCAATGAATGACCAACACAGTGATTTTTTTTTATTGTGGTGAAGGCTTGTGTAGGACCATTCCACACTTTTTGGCACAGTCGATAGGAAAGAATTGGTGCATCAAGGAATGCCACGAACCCAATCAACAACTGACCTCAGGAATTTTGAATTCAGAGTTATCCCTCTCCTAGACTGGTTACCTACCCAAGGTTAAAGAGCCCAGTCTGCCCTACTATTTAACCCATAGCTGGAGTGAGAATATATGGATTCATACCTTTCCCAAGGGTATTAGCAGTATGTGAAATGCCAACAGCTTTGTCTAAGAATTGAACTCGAACTGACGAGTTCATTTTCCAAGACTCTAGCCACTAGCTCACGCGCCTCCATGATATATATATATATATATCATGGAGGTGCGTGGGCTAGTGATATATATATATATATTCTGAATTTCACAATTTCAATCTTCAGGTGAGCAATGAAATGAATAAGAAAAAGAACATACAACATTTTCTTGTTTCTTAAAGGGGCGGAGTCTCAATGGCATAGTTGCTAAGGTGTCGGATTGTGATATCGTAGTAAGCTAGTTTGAACACCAGTTTTACTATTATATTCACTTTCTGACTTTTTGACTAATATGAACCCCTTACCCCCCCCCCCAGCTATGGGTTAAATAGTCCAACCTCTTTTCTTCTACAAAGATGGCTTTGGCATTAGATAACCCATGAAGGTTGATATACCATTAGACAAAGAAATCAAACCTTGTTTCCTAAACTGAAAATTTATCTCAAGATTAAGATTTTAGAGTGTGGAATATATTAAAAAGAAATATGATAGTGAAGCTTCATACCCAATCAAAATAGTTTCAGAAGTGCTTTGATCAATGGAAAACTCACTGGAATAAATGTGTTGAATGCTGAGGGACTATTTTAAAGAAAATTACTGTTTCATTCATTGCTCATTTCTGTCTTGGTTAATATAGCTTCAAACTGAAGATTCATTACAAATGTAAAATTTTAGGATGCAATGGATATTAAAAGGAATTTGATGGCTCAGCATCAACCCCTATCGAAAGAGGAGTTTCAGAAGTGCTTTGATCAATGGAAAACTCACTGGAATAAATGTGTTGAATGCTAAGGGGACTGACTCTTTTAAAGAAAATTACTGTTTCATTCATTGCTCATTTCTGTGTTAGTCGATAAAGCTTCAAATTGAAAATACATTACAAATGTAAGATTTTAGGATGCAGAGAATATTAAAAGAAATATGATGGTGCAGCTTCAAACTATATCTACAGAGGAGTTCCAGAGGTGCTTCAGCCAATGAAAACTCACTGGAATAAGTGTGGAATGCCAAGAGGACTGACTCTTTTAAAGAAAATTACTGTTTCATTCGTCACCCATTTCTGTCTTGGTCAATATAGCTTCAAACAGAAAATTCATAACAAGTGTAAGATTTTGGGATGCCAAGGATATTAAAAGAAATATGATGGTACAGCTGCTTCAGGCAATGAAAACTCATTGGAATAATTGAGTTGAATGCCAAGAGTACAGACAATTTCAAAGAAAATTACTGTTTCATTCATTGCTCATTTCTGTCTAGGTCAATATAGCTTCAAATTGAAAATGTATTATTAGTGTAAGATTTTAGGATGTGGTAGATATTTAAAAAAAATATGATGGTGCAGCTTCACACTATATCAAAAAGTTTCAGGGGTGCTTTGACCAATGGAAAAAATGCTGGAATAAGTTTGTTTCAAGAAAATTCATTGTTCATTTCGATTTTGATAAATACAGTTTCAATCTTGATAATCTTTGAACACATCATATATGTGTTTTGTTGTTAATACAGTACCAGTCATTGTATACTTCATCAATAGTGGAAATACAAAGCCTCTATCATTAATAATATTACTTGATAATTTTTGAACACATTGTATATGTGTTTTGTTGTTAATACAGTACCAGTCATTGTATACTTCATCAATAGTGGAAATACAAAGCATCTATCATTAATAATATTACTTGATAATTTTTGAAACACATTGTGTATGTGTTTTGTTGTTAATACAGTACCAGTCATTGTATACTTCATCAATAGTGGAAATACAAAGCATCTATCATTAATAATATTACTTGATAATTTTTGAACACATTGTGTATGTGTTTTGTTGTTAATACAGTACCAGTCATTGTATACTTCATCAATAGTGGAAATACAAAGCATCTATCATTAATAATATTACTTGATAATTTTTGAACACATTGTATATGTGTTTTGTTGTTAATACAGTACCAGTCATTGTATACTTCATCAATAGTGGAAATACAAAGCATCTATCATTAATAATATTACTTGATAATTTTTGAACACATTGTATATGTGTTTTGTTGTTAATACAGTACCAGTCATTGTATACTTCATCAATAGTGGAAATACAAAGCATCTATCATTAATAATATTACTTGATAAATTTTGAACACAATGTATATGTGTTTGTTGTTAATACAGTACCAGTCATTGTATACTTCATCAATAGTGGAAATACAAAGCATCTATCATTAATAATATTACTTGATAATATTTGAACACATTGTATATGTGTTTTGTTGTTAATACAGTACCAGTCATTGTATACTTCATCAATAGTGGAAATACAAGCATCTATCATTAATAATATTACTTGATAATATTTGAACACATTGTATATGTGTTTTGTTGTTAATACAGTACCAGTCATTGTATACTTCATCAATAGTGGAAATACAAAGCATCTATCATTAATAATATTACTTGATAATATTTGAACACATTGTATATGTGTGTTTTGTTGTTAATACAGTACCAGTCATTGTATACTTCATCAATAGTGGAAATACAAAGCCTCTATCATTAATAATATTACTTGATAATTTTTGAACACATTGTATATGTGTTTTGTTGTTAATACAGTACCAGTCATTGTATACTTCACCAATAGTGGAAATACAAAGCCTCTATCATTAATAATATTTACTTGATAATTTTTGAACACATTGTATATGTGTTTTGTTATTAATACAGTACCAGTCATTGTATACTTCATCAATAGTGGAAATACAAAGCCTCTATCATTAATAATATTACTTGATAATTTTGAACACATTGTATATGTGTTTTGTTATTAATACAGTACCAGTCATTGTATACTTCACCAAGAGGTGGAAATACAAAGCATCTATCATTAATAATATTACTT
>CM042153.1:25886671-25947659 GCA_023376005.1 Doryteuthis pealeii
TGTTTCATATAATTCCTATGAATAGTACTTTATAAAAATTGACATTTAGTAGAGATGAGTGGGTGTATCATAGATTCTGAGAAGGGGGGGGCATGAGACCCTAACACTGGCTCTGTACACACACGCACACACACACACACACAGACACATACACACAGAGCTTTTATTTTATTGCTTTTGTCAATTTACATGGGTAGTTGTTCAAGTGTCAAGTTTCGTTCTTGGCTCACAATCTCGTGCCTTTAAGCATTAGCTGAAGGTAAAAATCAAATGCAATGGTAACAGGTTACCTCTGATATTATTAAGGAAATAGAGACTGCGTATTTTTAGATTATGTCTACTCAGTGAAACATACAAAAAGTCTTTACAAATCTATCTAATAAATAATTGTAGTGTAGAGCAAACTTTTTAAATCATTCCTGACTAATAAATCACTGTATATACTTGAGTAGCAAACAACTTTTTGTAATGAATGACCCCGAATTTTTAGCCACAAAAAGCGGGTTAACTCAGTCGGTAGAGCGTTCGGCTAGAATCCACAAGTTTCCTAGTTCGATACCGGTCCTCGCCAACTCAGCGTATGAGTAGCACAGGGATCTGTGCGGTAAAGTATGGAGCTGATGGTAGGTGTGGCGCTCCACCTCAGATGCTAAAACATTCTCCTTGGTCTAGCGCTATTGAAAAGGGGATAGACTCCCTCGCTGACTGGCTGATGCCGACTTTAGGCCGCCCCGCCGACTATTATATATTGTGTGCAATGAACAGTTTTTCAAAAACATACCTCATGTAATGAATGACTCCTTGTTTTCGAGTTAAAAATTGGTCTTTGAAAGTTGTTATTACCCTTATCCCCCACCAAAGAGAGACTACATATTGCACTCTTTTCTTAAAAATAATGTTGAAAAATAAACCTCATTTTGTCCCATTCCATGAGAATATCTTGGTCAGCCTATCAACTTTTCAACCGACCCTCACACACACACACACACACACACACACACACACTCACACACATGTATATAAGTCATCCACAGACACAGTGTTTCGACATTTACGTCTCATCAGTGCGGCTCCACTTTTTAACAGCTACTTCTAGCCGGGAGCGAAACCCGACAGAATTTTCATTTGTTGAGCTCCTTACCCACTCGGCCACAGAAACTGTCAGTCAGAGGCGAACAATTAATTGATACATACTTACATAGATGTATGTTTTTCAATCACCAGAGAACTCAAGTCTGTAAATGACAGGCAAGTAAATGTCTTACACTAAACAGTGAAAGTTTGATTAATATCTCCTCTACAGTGCTCTACCGAGTATTGGAGCATATATAATATATATATATATATATATATATATACATGAGAGTGGACTGAAAAGTTCATATGATGACATCATATCTGCTGTTGATGACTATTTTTGACCAATGGGATTCAAGCACTGCAACACCAATGGAAGTAGTGTGAGTATCACAAGTGTCCATCTGAACATAGCAATGGTTCAACCTGGAAATAGTTTGTCTGATGAGCAAACAAGGCGTTGAAGAAATTACAAAGTTCTCATTCAAATAATGACGTCATTGTTTTTGAATGCCCATCAATCCGAGAAGCATCACGAGAAGCGTTACGATTATTTAAAAAGAAACAAAAAAATTCTTTATAGGCATTCCTTGGAAATTCCTTGGAAAATCGAAGCATAAAATCCAATGGAATCAGTTATTTTCCCAATAATTTTTAATTTCTAAAGCTATTTACTTAAAAAAAAAAAAAAAATTTGTTGATAGACAAAATATTCAAAATGATTTCCTCAGTTGAATCATTGCTATGTTCAGACGGACAAGATACACCTGAAGAAGGCCAGTGGGTACAGTGGCTGAAATGCTGTATTTCTATATATAACAATAAAGATGAGGACAACAGTCCCAAAAATAAAAATAATACATATCAAGACTCATGTCAAAAATTCAGACAAATAATATCTATTGAAATTATTTGCTAGGATAACTTTGAAAAATGATCTTTTTGTACACTGACATATTGGCATAGAAGTGAACACATTCAGATGCTACTTTTTCCACCATCCCACACTACATATACATTATTGTCTCTCATCTCTTGTTGATTTGATTATAAAGTCAAGTATACTACTAATCTGTATGTATTTTATTTATTTGATTAATGGCTCTTTACCCTAATATTATTGTGCTACAAACTTAATAGATACTTCATCATCATCATCATCATGTTGTGTTACAATTTATGTGGAAGCATAAATTGTTGACAGAACCTGTAGTGAGAATTCAAGGGGGCCAGTGGAAAAATACCTGGACTGTTGGTAACCCTGACCCCTGCGTCACTTGATTAATTAGTTTAGATTTTAGACACAACCTGACTTTTGAGGAGAGAGGATGTGCCTCTCCCTGTTGGGGGTTGATGTCTCATCCACGCAGAAGAATATGGGCTAGACTAAATAAAAATCTTGATCAAGAAAAAAAATGTCTTGTGAATTTAATTAAATCCAATGACTAAATTTAGCCCTTAGTTAGAAGACAGCAACAAGACAACAAGATGACAGCCAGACAAGAAGTTAGCAGAAGCAGTAAAGTAGAAATTAAGCAACAAGTAAGTCTGTATCTCTCTCTCTCTCTCTCTCTCTCTCTCTATCACCAAGAACTTTATGAAGTAATACTCTCACACTCTCGTTTATATACCTGACAATGGGGGTATACAACAGTTGTGCTAGAAGCATGCATATCCATAACAATCTCTTGCCAACCATCCCTATCATTCATTGCCCTTGGTAAGTCCTCTGTGTAGCATCTAGTATCAGTGCAGAGCTGGTCAATGTAGGTCTTTGCTGTATGTACTGGGGTGCCCATGTGGTGGTTTCCATAGGAGAATGTCACTTATAAGTTTGTCCTTGCTTCTCCAACAGTGTCCAGCATATCTTGCTCATCTCACTCAGATGGTTTGTGTGATAGGGGGTAAGTGGCCATACAGCTGTTTCCTTGTGGGGTGTTGTTTCCATGAATTGTTTAAGATGGCACACAGCCTTCTTGTGCAGTTTCCATCTAGCTTATTCTCTAGGCACTTCATTAGGATCCAAGTGGTGCAGCCATACAGTAGCCCTGATACAACTACAGCTTGGAAGAATTGTCACTTTAACTTGTTAGGGGGTAAGTGGCTGTACATCTGTTTCCTTGTGGGGTGTTGTTTCCATGATTTGTTTAAGATTGCACACAGGATTCGTGTACAGCTCCCATCTAGCTTATTCTCGAGGCATTTCATTAGGATCCAAGTAGTGTAGCCATACAGTAGCAGTGAATAGACACTCAATAAAGTCAATGAATTTTGATAATTTTAGTGTTCAATTTCATTCTGGCGTTTTGTTGTATACTCTTCTTTTTACTTCTATTTTTCTTCTGCTCATCTTTGGTATCTTACGTTCTTCTACTAGCATCTGGACCTAGTCTTGGGGACTTTGTGTCTGGTCTTCTAGGTCAGTCTTGTTTCCAAAACATTCATCAACCAAAAAAACATATTATTTATTTAAACTTTTATTTCTTAACTAAACATATTTCTCTAAATAATCACAGCGTGAGTGTGCAGTGAGTCTCACCTAAAGCAGTAACATCTTATCTGCCTGATGTCCAAGCTGAATCTGAGAGCCAACCAGGTCCCACGTGACTTCACGTATTTCGCGGCCTTTCTGTAATATTCCATGGAAAGTCCCGCCCATGATATGAAAAGGGGCCATCCCTTCAGAAATACAGGGGGTTGACAATAATCCATGCATAGATTATGTAGCAATTTTTCTTGCCAAGAGAAGGTATGAATAAAATTGTTGAGACATCTACCGACCTATGATCAAAGTAATCATTTGTCCAGCTCATTAGTACAGCAAAGCTTTGGCTTAAATGGCCTTATAAATCAAAGTATGATGATAAGTGAAAGTGTGAAAGGTTCTAAGAATTATTTATTCTTTCTCCACATGGTGTTCTTTACTATTGTGTTGTCAAGACCTTTTATTGTAATGCAATTCACATATACATAAAAACAGCTTAGGAAAGAATTAGAGGATATCAAAACAACTGAGATACCTGAAATGCATGCATATATATATATATATATATATATATATATATATATATATATATATTTATATGCACACGCACACACACACACACACACATACACACACACACATATATATATATATATATATATATATATGTCAGATTAATTTCCTCATTTTATTCCCATATATATTATATATATATATATATATATATATATGGGAATAAAATGAGGAAATTAATCTGACAGTATGTGGAGAAATGTAGAATAAATATGGGATGTTACAATGGATGGAAATTTATTAGTTATAGTGTTGATGTTCAAACATTTCGGTTAATAGGACAATTTATATGACAATATAAAACTAGTGAAAGAGAAACGTTTTTTTTTTAAACATTGGTATCTATATGGAATATGTCACACCTTTTCAACATCTCTCCATAGACCAATCATGTCTTGGCTTTTCGACTTCATGTGTTCCAATCACATTTTGATTTTCGCTTTCGCATGTACCAATCATGTCATTAACATTCAATTATTAATGCTAATCAACGAAATGTTACAAACTTTTTCTACACATTTTCCAGACTCAGCACATTCAAAACATCCATTATCTTTTTAACTACATAAATCTTTAATCTCCTTGACTAGTTTTATATTGTCCTGAAGAAGGTTTCTTTATAAACCAAAATGTTTGAACATCGACACTATGATTAATAAATTTCCATCCATTGTAACATCCTGTGTTTGTTCTACATTTCTCCATATATATATATATATGTGACGGAGAACGAGAAAGGAAAAAGAGCAAGACATTGTCTTGCATGCCGGGATCAAACTCGCGTCCTCCCGCATGCAAAAACAAATGCGATTTGGGCACTGGACGGACGCGAGGTTCGACTGATGTGCCCTGATGTTTGGGTAGATATGTCCATAAATGACAAGTGAGTCGAGCGCTGGGATCAGCAGCAGCAGAAGCAGTCGGCGATGAAGCGCTTTGCGAACGACCCAGTAAAGAAATGGATTTTAGTCCAACAGAAACAAAACTAAGTAGGAATTGTGATTTTGAACTGTTAAAGATTATTTCGACTACGACGATGCATTTTCCAGCTGCTAGATGAAGACGAAGAATGTGTTGACCAAAAGAAAGTCTGGCTTGTGAGAAGGACGGTGAACTCACTTGTTTTTGGTCCCCCCTCAGCAGGAACTTCTTGATTCGAATATCTATTTCCCCCATATATTCCCCCCCTTCTATAACATATATATATATATATACATGGTGACATGAGTTCAAATCTTGGACAAGGCTGTTTACATTTCACATAGCACTAATACTCTAGGGAAAGGTATGCATTCACTTATTCTCCCTCCAGATTAGTAGGGTGGAATGGGCTCTTTAACCATGATTAGGCAACCAGTCTAGAAAAAAGAAAACTTTGAATTCAAACCTGTTAAAAAATTAACTATGTCATATCCTACTTATGCAGTGGGGTTGATATATATATATATATAGGTATAGGGCTGGTGCTAATAAGTGTGGGCCCAATTAGAAAATTGTGAGTGGGGTCTTTTACTCAACAAAATCATTTCAATGTCAATGGTTTTTATAATGTCATTTTTTATAGATAGTATTTCCAACTTAGTCTTTCTTGTAAAATTGTTGACTGTAGGTATATCTTAATCAGTTTTAGATTTGAAAAACTTCTTTTATGTGTGTGGGCCTAATTTGAACAAATCTGTTTGATTGGCTTAGAACTGGCCCTCTATATATATATATATATATATATATATATATATATATGGAGATAGGATGGATGTAGTAGAATCCGACAGTATGAGGTAGGTAGAAGGATGGTGAACAAGAAATGAAAACTCAAAACAAATCAGAGAGTTGAAACATTTCGTCCGAATTCATATGGACATCTTCAGTCGAATAAAAATCATTCGACTGAAGATGTCCGTATGAATTCGAACGAAACGTTTCAACTCTCTGATTTGTTTTGAGTTTTCATTTCTTGTTCACCCTCCTTCTACCTACCTCATATATATATAATATATATATATATATATATATATATATATATATATGTTTGTTGAACTCAATGGAAAATTCTTGTCTGACAAGTTTTTTTAAATCCTCTCTAATTGTCTAGCCATCTTTTTAATATCAATTTAAAAACCAATCAACATATTCTCAAATGCCTATAATTTCCTGCCAATTCTCCTCCTACCATTCCCCATAACATTTTTATAAACTTGTGAGACCCTCCTCCTACTTATTCATACTGCTACTGTTTGTTTAAAGAAACAATGGAAACATCTCACCAGTTCCACACCTGATGATGGCACTAAGTAGTGCAGAAAGTACTCATGTTAGAACCTTTGGTGGATTAATACACCAATTCCACCCTGATATTAAAAAGATGGCTAGAAAATTAGAAAGGGTTGAAAAAAGAATTGTCAGTAGAGTTCAACAAAACATGTTTAAAAGAAAAAATGCTGACAAAATACACTTATTTTAATATATATATATATATATATATATATATATATATATATATAATATATTATATATATAAAGTAAAGTCGACGGGGTGGCCTAAAGTCGGTATCAGCCAGTCAGCGAGGGAGTCTAGACACTTTTCAATAGCGCTAGACCAAGGAGATTGTTTTTTAGCATGAGGTGGAGCGCCACACCTATCATCAGCTCCTTACTTTACCGCACAGATCCCTGTGCTACTCATACGCTGAGTTGGCGTGGACTGGTATCGAACTAGGAACCTTGTGGTTTCTAGCCGAACGCTCTACCGACTGAGCTAATCTATATATATATATATATATATATATATATATATATATATATATATTCAAAGCAAGTAGTGAAAAATAACAATTTATGTTTTTTTACAGTTATATCAAAACTGTGGCTAAAATCATTTTTTAAAATTTGACTCCAAAAAATGACTAAAACCATTTGGTTAGCACAAGCTTTATGCATGCATACACACACACACATACATATCTATATATAAAGGGATATGAATGCATATATGTGTTGATGTTTGTGAGTAAAAGTATACACAGATATATGGTAAACATGGGTATGTGTTTGTTCGCTTATGTGATTGTTATTATGATTGAGTTTTAAGCTTATGTCACAATGTAGGTATGCACATGTGTTTATTCATATAGTGTGTGCATGTGTGTGAACGTATGGGGATAAGAAATATGACTGAAAAAAAAAAGGGAAAAACACTGATTTGTTGAAAATAATAGTTTATTCATATAACATGCTTTGTTTATACAGCTTCATTAAATACCATAAAATCTTCTTTTGAAAATGATAACAGAAATTGTTGATATAATTGTCATGTTTGTTTTTCTCAGTGGGTTTGTGACAATGTGTTTATTTATATATGCAGAGATCAACGAGTTTGATCAAGTATGTGGGCATGCTTATATGTTTATAGATATAAATGTGCATGCATGGGGGTAGGAATTTATACTAGTGTATAAGTTTATCCTGTATATATATATTTTTATGATTATGGGTTTGTCAGGTTTAGTTCAGTTGGTAGAGCGTCCGACTAGGTTCCTGGTTTGATACTGATTCTCACCAGCTCAGCGTATGAATAGCACAGGAATCTGTGCAGTAAAGTGAGGAGCTCATGATAGGTGTGGCGCTCCACCTCAGACGCCAAAACAATCTCCTTGGTCTAGCGCTAGAGAAAAGGAGATAGACTCCCTGTCCGGCTGATACTGAGTTTAGGATACCCGACGACTTTACTTACTTTATATTACAGTTTATAGTAAATTTAAAAAAATAAGTGGAAGTACTCTACAATTAGCACTTAATAGTTATCATTCTTTAGAAACGATAATAACTTTAATAGACTTTACTTTACTTTATGTACTTATATACTTGTATGCCTGTGAAGGTATAAACTTATCTATATTATCAGGCCTAACTCCATCTTAATCATAGTTGGCAGTGTAAAATATATTGAAGTGGAAAACCCTCTTTTTTTTTTCCACCATTTTTTTGTCTTGTTCAGTCATGAAATAAAACACTAGATCAATATTCAAGAAGGGATCTCTAATCTGAGAAGACAGTTGGTTTATTCAAGAGGATTAGATCAACCAAATAAATGCCAGTAGAAGGAAAACACACACACACACACACACACACACACACACACACACACACACACATGAACATTAGCATATAAAAAGACATATAACCACATATATAAATCTAAATATAGACATAAGCATATATTATGTATACACAGTGGCATATTTATGGTACCGTAGATAGGACACATGCTCTGGGTGCCATTTAAAGGGAGTGCCACTGAGAGGTACTGAGAGTAGGACCATTCATCTGCATAAACTAGGGAGGTAGTTTAGAATTTCATGAGAGATCATTCAGTAAGTTAAAACTAATATATTCATATTATATTTTTGCTTGAAGGCAATTACAATGCATGTATCGCATAAAATTCAATACTTTTTTTATAGAAAATGAACTTGACAAGTGTAATCCCGGCAAAGGATAGCTCGGTGTGTAGAACATCATACAGACTGTTTCGACTTTCGATTTTTAAAGTCGAAAAAGTCGAAATAGTCTGTACAATGTTCTACACACCGAGCGATCCTTTGCTGGGATTACACTTGTCAAGTTCATTTTCTATAAAAAAAAGTATCGAATTGTATGTGATACATGCATTGTAATTGCCTTCAAGCAAAAATATAATATATACTTTGTTCAACAATGCTTCTAAAAAACAAACATCCAAAAATCTTAATATATTCATATTTGAGAAATTCCATCGGTCAATATAGATTCTGGGATCTTGCTCTTCTGAGTATAGAAAGTAAAGAAACAGAAAAAAACAAAAAACAGACTTTGACCATTTCATAGACCAATTTGCATCAGTGAAATTAAGGAAGGTGCCATAATTTGTTAATTAAAAGGTAAACAAATTAACTCTCATTTTTTAGCTGATTACTTTGAATGTTGATAAAATTATATCAAATTATAATTATTTATTTTCCTTAACAGATTTTATTGTAATTATATTACACATTTCAAATACAGTATAATTATGAATGATAAGATGAAAAATAGAATATGCACAATATTTATTGAATTATTTACTTAATAATAGTTTTTAATAATAACGTAATGTTTTGTTTTGAATTTAAAGTGAATGGTAATAAACATTAGCAACACTGACAGATTTCCCATATGAATTTGTTATGTATTAGAAATACATTAACGAGAAGATTGCGAATGGTTGTAATAATAGTTTATTATTACAATAAATACAAATAACAAAAATGGCTCCCGGCCGTCAAGGTAAAAAGTCTCTGCGTGTAAAAGAAGGATTGGTAAAGATTACTTATCTTCTGGAGAGTTGTAGCATGTGTGTTTACATCCGAGAATACGAAACAATGTTTGTGGTTGGAGATCAACTCACATCACATACTGAGCTAATCTACCTGTTGTTCTTTTATACGTATTCATTTGCATACGTGAGGGCTTATCCGGTTACTTCCCTTTACAACAGAATTTAAATAAATAATTTAATAACAATATTAGTAAAAAACAACTTTCAAAAAAACTTTTCAGCACTCCCTTGTTTATAGATTTTTATACATTACAGGTATAAATAATATATGTGGGGTGGCAAGAGTTTTAACATTTTAGGTTTAAAAGGTAGCTTGTTATACCTGGCGTGTGTTCCTAGAGTTTGCTTTTAACCCCATCTTATTTGGAGGTCGCACTGAAAAAGAAATTCAAGGGAAGAAAAAGGAAGAGACAAAAATAAAAGATAGTTTTATGATTTTGGTTTTATTCTCAGGTCATAGCTACCATGTGGTAAGGAAATTCCTTCCTGGCCAGTGGTTGTGTCTCACCCCAGATAAGGCCTAAGTCTGAATGGCCAAGAGATTCTCTTGGGGGTCGGAAGAGGGTCCTTTTTCCTGCACAATGCTCATTCTTCCAGTGTAAAGGCTTATGGGAGTTTGTTATTTTTTTATTTTTTTATTTTTTTTATTTTATTTTAATCCCCACATATACTAATAAACTTCTAAAGGCAAATGCTCACACTCAATGGATCATATGAATAACATTAATGAAAACTAATGTTAAGTCTCACATGCAGAGTATGTGTGTATGTGTGTATTGTGTTGTGTCTGCATGTGTGTGTGTATGTGCGTGTGTGTTGTGTTGTGTGTGTGTGTGCGTGTGTTTTATTTGTAGGCAATTTCCTATATAAATGTAGTCGTAGGCATATAAACATAAATATTAATACTTTTTAGATACAATTACTGAACTGTCCATCCAAGGCCAAAGACTGCTACTCAGAAAGAGCAAGCCAATCAGTAAGGACTATAAAAAATATTACACATACATGCATTCTCCTTGATGTATATATATATATATATAAACTGTATCCACCATAATTCCTAGAAAAATCAAATATTCAAATTCTCCAGATTTGTTAATAGCTCTATATCGTTCAGTGTCCTGAAAGTGAATTTAAAAAATTCTCTTCGAACATTTTTAAAAAATTCTCTGTTTTTCTCCAACGAATTTTTTTTTTTTTCATTCAAAATAAAATTTCACTCTGATGAAGGTTGAATTTTTTCTGTGTATGGAATATTTTTACATTTTTCTATTATTATTATTTCATTTCATTTATTTATTTAATAATAATAATAGTTTGAATCGTGTACACATAGATAAACTGACCAAAACACATGTGTAAGTGATATTGATTAAATTCATCTTTTATTATCCATTCTGTACTTTCTTTTCTTTATTCATTCTTCCTCATATCATCGGATTCAATTCCAATTCCATTTTTACATATATACATATATATATATATATATATTCTGAGTTTCACAATTTCAATCTTCAGGTGAGCAATGAAATGAATAAGAAAAAGAACATACAACATTTTCTTGCTTCTTAAAGGGGCAGAGTCTCAATGGCATAGTTGCTAAGGTGTCGGATTGTGATATCGTAGTAAGCTAGTTTGAACACTAGTTTCACTATTATATTCACTTTCTGACTTTTTGACTAATATGAACCCCTTACCCCCCTCCAGGTATGGGTTACATAGTCCAACCTCTTTTCTTCTACAAAGATGGCTTTGGCATTAGATAATCCATGAAGGTTGATATACCATTAGACAAAGAAATCAAACCTTGTTTCCTAAACTGAAAATTTATCTCAAGATTAAGATTTTAGAGTGTGGAATATATTAAAAAGAAATATGATAGTGAAGCTTCATACCCTATCAAAAAAGTTTCAGAAGTGCTTTGATCAATGGAAAACTCACTGGAATAAATGTGTTGAATGCTGAGGGACTATTTTAAAGAAAATTACTGTTTCATTCATTGCTCATTTCTGTCTTGGTCAATATAGCTTCAAATTGAAAATTCATTACAAATGTAAGATTTTAGGATGCAACGGATATTAAAAGGAATTTGATGGCTCAGCATCAACCCCTATCGAAAGAGGAGTTTCAGAAGTGCTTTGATCAATGGAAAACTCACTGGAATAAATGTGTTGAATGCTAAGGGGACTGATTATTTTAAAGAAAATTACTGTTTCATTCATTGCTCATTTCTGTGTTAGTCGATAAAGCTTCAAATTGAAAATTCATTACAAATGTAAGATTTTAGGATGCAGAGAATATTAAAAGAAATATGATGGTGCAGCTTCAAACTATATCTACAGAGGAGTTCCAGAGGTACTTCAGCCAATGAAAACTCACTGGAATAAGTGTGGAATGCCAAGAGGACTGACTCTTTTAAAGAAAATTACTGTTTCATTTGTCACCCATTTCTGTTTTGGTCAATATAGCTTCAAACAGAAAATTCATAACAAGTGTAAGATTTTGGGATGCCAAGGATATTAAAAGAAATATGATGGTACAGCTGCTTCAGGCAATGAAAACTCATTGGAATAAGTGAGTTGAATGCCAAGAGTACAGACAATTTCAAAGAAAATTACTGTTTCATTCATTGCTTATTTCTGTCTAGGTCAATATAGCTTCAAATTGAAAATTTATTATTAGTGTAAGATTTTAGGATGTGGTAGATATTTTTAAAAATATGATGGTGCAGCTTCACACTATATCAAAAAGTTTCAGGGGTGCTTTGACCAATGGAAAAATTGCTGGAATAAGTTTGTTTCAAGAAAATTCATTGTTCATTTCGATTTTGATAAATACAGTTCAATCTTGATAATTTTGAACACATCATATATGTGTTTTGTTGTTAATACAGTATCAGTCATTGTATACTTCACCAAGTAGTAGAAATACAAAGCCTCTATCATTAATAATATTACTTGATAATTTTTGAACACATTGTATATGTGTTTTGTTGTTATACAGTACCAGTCATTGTATACTTCACATAGTGGAAATACAAAGCATCTATCATTAATAATATTACTTGATAATTTTTGAACACATTGTATATGTGTTTTGTTGTTAATACAGTACCAGTCATTGTATACTTCACCAATAGTGGAAATACAAAGCATCTATCATTAATAATATTACTTGATAATTTTTGAACACATTATATGTGTTTTGTTGTTAATACAGTACCAGTCATTGTATACTTCATCAATAGTGGAAATACAAAGCATCTATCATTAATAATATTACTTGATAATTTTTGAACACATTGTATATGTGTTTTGTTGTTAATACAGTACCAGTCATTGTATACTTCATCAATAGTGAAATACAAAGCATCTATCATTAATAATATTACTTGATAATTTTTGAACACATTGTATATGTGTTTTGTTGTTAATACAGTACCAGTCATTGTATACTTCATCAATAGTGGAAATACAAAGCATCTATCATTAATAATATTACTTGATAATATTTGAACACAATGTATATGTGTTTTGTTGTTAATACAGTACCAGTCATTGTATACTTCATCAATAGTGGAAATACAAAGCATCTATCATTAATAATATTACTTGATAATATTTGAACACATTGTATATGTGTTTTGTTGTTAATACAGTACCAGTCATTGTATACTTCACAAAGTAGTGAAATACAAAGCATCTATCATTAATAATATTACTTGATAATATTTGAACACATTGTATATGTGTTTGTTGTTAATACAGTACCAGTCATTGTATACTTCATCAATAGTGGAAATACAAAGCATCTATCATTAATAATATTACTTGATAATATTTGAACACATTGTATATGTGTTTTGTTGTTAATACAGTACCAGTCATTGTATACTTCATCAATAGTGGAAATACAAAGCCTCTATCATTAATAATATTACTTGATAATTTTTGAACACATTGTATATGTGTTTTGTTGTTAATACAGTACCAGTCATTGTATACTTCACCAAGTAGTGGAAATACAAAGCCTCTATCATTAATAATATTACTTGATAATTTTTGAACACATTGTATATGTGTTTTGTTATTAATACAGTACCAGTCATTGTATACTTCATCAATAGTGGAAATACAAAGCCTCTATCATTAATAATATTACTTGATAATTTTTGAACACATTGTATATGTGTTTTGTTATTAATACAGTACCAGTCATTGTATACTTCACCAAGAGTGGAAATACAAAGCATCTATCATTAATAATATTACTTGATAATTTTGAACACATTGTATATGTGTTTTGTTTAATACAGTACCAGTCATTGTATACTTCACCAAGAGTGGAAATACAAAGCATCTATCATTAATAATATTACTTGATAATTTTGAACACATTGTATATGTGTTTTGTTGTTAATACAGTACCAGTCATTGTATACTTCATCAATAGTGGAAATACAAAGCATCTATCATTAATAATATTACTTGATAATATTTGAACACATTGTATATGTGTTTTGTTGTTAATATAGTACCAGTCATTGTATACTTCATCAATAGTGGAAATACAAAGCCTCTATCATTAATAATATTACCTGGGGGAATATCACCCTGTGTGGCATATTTTTTCTTTTTATTATTCTTTAATGGAAAGTCTTTAGCTTTTTTTTTCTTCCCCACCCCAGACAATTTATGACCCGTAGAGAATCTTAACAGGAAATCCTGAAAAACAGGATATGTATGGGGTAATAAGTGAAGAATATAAAATATTGACAAACCACTTAGTAATTGATGTCCATAAAGTCACCTCCACCTAATCATCTGACACTGCCCCCCATACCTGCCCCCTTGGGACCGAAT
This sequence comes from Doryteuthis pealeii, assembly GCA_023376005.1. Lineage (NCBI taxonomy): Eukaryota > Metazoa > Mollusca > Cephalopoda > Myopsida > Loliginidae > Doryteuthis > Doryteuthis pealeii. The sequence goes on from CM042153.1 coordinate 25,901,022, forward strand.
ATGCAGTAATTTGCGGGTTTCAACAAAATGACAATTATCTGACATAATATCTTGTTCATTGTGGCTGACCGCTGCCATAATTTGATGTCTGTTTGCCCGTTGAAGAGTTAGACTGATTCTAACAGACAATTTAATGAGTCATTACTTGTGTGATATACCTCAAGTTGCTGTGCACCTGCATAGCTTTCCTTCTTTCTCAATATTTTCTTTGATGGAAAGTAGAAACTAAACGAATAACTTATCATTAGCAATATAATAATTATAGTTTATAAACCTAATGTATGTTTAAGTGTCATGCATATAACCACAGTGTAAGTTGGTAATTGTTAGAAGATGTATTGTAGTGATTTAAAAAAAAATTTTTTTAATCACTCTATCTATCTTATATTTTTCAAGGTTTTGACATTCAACATTTCAGCACTATTTTACTATTCAATATAAGCCTCATATCTCAATATAAGCACTATTTTATTATACAATGTAAGCCTAATATTTTAACCTAAGCACTATTTTACTATACAATGTAAACCTAATATTTTAACCTAAGCACTATTTTACTATACAATGTAAACCTAATATTTTAACCTAAGCACTATTTTATACAATGTAAGCCTAATATTTTAACCTAAGCACTATTTTTTTATACAATGTAAGCCTAATATTTTAACTCTGAGCACTATTTTACTATACAATGTAAACCTAATATTTTAACCTGAGCACTATTTTACTATACAATGTAAACCTAATATTTTACCTAAGCACTATTTATTATACAATGTAAGCCTAATATTTTAACCTAAGCATATTTTATATACAATGTAAGCCTAATATTTTAACCTAAGCCTATTTTATTATACAATGTAAGCCTACTGAGCACTATTTTACTATACAATGTAAACCTAATATTTTAACCAAGCACTATTTTATATACAATTAAACCTAATATTTAACCTAAGCACTATTTTATTATACAATGTAAGCCTAAATATTTAACCTGAGCACTATTTTACTATACAATGTAAACCTAATATTTTTAACCTAAGCACTATTTTATACAATGTAAGCCTATATTTTAACCTAAGCACTATTTTATTATACAATGTAAGCCTAATATTTTAACCTGAGCACTATTTTACTATACAATGTAAACCTAATATTTTAACCTAAGCACTATTTTATTATACAATGTAAGCCTAATATTTTAACCTAAGCACTATTTTATTATACAATGTAAGCCTAATATTTTAACCTGAGAACTATTTTACTATACAATGTAAACCTAATATTTTAACCTAAGCACTATTTTACTATACAATGTAAACCTAATATTTTACCTAAGCACTATTTTACTATACAATGTAAACCTAATATTTTAACCTAAGCACTATTTTATACAATGTAAGCCTAATATTTTAACCTAAGCACTATTTTATATACAATGTAAGCTAATATTTTAACCTGAGCACTATTTTACTATACAATGTAAACCTAATATTTTAACCTAAGCACTATTTTATTATACAATGTAAGCCTAATATTTTAACCTGAGCACTATTTTACTATACAATGTAAACCTAATATTTTAACCTAAGCACTATTTTATACAATGTAAGCCTAATATTTTACCTAAGCACTATTTTATTATACAATGTAAGCCTAATATTTTAACCTGAGCACTATTTTACTATACAATGTAAACCTAATATTTAACCTAAGCACTATTTTATTATACAATGTAAGCCTAATATTTTAACCTAAGCACTATTTTTATTATACAATGTAAGCCTAATATTTTAACCTGAGCACTATTTTACTATACAATGTAAACCTAATATTTTAACCTAAGCACATTTTATACAATGTAAGCCTAATATTTAACCTAAGCACTATTTTATTATACAATGTAAGCCTAATATTTTAACCTGAGCACTATTTTACTATACAATGTAAACCTAATATTTTAACCTAAGCACTATTTATTATACAATGTAAGCCTATATTTTTAAGCACTATTTTTATTATACAATGTAAGCCTAATATTTTAACCTGAGAACTATTTTACTATACAATGTAAACCTAAAAATTTTAACCTAAGCACTATTTTATTATACAATGTAACCTAATATTTCATGCTATGCACTATTTTACTGTACAAAGTAAGTTCGATATTTCAAGCTAAACACTAAGGATACCCAATTTTGTTGTCTGCTAGGTTTTTAAAAACAAATTAAGATTAATTAAATCTATTATTTAAGGTCAAACTTTTGTCTAAAATGATAAGTAGTAACATAATGGCCATCATTAAAAAAAGAAAAATATCATTACATATGCAGTTTTTGTTTGGTGAATTTCGATGCGATCCGCCATTAACGTTCTTTTTCAAGGGTTTTAAAGCGCTTGTTTACAAGTTGAATGTTACATTCGTGATTGAAAAAAAATTACCAAAAATCAGGTAATTATCCGATTTTAATGAAATTTTCAGTATTGATTTATCAATTAATGAATTTTATAATGCATCAGTTATTTTATTTCAAAACTTTAATTTAGTATTTTTGCTATGAAAAATTAATATATAAAATTCATTTAAAATATGAAAAGCCTGATGTTAAGTTTAAGATGTTATATTCTTAGATTCTAAAAATAAATATCTATTTAATGCAAACCTTATTTTATTACTTAAAAGTATACTTTTTGAAGAAAAACTCTGTTGAAAATGTCCCCTCCCCTTTTTAAGCAGAAAAAATATCGATGTATAATTTTTTCTTTTATAAGATAATAGCCAATTGAATAATTATCGAAATGAGTAAAAAAGAAATCCCAAAAAAATTAATTATTTATTATTTTTTTACATTTTATTTTTCGATTTTCAGTACTTATTTTCTCATAGAAAAGCCACCGTAAATTTTTTTTTTGTTTCTATTCATAACTTCGGCCTTTTATCTCTTTATTTATACTGTAATTAGAAAACTAAAAGACCAACTTGAAAAAAAAGTTACGCCCCCAACATAAGGGGGTCAAAATTAAGTGACCTGAAAAAAAATGAGAATTTTTGAAATAAAATAAATAATGCATTATAAAGATCATTCATTGATAAATAAACACTGAAAATTTCATTAAAATCTGATAATTCCCTGATGTTTGGTAAATTATTTTCTGTAGGTGGGGCTAAAGTCATTTTGTCAAAAATGCAATTTAGTCTCATTTTGGGTATCCCTACTAAACACTATTTTATGATACAATATAAGCCTGAGATTTTGAAGACAGTGAGATTACATGAAGGATTCATTCACAGCCTTTCTTTTATGCATCCAACTATTCTCCCTACAGCTATGGGTAAATAGTATGGTAGATTGGGCTCTTTAACCTTGGTATGGTAACTTGTCTAGGAAAAGGAAAACTCTGAATTCAAAACTGTTAAACTCTGCTTAAAAAATTGACCTTGTGTCACATTCTGCTCATGCGGATGGGTTGGCACACACACACACACACACACACACACACACACACACACACAGAGTACATGAGTACATGAATACATGATGATTTTAAAAAGATTGATAGTAAATGATCTTCTAGCATTTCTAGCTGTGACATATTGGATTAGTTGGCAAAGGTTAACAGATTCACTGGAAAGTTACAAGTTCAGTGTATAGGTCAGAAGAATACAATACCAAGAATACAAAATCACAGGTGCTGAATGTGACTTGTATGAGAGGTGAACAGCATTCTCTCTCAGAAGATGATTGGACATGACACTCTTGAAATTTAACATATTCCCAAGGAGGGCATGAAGTTATGAAGCCAAAATGGGACAAAACAAAAGAAGAAAAACAAAAATTAGTCTGAAATAATCTGTACACAATACACCTTGTCTAAAAAAATCAAATTCAAACCAGAACTTAATAAATAAATGTTTTTTCTTAAGAGTTTTTTTTCACACTGTTCCATTTGATTTTTTTAAACAGATCTATTTGACCCATAGATGGGACCCTAACAGGTACTACCACTCCGGGTCAAAGTGGATCTGGGAGTAATAACAAAGAAGGGGTACTCAACACTCCACAGATTTCCAGAATTGGAGTGTTACTATCAGATACAGTTTAGTATCATACCCAAGACACCTCTTTGTTCGGGGGAGGGAGGGAGGAGGGGTTTTAGCTCTCTGCAGGGGATACAGTCAGCATATTCTTAGCCCCAATGACAGGGGGTGGAAACTTCTGGTCAGGTATAGCATTAAAAATAAATCTATCTTTATTGTTAAATCTTACCAAATTTTCTATCCAAGATTGGATCTTATCTATTTGAGAAATGTATAGCTCAGTCGGTAGAGCGTTCGGCTAGAAACCACAAGGTCCCTAGTTCGATACCGGTCCCCGCTAACTCAGCGTATGAGTAGCACAGGGATCTGTGCGGTAAAGTAAGGAGCTGATGGAAGGTGTGGTGCTCTACCTCAGATGCTAAAAACAATCTCCTTGGTCTAGCACTATTGAAAAGGGGATAGACACCCTCGCTGACTGGCTGATACCGACTTTAGGCCGCCCCGTCAACTTTTGTTTGAAATTAATTGTAGCCTTCAAGAAAAGCACAGACAATAAAACATATATCTTTAACCTTATATGGTATTCTTTTTGTCAATATAATGTGCTATTCATAGAATTCCATCCCTGCCTCCTACCTTAAAAAACGCTTGGTGGTGATAGCTGAAAAAACCCTCCCTATGAATGAAGTCCCTAGCTGAAGTGGTGCCTACTGAAGCACTTAAGGCGTTTTTCCTGAAAAGTTAATGCGATATTTTACCCTCTCCAGCCTTTTTTTGACAAGTAAATGTAAATATTTTAACCCCCTCCCCTCTTTAAAATATTTCAAGGGAGGGGGCTAAATATTTACATTTACTTGTCGATAAAAATATGGTTTATTTTTAACGCCTTCAAACCATTAGAAAAAAACTAAATTTGGTAGAGATGGTGTTGAAAACAAAACAAAGACCAAAAACCAAAACAAAAAGATAAAAGAGTATTTAATTAAGTAAATGTAAATATTTTAACCCTCCCCTCTTTAAAATATTTTAAGGGAGGGGGCTAAATATTTACATTTACTTGTCGATAAAAATATGGTTTTTTTTTAACGCTTTCAAACCATTAAAAAAAACTAAATTTGGTAGAGATGGTGTTGAAAACAAAACAAAGACCAAGTAAATGTAAATATTTTAACCCTCCCCCTCTTTAAAATATTTCAAGGAGGGGGCTAAATATTTACATTTACTTGTCGATAAAAATATGGGTTATTTTTAACGCCTTCAAACCATTAAAAAAAAACTAAATTTGGTAGAGATGGTGTTGAAAACAAAACAAAGACCAAAAACAAAAAACAAAAAAGATAAAAGAGTATTTAATTGTTCAGCAAATAGTTTATTCATTGATAGTGGGCAACTAGTTCAGATAGAAATAGCCATTGAATAATCAATAGAATGTGGATCATTTCCAGGCATCAACAAGTTACTTCAAATATAGATATCCAAATATTTATATATGTGACTTATTATTTTATATTCTGCAGTCAGTACTGCTACTACAGGTGGTTTAAATAAAGAGAACAAATCTATATAGTACAGAGAACTGGGTCAGAATACACTGACATAGCAAAATGAAATAAATGCACGAGGGTCGGCTGAAAAGTTCATATGATGACGTCATATTTGCTGTTGACTTTTTTAATGAATGGGATCCAAGCACTGCAACAATGATGGAAGAAGTGCGTGAACTGCAAATGGGGACTGAAAACTGATTCAATTTGTTCACATTTTATGAGAATACCCTGGCCAGTCGATGAACTTTTCAGCTGACCGTTGATGCACTGACATTCAAATTGGTCTTTGAAATATTAAATCCACTGCTATCCTCAACAACCCCACCCACCCCAAAATGATGTGTCTCTCAAACAGAGATGCTGGTAGATACATGTCCTGTGTCTCTGACGCTCAAAAATCTAAAAGGACGCAGTAAAATCGTATTTTGTCTTCCCTCACCATTACAAGCTAACTGTAAATACATTTCAATAGTTTCTTATAAATGAATTACACAGGATAGGTTACAAGGTAGGAGTTAGACGGCTTTAGTTGGGATGCGTAAATTTGCCCCAAGCTAACTGTAAATACATTTCAATAGTTTCTTAGTAATGAATCATACAGGATAAGTTACAAGGTTGGAATTAGATGGCTTTTGTTGTTTCCACAGATCATAAATAAAAACCCTACAATCTATTAAGAACTTTAGTTGGGACCCATTAATTTTCCCGGGGTCTCATTCAAAGCAAATATGTCTACCCCAGGGTGCACTAAATGAAAAAGCTATCAGCATCACTGCTCAAACAAGCTTACCCAGATAAGTTAAACAAACTACTTTTGTGCAGAGTTTGCCAAAGATTATCTTGCGTTTGGAGGAGTAAAAGAATAAGGTAAATTTTATTAAATTTTAAAAAAACACATCATGTTGGTATGAACCCTTAAAAACCGAGTAGACTTGAACACCTAATTAAAAAAAAAAAAAGAATCAGGTAGATTTGAATCCTTAACTAAAAAAAAAAAAAAAGAAAAAAGGAATCCAGACAATTTGAACCCTTCTTTTAAAAAAAGGGATTCAGATAATTTTTAACCCTTTATAAAAGGTAATTATTAATTTTAAAAAAGATATTAGATTTTAACACTTCATTCAAAAAGAGGAATCTTGTAGATTTGAACTCTTGATAAAAGAAATTAAAAAAAGGATTTCAGGTAAACTTGAACCCTTAATAAAAAAAAGGGGGAAATCGGCAGATTGAATCTTTAATTTTAAAAAAAAACATCAGGTAGGCTTGAACTTTTAAAAAAAAAAAAAAATCAGATAAATTTGAACTATCAATAAAAAATAAATGAAAAATAGAATAAAATAAGATTTAAAAAATGAAATAAAAGAATTCTTCTAATTTAAAATGGTATCAAGTACATATGAACTCTTGATTTAAAAAAAAAGTCAAGTAGATTTGAGCCTTTGATAAAAAAAAGGGGACAATTAGCTACATAGAACCCTTAATAATAATGAAAAAGAAAGACAAATGAGGTATTCTCTATCTTTATTGCTAAATCTTACCAAATTTTCTATCCAAGATTGGATCTTATATATTTGAGAAATTTATTCATATATAAAATTTGTTTGAAATTAATTGTAGCCTTCAAGAAAAGCACAGACAATAAAACATATATCTTTAACTTTATATGGTATTCTTATTTCAATATATTGTCATCCAAATAATTAGTTATTTTTCTATTTGTATCTAAAGTTAAATATGAATATTAGTTATGGATACAAAAAAAATGTAATCATATGTGATAAACATGATTAGCATGCAAGCATAAGGTGATGAGGAAAAACAAAACACAGATTTTAAGTTTCAAAATTGTATTGAAAAAAGGAACATGAAAGGCGAGGAAAAGATAGAGATGAATTTAAAGGATAATTTTGGTGATAGTTGTGTCTTGAATAAAAAGTCAGTGAGTGTCCGATGGCCGAACCAGTTGCAGTTTAGGTAGAGAGGTGGGCAGAAGAACCAGTGGTAGTGGTTAGGTGTTGGTAGGTGAGTCGAGTCTTGCGTTGTTTGGTCATAGTTAGCGGTTGTGTTCCTTGTATCAGTCGGTGTATTTATTGTTGTTGTTGTAGGCAGAATTTTGTGTTTGGTATCCTTGTATCATGTATAATAGTAGGAGAATTGGTACCACTCCTTTAAGTGAGGATGGTTGGTGAGAGCAGGGGTTGGGATGTGTGGAGGTCGGCCGCCTTGTGATGTATCTTCGCTTGCGATCTCTCGTTTGGTGTGCTGTTGACTTGACACCTGGACCTCTGTGTGTGTCGGCTTTTCAAAGCTGTTTATTTATAGAAAGCCGCGGCCCAAAAATTGGATGAAAATGCGAATTTTATTTACAAATTTTATTTTCTTTAATCTCAGGAATTGATTATCAAAGCGGAACTCCTGATCGGAGCCCATGCACAGATATGTGTTAAAATGGTCATTCTGTTTTAGGCTACGATGGAGTGAACTTCCGATTTGGCGTCTACGCCTTATGTTTGTTTTGTTGGCGAGTGTATGTATCTTTTATCATTGCGGTATGTGTGCGAATTGAAATGCTGAATTAGTGAATCGGGAGATATCTACATTTGCTTATGCAACACATATAATCATGTTTTTTGGCAATTCAATTAAGATAATCAGAATGTGGTCAAAAACTGAACTAAGTACCTGGATGAAGGCAGTTGAAACAATGCTCTAACGACACACAGATTATGAAAAACTTAAAATGGCCAAAATCTTCATCTTATATTGAGATTCCAGAATTCTCTAAAATATATTCAAACAAAAATATTCCTATCCGCTAAGTTCACAAACCTTCACTGACAGTAGTCATCACACACTGACCTACATCCTGACTATCAAATTTCTTCAAAGGCAACAAACTGACCCCATAAAAATACCATACCCCACAAATTAAACCCATCCATCCTTTTTTCCCTTTTCCTCTCTATACCACATACCCAAACCCTCTCCTCTTTCCATCCCTTACCAGCACCAAAAAAAAAACAAAAAAACATTACTTTTTCAGTATCCAAGCAGACTGTAAAAACATTTGTCTCACAATAAATTCTTAGTAAGCCTCACTAAATACTGAGGTCAAATATCAATTGAATTTAGTTGCTGTGTTGTTATATCCACCTTTTCCTTTATTTTCAACCACAAAACTATATATGTAGAAATTTCACAGCTCATTGATTTTTGGTGGCCTTCACTATGTTATATAACCAACTGATCACATTAAAAATTATATGATGTTTACTAAAAGAAGAGGAATGCTCCTTCAATTTGAGGATAAGGCCCATTACTCCCTACATCTTACAGATCTTAGAAAAGGTCTGAATTCTGAAGAATAAAGAAAGAATAAACACTTTTTTTCTCTATTCTTCAATATTTGCACTTATCCCATCTGATTCCATTAGCTTTTTACTCAGTCCACTGTAGAATTCAGACCTTCCCTAACGTCTGTAAGAAATATTATTAGAAAAATTAGGGATAAATTATCTGCCCTTGGCACCAGGAGGCGAATCATCACTATATGATATTGAATTCCAAACTAAGCCACTTATAATGTTGAGCCAAAGACGTCTAAATCTGGCCGTTCCCAAAAACTTCAAATAACTTCAGCAGATAAGTCTAGTTGAAAATGCCATTAAGTTTGCAATTTGTACCTTTCTAAATATATGTTTTTTATCTCCAATTGTTGTTGTCGTCTTCATTCAAATTTAATTGCCTATCTCTTAACCTGGGAAATTATATGATGCTCAGACAAAAAGATCATAATATGGAGTAATGGGCCTTATCCTGCTATGCTAGCCCATGATGTGTTTACAGAGGGTTTGAATTTAGTTGCCCTTCTTTTAGACTAATGGCCCTACCAAAGCTAGAGAACTTATTCTACCCTATTATTTTATCCATGGTGAGAGCTTTGTGGATAGACTATAGGTTGGTTTCAGTTTCAGTTTCTTTTTTAATGGCATATCAACCTTTATGGGTCATTTAATTGCCAAACTATCCTTTTTAGAAGAATAGAAGTGGTACTATTTAACCTATTAGTGTTAGTATATAATTTAATTCTAAGACTAATAGCAACAAATAAATGAATTAAAACTTAGTTTAATTCTAACCATTTATTAAAGACCAAATAAAACAATGACTAACAACATAAAGTCCTTCCTGTGTATAAAGTCAAGTTTGAGAGACTTACTGGTGTGATGGAGAGGATAGCTGGTATCTTCTGACTTAGTGATTTCTTAGAGAGAATTTTAGGTAAATGTGCAGCTGGGAGCTTGTCTGTAATCTATCTGCTGATTTTTTGGTATTTTGTGCAAAAACTTCTGGGCTTATCACGTGATTGGTATGTCCAATCACAGAAAGCCTCTCCCTCACTTAACTCCACACACAGGAATAAACATTTTACTGACCCAACAAACCCATAGCTGGAAGGGTGAGGAGGTTCATACCTTTCCCAAGTGTATTAGTCTGAAAGTGAACGTAATAGTATGACTGGATATTGAACTCCCTTACTACAATGTTGCAGGCCAGTACTTTAAAATGATAATAATGAAATTTATTGTGTACAGTGCTCAGGTGCACCACAACTCATCAAAGTCTCATGTCAAGTACACAGAATAATGTAGTGTCAGGAACATGAACAGTTTATAGTAGTAATATGCATCTATGTGTGCGTGTGTGTGCATATGTATGTGGAGAGCAGCATCAGGTATATTGTCGGCGGACTATAGGAAGCATGGAGGCTTTGAAAGACTCAGTGCTTCGGCAGCCTACAACAGACGCGGGCAGTTTATTCCATGTCTTCGCAATTCTGAGCATGAAAAAATGTTTCCGAAAGTCACGTGAGCAGTGCTGTTTTTAGGTACTACACCATGGGGACCACCCCCCTCCACTATTGGTTGGAACCCTAAACGTTTCAGTATTCAATCCTTAATATATAACCCACATTACACTTAACTAATGAATAATTAATAAACAGAGTAAAATTTAATCTTGTTAAACAAGAGAAGTAATAAAGTTGGGTAAAATGATATTTTTTTTAAAAAGGAGTTTCTCTCATGATAAATATTAAATTGGATTAGAATTGCAAATATATATATATATATATATGTTTAAACAGATAAACACTTCATATTTAGTTGCAATATCAATGTCTTAAGAGCCAATGTATCAATGTAGTTCAAATTCATTTTGAATATTTCATGTAGATCTATTTCATCTACAGATGTGTGTGTGTGTGTGTGTGTGTGTGTGTGTGTGTGTGTGTGTGTGTGTGTGTGATGCATGCACATATGTATATATACAGAAGCTACATAAAACAGTCAGTCTAGAATATCTTGAAAAAGTAAGGTCATGCTTCCGAAATATTGAATGAAATAAAATTAAACTTAACACTTAACATCCAACAGAGTTTCTGATTTATTTCACAGCCCATGCTTCACACAAAATCCAAAAAAATATATACTATAGACATATATATAGACATATAGACATATATATATATTATATATATATATATATATATATAAAACATATATACAAATATAATATATTCACAGTGAGAACTAGACTCACCAGATTTGTTTTATTTAAACTCATTTTTTTTAAACACAATTTTTTTCTATTTAACCCATAGATGGGACCCTAACAGATACTACCACTCCGGGTCAAAGTAGACCTGGGAGTAATGGTGATGAAGGGTACTCCACACTCCCCAGAGCTCCAGAACTGGAACTTCACCATTAGATGTAGTTTAACATTATACCCAGGTCACTAAGACCCTCAGCCACAGCCTTCTAGCACATGTATGATAAAAAGGAATGGGTGTTTGCCATAAGGGCAATAGGATTGGGACAATCATATAAGTGCTATGGCAGGCATGACTGTCTACCCTAAGTAAAGGCCAAGTGGAGTGTTGGAGTGATGGACTCCTCAGCCACCATAACTTGATCCTTAAGCATCAAAGTCCGCCACCCAAGGCTAACAAGTGGCCACATTGGGGGAATTTGACTCCTCTGTAGAGGTGCAGTCGGTGTATTCTACAGTCCTAGTTGACAGGGTGGATAAAAAGAAGGACTGACAAAGTTATGGTCAGCTTATATAACTTAAAATCCCACTCATAGGGTGTGTATCAGGGAGTATCAGAAATAATACTTTAATCCCATGTTATAAATTTAATGAATTTAACGGTCCTCATGGTGCAACAGTTATTATTATAGGAATTGGACTCAGTTACCAGAGTTCAAATCCTGCATGAGGCTGTTTGCATTTCACATTGGGCTAATACCCTTGGGAAAGGTATGAATTCAACTATTCTGCCTCCAGCTTTGGGTTAATGGTAGGGCAGACTAGGCTCTTTAAAACCTTGGCATGGCTACCAGTCTAGGAGAAGGAAAACTCTGAATTCAAACCAGTTGTAGACTTGGAGAGGGATGAACTCTGCTAGGCTATTCGTACCCAAGACATGATATATGAGTAGGGCCCCTACAACCAAATCAGACTATGGGACCAATGATGATGATGATGATGATGATTGTTAACTCAATAGACATTTGCAGAAATTGCTATATTTATATTTTAGATGCCCCATAAATGTGAGAGAAAATTTTTACATATAATAGATATTTGTACCAATCTCAAATTGTTTATTAATTATTTTTGGAAGGTCCCTATTATTATGAGGGTGAGTCAAAAAGTAATGCCATTTTGTTTAGGACAGGTATAATTACCAACACAGAACCATGTATCATGCATCAATAATGTTTGTTTATCAAACCCTCTTTCATGGGACTGAAGAGAGGCAAACATTATTCCAGTGATGAGGAAGTGAAATCTGTAGTGAAGAAGTGGCTCAAAGAACAGTCAACAGAATTTTATGGGCCAGGGATACATGTTCTCATTTGAAAGTGGAACATTGTCATTGAGAGAAACAGTGACTATATGGAGAAGTAGGGATGTAATCTGCTGAGGACCAGCTTCATTTTGATGTATGATACATATTCCTGTGTTGGTAATTATACCTGTCCTGAACAAAATGGCATTACTTTTTGACACACCCTTGTATTATCAAAGAAAAAAATTAATTTTTTCCCTTAAATAATTCTCTCATATATTGGGATAAGATTATGATTTATTTTCTCTCAGAAAATCTAAGATACTGATACAAGAATGATTTCTTTCTGTATTCCTGTAAGTTATGTTAGAAAATTCATGTTTATGATGAAAGAGATACATGCTCTCATTCAAAGGTGGAACATTGCTATTGAGAGAAACAGTGACTATGTGAAGAAGTATGGATGTGATCCACTGAAGACCAGCTTCATTTTGATGTATGATACATGTTCCTGTGTTGGTAATTATACCTATCCTGAACAAAATGGCATTACTTTTTGACACACCCTTTTAATTTTTTCCCTTAAATAATTCTCTCATATATTGGGATAAGATTATGATTTATTTTCTCTCAGAAAATCTAAGATACTGATACAAGAATGATTTCTTTCTGTATTCCTGTAAGTTATGTTAGAAAATTCATGTTTATGATGAAAAAAAATGCATATTCTTCAGTATGTTAAGTTTCATCTATTGTGTATGTTAAACTCATCACAATAGAAAATCTGGCTTCAAATCAGGATTGACATGCCTCTCTTCTGTTAGTCAATTTATTGCTTGGATGGTTTCTGATGGTAAATGTATATAAATAGCTACTAACACAGACCAAGCCTCTTAGGTCTAATATACCTATCAGAGATACAAAGAATATCTATATACTAGCATTGTTCCTGAAATTTCTTATGGGATAGTTTATGTACTGTATCACTCATAAATAAGTACATTACCTACCATTTAAAATAAAAAGTTAATTTTCTATAAAACCAAGAATACCAGAATTTTACAAAACGGATATTATTAGGTATTATTCATTACCAAACTCTACATCCCTGAAACTTTGTAATGAAGAAGAAAATCAAATTTGGTTTGAAGATATACTTACTGAATAAAATGAAATTAACCTTTTGAATAGGGATGTACTTATTCCCATTATATATTAATTTGGTTACTGGGTTTTAATGCTGTAGAGTTTGGTTAAAAATAATGCCTAATAATATCCGTTTTGATTATTTAATGTTCCTCAAGAAATAATAAAATCCAGGTATCTTTAGTTTAGAAAAAACAAAACTTTTTTTAGAAAATTGGTTTGGTTTGTTTTGTTTTATGTCATATCACCCTCAGTGGGTCATTTAATGCAGACAAAATTTTGAAATAAATTCATTCTTAATGGATACTCAATTTTTTTATAAACACATTTTTCTATTTAAACCATAGATGGGACCCTAACAGGTACTACCGCTCTGGGTCAAAGTGGACCTGGGAGTAATGGTGATGAAGGAGTACTTCACAATCTCCAGAGCTCCAGAATTGGAACCTCACCATTAGATACAGTTTAACGTCATACCCAGGTTACTAAGACCCTCAGCCACCGCCTTCTAGCACATATATTATAAAAAGGATTGGAGGTTTGCCATATTCATCTGATTCACCCGAGGAAAGTTGGATGTTAGTATGATAAGTACTGACACCAAAAAGTAGATTTCTAACTTACACCAATTTATGAGCATTTTTGGTGTCATTACTTATTATCCCAATATCCAACATTCCTCAGATGAATCTTTTTGATATTCAAAAAAAGTTGAAAATCGACCTACCCTACTGCAGAACAGCTTGAATGGAAAGAAATTCCAAAACAACAATGTGAGATTTTAATTTTGAGTATGAAAACATGGGTACATAAATTATATGTTGGTTTAAGCATGTTCTTGTGTGCCATGCACACAGAATGCCTGGGTGGGGGGTCAAAGCCCCCTGTCCTGTAGACGAAGAACACAACTCATGCATGTTAACTCTGCAGGTGAAGTTCCAATTCTTGAACTCTGGGGAGTGTGGAGTACCCCTTCATCACCATTACTCCCAAGTCCACTCAGACCCAGAGCAATAATACCTATTATGGTCCCATCTATGGATTAAATATATTAAAAAATGTGTTTATAAAATTGTCTTCAAAATTGAGTTTAAATAGAAAAAATTTTGAATACCCATCAAGAATGAATAAAACAAAACGCCTTCAGCATAAAATAACCCAACAAGGGTTGACATGCCGTAAAATCAAAACTAATTGACAAACCAACTATAATCTATAGACTCATTGTTGGGCACAGGGCCACAGCCTCAACATATCAGTGACAGTACTGTAGTTTCAGTAGCAATTAGGTGAGTTTGGTACCCCCCATATTCACTTGGTTTCATGTTGTCCCTCTCCTAGACTGGTTGCCAAACAAGGCTAGAGATCCCAGCCTTCTCTTCAATTTATAGCTAAGGGGTGGGTAAAGAGATGGATTCATGTCTTTCTCAGGTGCATCAGTGCAAATTGAACACAAAGTGTTTCAGGTGAAACTTTTACCTTGCTTGCTGATTTGATATTCTGTGTCATTAACTGTTAGCCCATCTATGTATCCCTATGTATTCAGATGCATATAAAATAAGCATAAAATTCTACTTGATAAAAGTTCCTTGTATATATATATATATATATATATATATATATATATATACTATAGTGTGAGATGGTCACTATTTCAGCTTTTGCTGGAATGGTGTACCAAAGGCAGTATTATTGGTAGAGTGCTCAATATAAAATAGAGCTGTTATATGACATTTGAAACATCTTCACCTGATGAATGCATCGCATGAAACCAATATGGTTGTGAATGTTCCTTTGTCACCTAATAAATAGATATGTAAAACCTTTATATATTTATCTTATTATATTATATATATATACAAGGAACTTTTTTTATATATTTAATCCATAGATGGGACCCTAATAGGTACTATTGCTCTGGGTCTGAGTAGACTTGAGAGTAATGGTGATGAAGGGGTACTTCACACTCCCCAGAGCTCAAGAATTAGAACTTCACCTGCAGAGTTAACATGCATGAGTTGTGTTCTTCGTCTACATGACAGGGGGCTTTGACCCCCCAGGCATTCTGTGTGCATGGCACACAAGAACATGCTTAAACCATATATATATATATATATATATATATATATATATATACCAACCCACTGCATGAACAGGATGTGACACAACATAAATTTCTTAAACAGAGTTTAACAGGTTTGAATTCAGAGTTTTCCTTCTACTAGACTGGTTACCTTGTCATGGTTAAAGAGCCCAGTCTGTCCTACTATTTACCCATAGCTGGAGGGAGAGTAGAAGAGCATTGCCTTTTTTCAGCTTAGTCAGGAAAATCCCCTCGAAAGTGCTCAACCCACCAGGGGTGGGGAGCATATATATATATATATTTAGGTAAAAGTAATATTTGTTAGTCACTTAAGCCTGTAAGGTGATGCTAGTGTGACTTAAGCTAAACATTTTTGTTTATTGGTCACACTAGTTAAACATGGGAGTGGGAAATATTGCAGCCTGTTGACCAAATCAGTCACAAACAGGTGAAGACTTGTTTGATGAACAGGTAAACTAATTGGGACTTCACTAAACAAGTAGCTGACAGCAAAATTGTTTTGTAAAGCCTCATAATTTATTGTACTCTGTTCATGCCTCCATGTATGTGTGTTTGTCTTTTTGCGCGTGGGTGTATGTGCATTTGTAAACACGTGTATTAATGTGTACATTCATGTATGTGTATATGAAGGTCAGTTGAAAAGTTCATAGGCTGACCAAGATACTCTCATGGAATGTGACCAAATGAGGTTTTTGCACGTGGGTGTATGTGCATTTGTATACACATGTATTAATGTGTACATTCATGTATGTGTCTGCATTCATGTATGTGTATATGAAGGTCAGTTGAAAAGTTCATAGGCTGACCAAGATTCTCTTCATCTGTACCACTTTCGTCTTATAACGGTCCACTCACACCGTTTCTCCATCATACACATATCGCTCTTGATGAAGACCACTTCAATAAAGGGTCGAAACAGATTTCTGTCAGTGAATTTTAACATCATGTGTTTGTTTTTTCTAAATATTAATTTCAAACATAGGTTTACAGTTACTAAAAAAAATAGATGTTTGGTACACAGTTCTTTATTATGTTTTTGTTTTTTTTTATTCATTTATGATGTCACAAACTAACCTGATATTTTTTCATAAACAATCAACATTTCTATTAGGTCATTGTTTATGTAAATTTTTGAAAGGAATTGAAATAAAAGGGTGTGGGAGTTATCTTGGCTTTTGATGACCTTTAGTGACCTCAATGACCTGAGATGTTGGATCTGACCTTGTTTAGCTTTACTTTTATGAGACTGAAAAATACTTTTGTACTTTCTGCTGTAAATTTGTTGTTGGCATCCGTCCGTCTGCGAAAGATGATGGAGTAGTGTCCAAAAAGTTTTTTTCTTTCTTTTTTTTAACTATGTAGCCTGGGTAGGTTGATATGGAGGATGTGCTGTTACCCAAGCAGCAGATCCCTCCTCTCCACACTGCTGCTGTGGTCCAAAGGAAAGTTAAGAGACCAATACAGTTTGGCAACGGTAGTGTCGCAGGAGTTGCTGTTTAGCGCTGAAGTTCAACATGACTACATCTTAGGGACTCCGGCTCAGGATTTGTTTTCGGGGTTTACTCCCCTAAAACCTTGGGTTATTTTATCTAAACCTGTTTTTTGCTAGAAATGGTATGATTTGTCATCTGATGACCTCTAGAAAACTCAAATGACCTCTGGGGTCAACTTCAAATAGACTAGGCTGGAGCCTGAACTCAAGTTAAAAAAACAGGCTGTAAAACCTTGAATAGATACAAAGAAATGTGGGTGGTTGAGCAATCCATGACCTGCAACACTCCACTTTTGTCCTTACTTAAGCTAGACAGGTGGTCAGAGAGACCCTCTCTGATCAATCGGCTGGTCATGTCAAGCCCTAGTACCTATATGATTGTCCCAACACTAAAAGTATTTACGTATCGAAGGGGCTTTTATTTCCCCGTGGTCGTTGGCAAATTGTCGGACAAAGAAGAACAAACACAAAGATGAATGCAGACACTTGTATTACAACATTTACAAGGGTTTTAGACAAAGTGGTTAACAATAAAAAGAGTACAAATATTTACATAGAATGGTAGAACAACAAAAGGGGGTTTGCAAATTAGCTGGAATTTGCGACCAGACTTATCTTCTAAGAGTTCTCGTTATCGTGTTGTTAGGTGTTCATTCGTTCTTCACGGGTCGTTTCTTGTTTTAGTTCTCAGTTTGCAATTAAACCGCCGTTGAAGGTTCGTAGAGAGTTTAGGGAACGGTAATACTGCGTTACCCTTAATGCGTGGTTTTTGATAAGTAGGCCCTGATTTTGGGCTAAGTGAGAGAGCGTGGTTTTAGACGCCTCTCTCCAGTAACAGTTCTTGATAAGTAAAGTGTAGGGATCGCTTATTTTTGCGACTTCCCTCATTGACTGCTCCATGATAAGTGACGTAGGGTTTTAATTTTGGCGCCAATATGCCATTGGCGATTTGTCCCCCTAGTGGCAGGGGAAGATAATTGACATGGAATTTCCGATAACACTATTGCCCTTATAGCAACCCCAAACCCTTTTTATCATATGGGTGCTAGAAGGTGGTGGCAGAGGGTCTTCATGTCCTGGGTATGGCATTAAACTCTAACTGATGGTGAGGTTCCAGTTCTGGATGTCTGGGGAATGTGGCGCACCCCTTTATCACTATTGCTTCCTGGTCCACTCTGACCCGAAGAGGTAGTAGTACCTGTTAGGGTCCCATCTATGGGTTAAATAGAAAAATGTTTATAAAAAAATTGAGTACCCATTTATAATGTATTTATTTCAAAACTTTGTTGGCATTAAATGACCCACTGAGGTTGATATGCCGTAAAACAAACCAAACAAACCAAAACAAAAATGTGTGTATTTACACAATCCTTCCTCCATGGGTAGCATCTGATGTATGTATTTACCCAATTCCTCTGTACAAGCAGGATGTGACATAAGGTCAATTCTTCAGCAGAGATTAACAGCTTTGAATTTGGAGTTTTCCTTCTCCCAAACCAGTTGCCATATCAAGGTTAAAGAACCCAGTCCGCCCTACTATCAACCTATAGCTGGAAGGAGAATAATTGGATTCATACCTTTTGAAAGGGTATTAGTGTTATGTGAAATGCAAATAGACTCAACCAGGATTTGAACTTGTGATGCCATGTCCATTTTCTATGATGATAACCATTATACAACAAACACCTCCTCTGATATGAGGTTATTTTTAAACAGAGTACAACTGGTTTGAATTCAGAATTTACCTTCTCCAAGATGGGTTGCTGTACCAAGGCTAAAGAACCCAGTCTGTTCTACATGGTATAGTAGAATAGATGAGAGTATATCAACGAATATGGATATGACTATTCATGCTTATATGACTATTTTCCTATTTTATGTCACTAAGTATACAAGGTGTGTCAAAAAAGTTTTGAGATTTTTTTCTACTTTTTGACCCACCTTGTATTCTGAAAAAATATGAATAGAACGTTAATTTTTTTCCAGAATACAAGGTATGTCAAAAAAGTACCAAGTTTAAAGCTGTATTTACCAAGATAGAAATGAAGAATAAATGGAGCGCTATTTTTTTCAGAATACAAGGTGTGTCAAAAAGTATCAAGTTTAAAGCTGTATTTACCAAGATAGAAATGAAGAATAAATGGAACGCTATTTTTTTCAGAATACAAAGTGTGTCAAAAAAGTATCAAGTTTAAAGCTGTATTTACTAAGATAGAAATGAAGAATGAATGGAATGTTATTTTTTTCAAAATACAAGGTGTGTCAAAAAAGTACCAAGTTTAAAGCTGTAGTTACCAAGATAGAAATGAAGAATGTTTTTTTTCCAGAATACAAGATGTGTCAAAAAGTACAAAAAATCTTGATACTTTTTCAACACGCCTTGTATATCAGTCGAGAACAATAGTTGCCAAGTTAGGTTTATGGTTAGGTATTGGGAACAGAACAAGTGTATTATTGTTATTGTGTGAACTAAATTCACATTCTCAGAGTGTCTAAGTGCAACACAGCAATAAATCAAACAAAAAAAATAACTTTGGGTAATTTGAGAATATATTATCAATAAAGTGAAAATAATTCCTCGTAAAGATTTAGATAAGTCATGGGAAAACTGCAACCCATGGGCCACATGTGGCTCACAGCGCTTTCTGAATGGCCCATCTAAGTTTATGAGGACAATAACATTTATTAAAATATGCATAACATTATTAAAATATGCACCTGTAATTCAAAGAGAATAGTTTTAATAAAATTCTGATTAATGGATTATGAAAATATTCAGTGTTGTCTTTGATACATAAGTCATATTCATATTGAATTGATTTTATGATTTTTCACATATTTACTTGTTTCTTGTTATTATTCCATAATATATCAATTCTCAGTTCCAGTTCCAGTTCAATATCTTCTTTGATACACAAATCATATTCAGTATTATTTGTATATTTCGTACTATTGTCATCATCTTAATTGTTATCTGTACAATGTTAATCACATTGATATCAGTGATAATATACCAAAACTTCAATAATTTAAAGGAAAGATCTTTTTACCAAAGAAGAAAAAAATCAACTTTTCCCTATTTCTAAGGCAGATGCTTATGTATATAGTATTCTGTAGTGAGAATGTTTGAGGTAACTTCAATGAAAAATTACTTTGAATTTTTTTACTAATGCAGCCCGCCTGATGATAAGCCATGTCTCTTCTCAAAAAAAGTTGCCATGCTTATACTAGATAGTAGCTCAGTTTCAGTTCCAGTTCAATATCTTCTTTGATACACAAATCATATTCAGTATTATTTGTATTATTCGTACTATTATCCTCATCTTAATTGTTATCTGTACAATGTTTTGGCTGATGTGCCCCCCATGGCCTTCTTTTGGTATTTCTTGTCAGACTCGGGAACCTTCTCGGACTCTGGAATCATCTTGGATTCGAGAACCTTCTTTTCAAACTCGGGAGCCTTCTTGTCATAATCGGGAGCCATCACGGAACTTTGAACCTAACCCTTATTCAGTTCACGGGGGTATCCTGTTCTTATTCCGCTAACCATAGCTAGGGTACAGGTGTTAAGCTGTGTTAATTATTATTCTATGTTACTGCTCCCCTGACCAGGATTGAACCCGCAGTCTAGAGATAACTGTCACTTAGAACTGTCTTAACCTAACTCCTTTATCCACTAGGCTATGTGTCCAATTCTTTTAATTATTCTGTCATGTATCACAGCAGCAGCAGCAGCACATTTATATCACAGATGATATTACACCAACACTTAAATTTTTTTATAAAATAGATTTTTTTTACCAAAGAGAAAAATATCAGCGTTTCCTATTTCTAATGCAGATTCTTAGGTATATAGTCTTCTGTATTGAAAATGGTTGAGGTACCATCAATGAAAAATCACTTTGAATTATTTTAGTAGTGTGGCCCATCTGATGATGAACCATGTCTCCTGCAGCTCAACTCTTGAAAAAGCTTGCCCATGTCTGATTTGGATCATACATTCTCTTGTTAGAATATATAAAAACATTTATTAGCTCAATATCCCAAATATACATGATAAAAGGTATGTTAGAAAAGTTCCAGGTGTCACAAAGATCTATTTCAAACCCAAACTACAAACTACGAGTTCTAGCCACAGGGCCACACGATCAACCAGCATGTCTACGAAGAGATACTGCAGTGTTTTCTTCGTTCATTGTGCCAAAAGAGTCGAGAGATGTAGCAGTAAAACTCGTGGGTGCTTCACCATGACAACGTACCTGTCCACACTACCCTGAGTATCTGAGAGTTCCTGGCCCAGAAGAACATCACTATGCTGGAGCAACCTCCCTATTTGCTCGACCTGGCTCCATGTTATTTTTTTTCCTCCTCCCTAAGCTCAAGTTGGTCATCAAGGGAACCCGTTTTGAGGATGTGTATGACATCAAAAAGGCTGTGACAACAGAGCTACGGAGAATCCCGGAAGAATCCTTCCAGCAGTGCATGCAAGCGTGGCAGAGAAGGATGGGAAAGTGCATTAGATTCCAGGGGGATTACTTTGAAGGAGATAACTTGTAGTTTGGATTTGAAATAATTTTTGTGACACCAGTCCTTTTCTGACGTACCTCGTAAATCTACCCAACGAGATTGTAAACACAAAATTCATGCCTCAGGACAATGGCTTTATGATATCTAAGTCTTATAATCCTAACCTAATATATTTAGATTAATAGATTTAGATTACTATCATATATTAAATTGATTTAGTGACGATAAGTTTATGGTACAGATTATGATTATGAAATGGAAATGGACTCTCTCGTTGATTTCGATTTTTCACTTTTCCCAAGTCTATTAGCGCTATGTGAGATGCAAACAGCATCGTCGAGGATTTGAACTCGTCTTGCCGTGTATATTTCCAAAGATTGTAAGCATTACACCACGCATCACAATGTAGACTAAAAGCGAAGAGGTATAGGGAAATGGCTGGTTGAATTATTTCCTACGACGTTCAATGTAACGTGATTGAACCTTCATGCGATGGCAACATATTAATATATGAAACACACCCATTAGGGTTGGTCGATTTTTCACTTTTAACTTTTTAAAAATATCAAATTGTCCATCTATGCGAAAGTTGTGTGTTAGTATACTGATACAAAAAAATTAGATCTTTTACTTGCACCATTGTTTGAGGAAATAGCATAAAAAATCGTCTAATAAAATGCACTTAAAATCCTCATTTTCGCAAATATCAGCCTAGAAATTAGTTAGAAAATTTACTGTTTTCAATATTTAAATCAGAAATTTTATTTTATTTTATTAAAATGAAACAAATTAAATATTATAAATAGAATTCAAATTGAAAATGTGTCCCTCCCCACATCACCACCGTGTCACCGTAATATGCTGCTTTTTACCTCATTAATTAAGCTGTAACAGACGATCTTTGATGCTATTTCCTCAAAAATGGTACAAGTAAAAGATCTAATTTTTGGTATCAGTATTCAGTATACTAACACACAACTTTTGCATAGATAGACAATTTGATATTTTAAAAAGTGAAAAATTGACGCATCCAATAAACAACCTACACAGTTGTTTGTTTATAGTGGTGAAGGCTTGTCTTGGACCATCTGCACTTTTTTGGCACAGTTGATAGGAAAGAATTGGTGCACAAGGAATGCCACAAGCCCAATCAATGACTGACCTCAGGATTTTCAAATTCAGAGTTTTCCTTCTCCTAGACTGGTATCTATCCAAGGTTAAAAAGCCCAGTCTGCCCTACTATTTTACCCATAGCTGGAGGGAGAATATATGGATTCATACATTTCCCAAGGGTATTAGCATTATATGAAATGCAAACAGCTTTGTCTAGGATTTGAATTCAGGTTTGACAAGTTCATTTCCTACACGCTTCCATTATGATCATAGAACCATCTATTTATATAAAATGTGATTTTATATATACAAGAGTCAGCTGAAAAATTCATAAACTGACCAACATACTCTCATGGAATTTGACTAAATGAGATTTATTTTTCAACATAGTTCTTCTTGCAGTCTACACACTTCTTCCATTGGTGTTGCAGTGCTTTGATCCCATTATCTAAAAAAGTAATCAGCAGAAGATATGACCTCATCATATGAACTTTGCAGCTCATCTCTATTAATAATGGAGTTTTGGTCTCTCTTTGTCTGTAACCAAAACTATGTCACTGATTAAGTCACAATTACCAAAATTGTCAATACATACAATAAAGAACAAATAATATCAATGAAATAAATAAAAGCTGTTCCTTATAAGTCAATGTTTAAATCTTTTCCATTGTAATAAATAAACTATATAAACTATGAAATTAATTAGAAAATTGTATTACTTTAAATGGAAAAAATTATTTCCAAAATTCATAATCAATTTTTTAAATAATTTTTTTACTCTCGTTCTTTTTTCAGTAACAAGAAGTGAACAAAAAAGTTTACAAATTAATAAATACCTACGATTTTGTGTAAAATTTATGTGTAAAATATTCAAAATAATTATTAATAGATGCATGCAACATTTTATTTGATAGGGACAGAACTAAATTTCCATTTCAAATTGTTTTTTTTTTTTTCACTCCTTTAATAAAATTGATGACTTTACTTACTTATGATAAAAACCCTCTGACATTGAATTTTTAACTCCACCCCACTCAGCCAATATCTTTCAAAAGTAAATTTTTACACTGCCCGGGGGTGTTTTTTTTTGTTTTTTTGCTAATAAAGATAATCATGAAACACCAATTAGAATTATTCACTTCTTCGAAAACAGAAGCATCAATATCATCATGGACTGTTAATACTACCAAGCAATTAATTTGAAAAACTTTTCACAAAAATAAGACCATCCTGGATTTTGCATTTCCTAAAAGAAGTGGGATTGTACTAAAAAATATGAGTAACTGAACAATAGTTCAAATATATACATATATACATTTGTTTTCAAACATATACATACAAGGTGTGTCATAAAAGTATTGAGTTTGAAGCTGTATTTACCAAGACAGAAATGAACAATGAATGGAACGTTAATTTTTTTCAGAATACTTTTTTTGAAAAACCTTGTATATACATTTGTTTTCTACCAAACTATCACTATGTGTTACATAATCTATGCATAGATTATTGTCAACCCCCTGTATTTCTGAAGGGATGGCCCTCTTTTCATATAATGGGCGGGACTTTCCATAGAATATTACAGAAAGCCCGCGAAATACGTGAAGTCACGTGGGACCTGGTTGGCTCTCAGTTTCAGCTTGGACGTCAGGCAGAGAAGATGTAACTGCTTTAGCTGGGAATTCATTGCACATGCGTGTTGTGTTAGTTAGAGAAATATGTTTAGTTAAGTAAATAAAGGTTTAAATAAATAATATGGTTTTGTGGTTGATGAATGTCTTGGCAACAAGACTGACCTAGAAGAAGAAATGAATCAAGGATGACCAACCAGCAAGACGAAGTCCAGATGCTAGAAGAAGAACGTAAGATACCAAAGATGAGCAGAAGAATAATAGAAGTAAGAAAGGGAAGAGAGTATACAACATATGAATCCAAAACTTAGTCAGCATTAAATGACCCATCGAGGTTGATGTGCCGTAAAACAAAACAAAACAAACTAATGGATTCATGGGTTATCTAGTATAGAATAAGAGGAGAATAGCAGGTTGAGCAATGGGAAACATCACTCATGTCATAAATGGCAACTGCAATCAGTTTTATAATGAGGGCAAAGAAAACAAATGTTGATAGATTTATAATAATTATATATCTATCTTGTATTATATATCTATCTTGTATTATATATTATCTTGTATCTTGTATTATATATTATTTTGATATATTTATTATCTTGTATTATTATAATTATCATAATTATTATAATTATAATTATTATAAGTATTATAACTATAATTGTTTTACCGGCTGTTCCTACAGTGGAGAATATACACCGGTTCTCACTATAAATAGTGAGACACCGAGTGAAAAAGTTGTACTGTTACCGTTAATGGCAAGCTAGCCGTTCCTGTACCATTATTGTAAATACACTTGTCTTATTTTACCCTACCTCGACTTGACTTCTTTTTTACTGTTGGATTAACATCACAATAGTTATCTTGTATTATATATCTATCTTGTATTATATATCTATCTTATATATCTATCTTATAGAATAAGAGGAGAATAGCAGGTTGAGCAATGGGAAACATCACTCATGTCATAAATGGCAACTGCAGTCAGTTTTATAATGAGGGCAAAGAAAACAAATGTTGATAGATTTATAATAATTATATATCTATCTTGTATTATATATTATCTTGTATCTTGTATTATATATTATTTTGATATATTTATTATCTTGTATTATTATAATTATCATAATTATTATAATTATAATTATAATTATTATAACTATAATTATCTTGTATTATATATCTATCTTGTATTATATATACTAGTAAATATATGTACCCTCCGGGAGCAAGTATTAATGTCATAAAATATTATATTAAATTAGAAAGTCTAAAGAAACTAAATAAGAATGCAAATAAAATGATTTGAAACAGAGTGTGGGGGGTATAATCGAGAAATATAACAGCTGAAGCTTCCTCTTCCATCACCCCCTCTTTCCTTGCTAAACTTTTCTAATTTGACTATTTAGATAAAATTACAGTTATTTCTTTTTGTTAATTAATTTCTTTTAAGATTTATCTCCGAGATTTTTGCTCATATTCATTAAGATAAAATCAAATAATTAGAAATCAACAATACCAAGCACATATTTATTAAAATCAAATTTTAAACATCAATATGCAAATTAGGCTTGTCATTCACACTGTAAACCACTATTTGTTGTACATATAAATACAAGTGCATGTTATTAGTACGTAGATATGGTCATCAGTATTAATAATGGAAAACAATTTTATTAATAATTGAAGCTTAAGTAAAAATGATTCATGGAGAATGTGATGTATAATAACTAAATGGATAGTGACTTGAGTAGTGATATAGTTTCGGTTACAGAAAAACAAACACATAATCTCCATTATAATAAGAGATATCTTATATATCTATCTTATAGAATAAGAGGAGAATAGCAGGTTGAGTAATGAGAAACATCACTCATGTCATAAATGGCAACTACACACAGTTTTATAATGAGGGCAAAGAAAACAAATGTTGATGACAATGTAAATAGTGGTGCCAACATTTAATCTATTTATGGCGATGTTATAGAATTGGACACATATTTAATGGCCAACAACTAAAAATATGCATGAAGAAGAAGCAAGGCAAGCCAGTGCATATGCAAGAGCTGATCTCCACAATGGTAACAGATCGAAGATAAATTATACCCTAGCAAGAGACTGATATAATGGTTAGAGTCATACAAAATGGACTTGTTGACCTGAGTTCAAATCCTGGACGAAGCTACAGTTCACATAGTGCTAATACTCTTGGGAAAACGTATGAATCCAACTACTCTCCCTCCAGCTATGGGTAAATAGTAGAGCAGACCGGGCTCTTTAACCTTGGTTAGGCAACCAATCTAGGAGGAGGAAAACTCTGAATTCAAACCGGTTAAACTACGCTTGGAGTGGTCACTACTAGAATAGGCTCAGTCCTAATTAGTGATCTATTTCCCTAATAACTAATAATGATATAACAAAATGGAAAGACCAGAATTGTCTGATGACAGGATTCAGCAAGCTGAAAAGTTATTAGAAAGAACCACTAAGATTATTTTTTATATTATTTGTAGAACATATGGTTGTGTAGTTGTGTAGTGTGTTAAGACAAATTATGCCTTGGCAGGAGACCGATATAACAAAATGGATATTTACCTCACATCCCATGTATGCGGGTGTGATACAAGGGCTTTTTAATGTGAGACCACCCATGAACCCAAAAGTCATGGGATGGTGAGTGCACAAAATGCGTTGATCCAACATACTCTCATGGAATTTGACTAAATGAGATTTATTTTTCAATATAGTTCTTCTTGCAGTCTACACACTTCTTCCATTGGTGTTGCAGTGCTTTGATCCCATCATTCAAAAAAGTAATCAACAGCAGATATGACCTCATCATATGAACTTTTCAGCTCATCTCTATTAATAATAATAAATATGACTGGTTCTTGCTTTTTGTGTAAAAATTCTGAAGATTTGATTTATATTCAAAAATTAAAAAAAAAATTAAAATATACATAGAAATAGCATTGAAATTCTACTTGAAAATAAATGTCCAGAATTTGTAAATCTCAAACATACACTAATCAATACACCAGGATTTCCACCACCCCCTACCCAGGCGATGCTGGATAGCCGCTTCTAGTATAAGAATAAAGCAAGGGGGGGACAGTTGATTAAGCATAAACCTTTTATCACAATAGGTAACTTCTTTTGTTATATTTCCATTAAACTGTGAAATTCTTTACTATTTCTACACTGTAATTTCCCAGAAGTAAAAGAATGCTATCATGAATAAACAAGTATTTTATAAGTTGATAATATGCATGACTGATAATTCGTCTGGGTTGACTGGGTTGTTAAGTGTTATACACTGATGCTATAAAAAATAGGTTCAGACATATTTAATCTAGGAGCAAAAAAAATGGTTGATACAAATATATTTTTTTCTTTAACTCTAAATGTCCTATACCACCTCATTCCACCTGGCCAGAAGTACACATTCATTTTCTTAATCCGCCCCAAACAATAGCCTTTGTTTAAATGTAATATTAAACATATTTAGAAGTCTTTAATTTATGGGAAATAACTCGTGTAACTTTAAATGAAAAGGCCATTTTTTGATAAATCCTTATAGAAATGAGGCTCTGGAATTCTCAACAGGATGTTAAGAGTTAAACAAAAGCCTATAAAATCAAAAAATATGAATAATTACTGACAAAAAACTTTGAGACTAACAGGTTTTGGTTAGCTTTTTTTACGCATACAGTTGAAAGATATTAGAAAGATTAAGAAAGGTAAGTATAAAGACCTTCTTTATTCCCAACTTCATATTCTAAAATAAGCATATCATATTCTAAAATAAGCATATATATAATTTACCATTCAAAATCTCACCTTTTAGCATTTAGTTTAAAGTAGTCATTGGATAATTCCATGTCTAATCATCCAGGCCATGTCACCTACCCACTTCAATTTTTCTGAAATTTTGTCCAAGTGTGGATTATCATAAATTTAGATAACCCCTAAAATTTGAGCTTCCAATTACAAGAATTTGTGGAGTTATGTCAATCTTTAGCTCTCCAAATTTGAGGGGATTGCAAAAAATGGTAACTTTTTGTAACCTATTTTTGTCTGTAAAATGAGTCCTTGAGCTTCCCTACTACTAAAAATTGGTTTATAAAAGTATTTTTGCCCAAGAAATCCAGAAATTATATAAAAAAAAGTCTTAAAGTCAAGTAATTTTAAATTATTGATGATTTCTGATTTTTTCATAGCAAGATCAATATCCCGATGTGGCACTGCATGTACGACAAAAAATTTTCTATTATTTTTTCACATATATTGAACATTATTTGTACTGAAAATATTTTTGCTCAGAACTCTGCCAATTCTTGGAATGGAAGCTCAAATTTTGGGGATTGTCTAATGTTAATTTCTACTTGAAATCATAAAATCCTGCAATCCTTGGTTAAGAATAAATTAAGTTTTTACAAAAAAATTGTTAGTGGTGTACAAGGTGTGTCGAAAAGAATTGAGATTGAAGCTGTATTTATCAAGATAGAAATGAAGAATGAATGAAATGTTATTTTTTTCAGAATACAAAGTGTGTCATAAAAGTGCAGAGTTTGAAGCTGTATTTACCAAGATAGAAATCAAGAATGAATGGAACATTATTTTTTTCAGAATACAAGGTGTGTCAAAAAGTACCAAAAATCTTGATACTTTTTTGAAACACCATGTACTTATTTATGAGCAATACTGCATACAGATCAGTATGTGCACATATTCCAAAATAAGGGGTGTATCAACAATACTCAGAGACCATATTAATACACCATATATCCTCCTTGGGTGTTAACACAGTCTTGTATTCTTGCAGAGTGTTGCCGATGATGCACTGGTCTGAGTTTTACTATATACCAATGACCAAAGACTTTAAAAAATTTATCAGAATATCTATCCCTGAATATATAAAAAATAATCAAATGTCCTTTTTTTCTTTTTTCTAAGCATGGGTAAATAAACATTAAAAAATAGAAGAGATGTAAAATTCAAATAAACTAAGAGCAATGCTATCACTCAACTTCCTTATCAGGTTTTTGACATTAACAATATGTATCAAATTTATCTACCTGGTTTCCTGTCGAGAAAGACTAGTGAAATTCAAAGTCATTTTTTTCTATAATTAATAATACTTTTTTAATCACTTCTTGGTTTAAGTTTATACATATAACCAAATATTTCCTTTAATTGATAATAATCTTTTAATTCTTTAATTTCTCAATCTTTTTCAATCATCTTTAAATTTGTATATATTATAAACATTTTCTGTATGATATAGTTTAAATGACTTAGAATCTGACTAGTCTTTCTTGACAAGAAACTAGATAGACATTGATGAAAAATTTGATACATATTATGTCATTTTTTGAACCCAATAAGGAAGTTGAATGATACTATTGCTCTTAGTTTATTTGAATCTTAAATCTATTTTCCCATGCTTTGAAAAAAAAAACAACAAAAAAAAACAATACATTTAATGATTTTTTAAATATATTATTGACTAATTAATTCTGAAGCAT
Organism: Doryteuthis pealeii; assembly: GCA_023376005.1. Lineage (NCBI taxonomy): Eukaryota > Metazoa > Mollusca > Cephalopoda > Myopsida > Loliginidae > Doryteuthis > Doryteuthis pealeii. The sequence goes on from CM042153.1 coordinate 25,931,005, forward strand.
ACCCCAAACCCTCACACCTGTATAATAAGTAAGTAAAGTAAAGTCGTTGGGGTGGCCTAAAGTCAGTATCAGCCAGACAGCAAGGGAGTCTATATCCTTTTTTACTAGCGCTAGACCAAGGAAATTGTTTTGGCATCTGAGGCAGAGCATCAAACCTACCATCAGTTCCTCACTTTACCACACAGATCCTTGTGCTACTCATACATTACCCACTAATCTATGCATACTGTACTGATGTTGACCTTCAGGGTGTTACAGTTTTACTTTTCATCAGTATATTCATCAAATAATGAGTACAAATATTTATGTGTCTAGGATTAATTTTCAGACTGCTCAACTGCTTGTCTACCATCAACTCTGACTCTTTGACAGGTTCAACTTCAACCCTTGAAATTTAAATGTGTGATTAAATGTTAGATTTCCAATGGTTTGCCTAGCAAAATCTAATTATCCAGTTGACCCTGTTTTAATTAAGAATCAATTGAAAAAGAAATCTTGTTAACCTTTCAATTAAAACTTCTTGGCAAAATGTAATTAGGTTCAACATGAAACAAATCTGATACCAGGTGAACAAGTAAAATTTTGCTGGCTGTATATTATGGGTGTCAAAACTTATTGTACCGTGAAAGGTTTTCAAGAAAGAGCAATGAATAATGGTTAACAGGTAAAGAGTGCAAATAGGCAGAGTTATAACTTGAATTTTGAAAAGGGCGCCATAGAGTAATGATATGGAAATAAATCTTTTGGACATTGTTCAAATTTAGTACTAAAAAATCTTGTACCAAACTAAACCAAGTTTATTTTATGTATAAGGGCCGGGTTAGCTCAGTCGGTAGAGTGTTCGGCTAGGAACCACAAGGTTTCTAGTTCGATTCCCGCCCTCGCCAACTCAGCGTATGAGTAGCACAGTGATCTGTGCGGTAAAGTAAGGAGTTGATGGTAGGTGTGTCACTCCACCTCAGACGCTAAAATGATCTCCTTGGTCTAGCGCTAGTGAAAAGGGGTAGACTCCCTCGCTGCATGGCTGATACCGACATTAGGCCGCCCCAACGACTTGACTTACTTATTTACTTTTTAGATAAATCATTGCCAATTATTATTATCAAGTACTAGCATAAATATGCACCCTCCGGGTTGCAAGTATTTAAGTTTTAATATAATGAAATATATTGAATTAGAAAGACAAATGAAACTAAATAAGATAAAGGGATTTTAAACAGAGGGGGTATAATCGAAAAATAGAACAACTTTGAAACTAACTCTTCCATCATTTACCATCACTCCTGTCTTTAATTGTTAAATTTTCTTAATTTAACTATTTAGTTAAAATATTAAGTAAAGAATAAAATTACAGTTATTTCTTCTTATTAATGAATTTCTTTCAAGATTTATCCCCAAGATTTTTGCTCATATTTATCAAAATAAACCCAAACAATTAGAAATCAATAATACCAAGTACATATTTATTAAAATCAAGTTTTTAATATCAATATGCAAATAAGCCTTCCCATTCACACTGTAAACTGCTATTTTGTTGTATATATAAATACAATTGTATGTTATTATTATGTAGATATGGTCAACCATTTTATAATGTAAAAAGATTTCATTAATAATTGAGGTGTAAATAAAATCATGGAGAATGTGACGTTGATAACTAAGGGAATTGTGACTTGAGTAATAATATAGTTTTGGTTACAGACAGAAAAACACACAATCTCCATTATAATAAGATGACAAATATTTTCCTTCATCTTCTTCATTGTGGAGGCGCATAGTGTAATGGTTACCATCATAGGAAATTGACATAACAAGACAAGTTCAAATCCTGGATGCACCTGTTTGCATTTCACACTAATACCCTTGGGAAAGGTATGAATCCAACTATTCTCCCTCCAGCTATGAGTAAATAGTAGGGCAGACTGGGATTTTTAACCTTGGTATGGCAACCCTGTTTAGGAGAAGGAAAACTGTGAATTCAAACCAAAGGGTCTCATTAGTCAAAAATAGTGAGGTGAAATAAAATGTGCTACCGAAGTTGGAGATAAATTGTCTCTATTCTGTTCTACAAACAGAAAAGAAAAACATATCCTTTTTGCACCATAGTTAAGGACTGAAAAAGGTAGGCCTTATCCATTCCAAGAACAGGGACAAAAGAGAAAGTTTTAATCATGGGACCAACAGACATATGAAGTGGGTAGCCATGTCCAGAATCCAAGAGAAGACAATCATTTTTGTTTCTCTAACTTTTTGAGATGGGGCTTGATAATTAGTATTATTTGGATGATTCGGACTATTGTCCTCATCTTTATTGTTATCTGTACAACATTTCGGCCAATGTGCCCTCAGGCCTACTTCAGGTATTTCATGTTGGACTTGGGAGCCTTCTCAAACTTGGGAATCTTTCTTTTCCGTGATGGCTCCTGATTACGACAAGAATGTTCCCGTGTTCAAAAACAAAGTTCCCAAGTTCGAGAAGGCTCCCAAGTCCGACATGAAATAGCTGAAGGCTGGAGGACACATCGGCCGAAACGTTGTACAGATAACAATAAAGATAAGGACAATAGTCCGAATGATCTAAATAATACTAATTATTAAAGAGTATTGGTTGGATTTTTCAACTTCAGTATATATGCTTTAAGATAACTAGTCACCAAGACACTGCTCCAGGCCATATTTGATTAAAGAAGAGGAGATTTTGGCTTTTGGATTATTTGGATTATTCATTGATGAGGACAATAGTCCGATTAATACAAATAATGCAAATTATAAAGCCTCATCTAAAAAAAATCAGAGAAATAAATTCTGTCTTCTATTTTACTTTATAAAGGTTGATTGACTGTCTACCCTGAGTAATTACACCTAGCTTTTGCCTGGTATCACATTACAGACTTATTGATCTTCCCTTACACACACACATACACACACACATATTCATCCTTCATTTTTTTTATTACTGATCATTGATTAGAAAAACAAAAAACTGTCAAAGATTTGCCATGTTGTAGTCATACATTGTCATATTCTGGAGTGTCTATAAGTATGACTGACTGATTGATTGATTTTAATGGCATGTCAACCCATCTAGGGTTATTTTATGCCTAGAGGCTAAAGAGTCGTGTTCACCTGCCCCCTTGATTTAAAGAGGCAGGCTGGGTATATTGCTCAGTGCTTGAGGCCCCCCACACACACTTGAGGGGAAAATGCTGACAGGACCTATGCATTTTTTGCACCCACCATTCCATGAGCTTCGGTCCGTGGGTGGTCCCACATAAAAAAGACCTTGTGTCACACCTGCATATGTGGGACGCAAGGTAAATAACTACCCAGGACATTTCCTTGGGAGTGGGGGGATATATTCAGCATATTCTAAACATCACCAAGAGGACAAAATTTTAATATAGGGAGAACAGAATATGTCTGTATGACCATCAGCCACCATTTATGTTTATACACATGAATACAAATGTATATATTTACCCAGTAGGAAGCGCGTGGTGTAATGGTTAAAGTCATGGGAAATGGACTCGTCGCCCCGAGTTCAAATCCTGGACGTGGTGATTGCATTTCATTTAGCGCTAATATCCTTGGGAAAGGTATGAATCCTACTCTCCCTCCAGCTATGGGTAAATAGTAGAGCAGACTGGGCTCTTTAACCTTGGTTAGGCAACTGGTCTAGGAGAAGGAAAACTCTGAATTTAAACCTGCTGAACTCCACTTAAGAAATTGACCTTGTGTCGCATCCTGCTCGTGCGGAGGGGTTGGTAAATATATATATTTACCCAGACCTTCTGTGATCAAACGTGTGAATTTTTACAAAATTTAAAAAAGTTAAAGGAAATGATAAAGGTAAATTTGAATTTTTTTACAAAGTGGAAAAATGGCATTTTCCACTATCAATTGTTAAAACATAAAATTGTAACCCTAACAAGATGAATTCTTGTTGCTAACTGTCTAACTAAAAGAGGCGCTTCACCTTACACCATGATAGACTGTTTGAATAATGAATAATGCTAATGATTTTTAATCATGAATTAATAATATCTTGATTCTGTTTTTTATATGGTTATTATAAGTCACCACTTGATAAGTTCAAATGTTGCAGCCTAACCATGCAATTACTAGTTGTATTTGATGTGTGCCGGCTGCATCCCTGCATCCGACTCCACAACAAATACGTTTATTTATCTGAAATCGGTACAGAAGATGCAACCGGACACACACCTGGGCACAAGGCCCGAAGTTTTATTTTTGGGGGGAACGGGGTACAAAACTGGTCATGCTTCTATATCTTTTAGTTCTGTCTTAGCTAGTCTCTCTCGCCGACGATCCATACAAAAACAAGCACTGTCATCCATCTTCTTACACTACCGCTTCCACCGAAAATCCGCTGTCGCTCCATGCGTGACGCCCTACTTACACCCAATGATAAAAATAAATGCCTATTTAAATTTATTTACAATTCTAATGCTTATTAAGAGGTGGGATTGGAGGGGCAAAAACACAAAAGTCCCAACGAAAAACAAGAAACAGAAATAAAAGAGGCCATTTTGGTTACCCCCTTTCCTCGACCATGCAGTTACTAGTTCTCCAATGAACCCACTATAACCAGCTTAAATAATTACTGCCACTACTGCCAGGAAGAGTCCATTAAGCTGAGGAGGTGTTTGACTGTTCCACTGTCCAATAGTTAACAATCTGTAACAGTCATTTCCAGACTGCAGGTTCAATCCTGGCTAAGGGTGAGAGTAACACAGAATAACAATTAACACTTGTCAAGTACCATTTTAAGAAATTAACTTTTAGATAGATTATTTTTGAGTTTGTTTGTATCACAGAATTGCACAACTTCTTTTTAAGCAATTATCTTTTAATACCAGATTGCTCGTCAACAATCATTTAATCTTTTAGCTTTTAGATTGTTTGAAATATATTCAACGGCAAAACAACCTGTGGTCTATTTTACTAGGACTGGTAAAATAAGCTTGAAAAAGTCAATTCTTAAGCTGAGTGCAGTTGGTTTGAATAAAAACTTTCTTTCTAGACCAGTTGTTATAAAAAGACTAAAGAGCCCCGTCTGCTTTATTAATTACCCAGAGCTGGAGGGAGAAGAGATGAATTCTTAACATTTTCAAGGGCATTATCACAAACAGATGCTCATACAGTATTACCCATTAATAATTACATCCTAGCAATTTAAAAAATAAAATGTTGATTTTCTTCTAAACCAAAGCTACCAGGGTTTTGTTACTTCTATTATAACATTTTACAACTAAAATGAATATTATTAGGTATTATTTATTACCAAAATCTACAGCATTGAAACTCTGCAAACAAGAATGAAATTGCAACATCTCCATAGCTAAAAATAAAATTGCACAAATATATCTTATTATAATGGAGATTCGGTGTCTATCTGTAACTAAAACAATGTCACTGCTTATGTCCCAATACTCTCAGGAATTGCGTAATTTTATCAATGAGTATTTAATTTATTGTTAAAATCATTAATACATAGAATATATCTTATTCATTAATGAGGTCTGTATGAAAATCTGAGTTAGATTTGTCTCTAAACAGCCCATGTTATTAGTAAATCATCTAAAATCCTGCAATGTGTCTTATATATCACTAAGAAATAAAGGTTTACATAATATATGGTGTGGTTAATTTGCATACTGGTTTCAACAATACCAGGTTTAATATATAATTACTTGGTGTTACTGATCCCTAATTTTATTTTTTTATTCTCCAACGTATCAAAATCAATCCTATGAATATATATATTATATAGAAACCGCTTAAATATAATTAGAATAAGTGTAATCTTTTTATATGTGTTCTTATTTAATTTTGTTAGTCTTTCTAATCTATTTCATCACATTAAAACTTAAATACTTATGCCCGGAGGGCGCATATTCTTACTGGTATAAGGAATGGAGGTGCACAATATAATGGTTACCATTGTAGGAAATGGACACAGCAATCCGAGTTCAAATCCTGGATGAATCAGTTTGCATTTCATATAATAAGATATATTTGTGCAATTTTATTTTTAGCTATGGAGATGTTGCAATTTCATTCTTGTATACAGAGTTTCAATGCTGTAGAAATTTAATACCCTTGCAAAAGGTATCTATCCAACTATTCTCCCTCTAGCTATATATAAATAGTAGGGTAGACTGGGCTTTTTAACCTTGGTATGGCAACCAGTCTTGGAGAAGGAAAACTTTGAATTCAAACCTATTAAACTTCATTTAAAAATTTACCTTGTGTCCCATCCTAGTGTACAATACTGTTAATTGTTATTCTGTTACTTTCACCCTGACTGTTACAGATTGTTAACTATTGGACAGTGGAACAGTCAAACACCTCCTCAACTTAATGGACTCTTCCTGGCAGTAATGGCAGTAATTATTTAAGTGGTTATAGTGGTGTAACGTAGGTGCAAAGTTATACATACTTTGAATACAAATAACTCCGACGAAGGTTAATAGACAAACATTTAATACATACAGCACATGGATAACAGTTGGTACAACGTTCATAATAAAGAGTACATATAAAAAGAGGTACACAAATAAAGATAGACACATTCATGAATGATACAGATATACAATAAAAGGCACAGACATGAGACTAGGAATAGTCCATGCTGTGAGGACTTACAGTAATGTAAGGGGGCGGAGCCCCACGAGAGGGTTTAGATAGAATCTACCCCATGTGGCTCGTAGTTGCTGAAACTATAAAGAGAGCGAAAGTGTTTGAAACCGGCGCTTAAATACTGGTGGTGCCCCTGGTGGGCATCATCAAACTAAAAGGGTCAGACAACTCCACCAGGCGAATACAAACTAACGCTACAGTGGGTTCATTGGAAAACTAGGAACTGCATGGTTAGGCTTGGCCAGTCACATTGCTCAAACCAATTGTTGACTGTCTAACTGACTTACTTCAATACCTAGTTGTGCGTAAGGGTTGGTAAATATGTATAAAAGAGATGTACTGCTACATATTCAGTTTTTTTTTGGGGGGGGTAGAATTTTAATGCTGTAAAGTTTGGTAATAAATGATACCAAATAATATCATTTCTCATAATTTTGAATAAAGATTTGGGTTAAAAGTTCCATGATGGCTCCCAATTATGACAAGAAGGTTCCCAAGTTTGAAAAGAAGATTCCCGAGTTCAAGAAGTACCTGAAGAAGGCCAGAGGGCACATCAGCCGAAACATTGTACAGATAACAATAAAGATTAGGAAAATAGTTCAAATAATACAAATAATACAAATAATATCAGTTTTGATAAATAATAAGATGGATATACAAAATATTGAATTATATTAATTACACAAAATAGATATTGTTATCTATTAGAACACAATTTGTATGTTGTGTGATTAAAGTTTTATTTTCAAATTTGAATGTGCAGGGTGGACTGAAAAGTTCATTGGCTGAAAAGTTCATATGATGACTTCATATCAGCTATTGATGACATTTTTTACCAATCAGATCCAAGCACTGCAACACTGATAGAAGTGTGTGAACCCCAATAGAGACTATGTTGAAAAATAAACCTTATTTGGTCACAAGGTTCTTGGTTCGATACTGGCCCCCGCCAACTCAGCATATGAGTAGCACAGGGATCTGTGTGGTAAAGTAAGGAACTGATGGTAGGTGTGGCGCTCCACCTCAGATGCCCAAATAATCTCCTTGGTCTAGCGCTAGTGAAAAGGGGATAGACTCCCTTGCTGTCTGGCTGATACCGACATTAGGCCGACCCGACGACTTTACTTTTTACTTATATTAGTCAACCTATGAACTTTTCAGCTGTCCGTCTTACGCTTACATATTTAATTACAAATTTAATCATACGCGTACCTTTGTGTAGAACAGCTTTTCGTTGTAGCTGCACAATTTCACCTGTTGCAGAATGACCCACTCGACATTGATTATATATGTCATTTTCTATAGAAATTGCTAAATATATTGTATTTTATTTTCTACCTTTGATATATTGTATTTTATTTTCTCCCCTTAATACATTTCATTTAAAGAGACATTTAAAAATACATTTTTATTTTGTTTTTTCGTTTTCAAATGACTTAGAATTACCCAAATTCCAGACCTTATGCTCCCCCTCCCACTGGTCACCTATCAACAAAAAAAATAGTTTTAAAAAAGTAAAAGATTTAGTGAAATATAAAAGTCAGTCCAAGCACGAACTTGATACCCTAGCGTCCATGTGGTCTCCTCTCCAAGATAAGTCATTTTCTATAGAAATTGCAATTGGTAGAGCATTCAGCTATAAACCACAAGGTTCTTAGTTCGATACCAGCCTTCGCCAACTCAGCGTATGAGTAGCACAGGGATCTTTTTTCTTCCTTTTATTATAAACACATCTCCAAAGTAGAACATTTTTACATTGGCTCTGATGTACAAGATATTTTTGCTTTGGCTTGTGTTAGGGCCGGTTTAGCTCAATCGGTAGAGAGTCTGACTAGGAACCACAAGGTCTGGGTTCAATACCGGCCCAGGCCAACTCAGTGTATGAGTAGCACAGGGATCGGTAAAGTAAGGAGATGGTGGTAGGTGTGGCGCTCCACCTCAGATGCATAAATAATCTCCTTGGTATAGCGCTATTGAAAAGGGGATAGACTCCCTCGCTGATTGGCTGATACCAATTTTAGACCACCCCGACGGCTTTACTTTTTTATTTCCTACCCATAATACATTTCACTTAAAGGGACACGTAAACCTTTGTATACAGATGCATGATTATATGGTTTGGTTTTATATGGGTTTGGTTTGTTTTGTTTTACGGCATATCAACCTCAGTGGGTCATTTAATGCCGACAAAGTTTTGAAATAAATCAATTCTTAATGGACAATACAATTTTTTTATAAATACATTTTTCTATTTAACCCATAGATGGGACCCTAACAGGTACTACCACTCCAGGTCAGAGTGGACCAGGGAGCAATGGTGATGAAGGGGTGCTCCACATTCCCCAAACCTCCAAAACTGGAACCTCACCATCAGATAGAGTTTAACGTCATTCCCAGGGCATGTAGACCCTCAGCCACCGCCTTCTAGCATCCATATGATAAAAAGGGGTTGGGGCTTGCCATAAGGGCAATAGGGTTGGGAAAATCATATAGGTGCTAGGGCTTGACATGACCAGCCGATTGATTGGAGGGGGCCTCATTATTATATACAGACTTAATCATATATGAACTTTTCAGCTGACCATTGTATTTCTACTCACATGCTTATGACTTTTGAAGCAGTATATGCATTCATAAGTAAATTAAAATGGAAAGTGCTTTCTGGTTTATTAGATTAATAACTGAATTAAAGGATATTATTTGAATAAATATTATCATAACAAATGCACAAATGTGTATAGATACTCAGTCAACTATGTAAAATCAACTGAGTCAATATAACAGGTTCAATCATATCTTTATCCTTAATAGTAGATAACACATCACTCAATAAGTCCCGGGCCTGACATATAGATGGCGCCACTAATAAAGAATCCATATAATTTTTATAAAGTACTAACCTTCAAATGGCAAAAGTCAAAATTTGAGCCCAATCGGATCATTAGTTTACAAATTACAGTTATTTAAGTGAAGCTACTAGAGGCCAGGTTAGCTCAGTCGGTAGAGCGTTCGGCTAGAAACCACAAGGTTCCTAGTTCGATACCGGTCCCCGCCAACTCAGCGTATGAGTAGCACAGGGATCTGTGCGGTAAAGTAAGGAGCTGATGGTAGGTGTGGCGCTCCACCTCAGATGCTAAAAACAATCTCCTTGGTCTAGCGCTATTGAAAAGGGGATAGACTCCCTCGCTGACTGGCTGATACCGACTTTAGGCCGCCCCGTTGACTTTACTTTACTTTTTTTTACTGTTGCAAATTTAGGACCGGTTTGTATGCAAAAAGACTCATAAGAAACTATACAAAAAAATATAAACATACAATGTATATAATTAACTAATCTTTATGCATGAAATAAACCCAGGTGGGTTGACATGCTATCGAAAATAAATCCATCGGATACCTAAGTTATCTACCATGGTCAGACATACAAACATACAAAAGTTGGACTGTTGTTGGAGTGAGCAGAAATGCAGACCCCCACAATATCAAGTTATAAATTGGACTGGAAATTGCTTTATTTTCTAACTAGCAACAGCTACCCGGCATCGCCTGGGTAGAGGGGGATTTTTTTAAGTTAGTCCCGCAGATCCATTATTTCTGAATTCTTGTGGGATGCCCCATTTAAATCCCTATGTAAAAAAATAGACCTTGCATTTATCCAGCTACTCTGAAAAGAAATGTTAATGTCTACTATTTAAAATATTAAATGAAAAAAAAATCCATGCTGTTATCATTTAAATTTCATTTTTTAATTCTTTTCACGAATATAAATCAAGTCTCTTATTATTTTTGCTCAAAAACTAAGCCCTGGTGATATTTAATGTATATATATATTTACTTTGTCGTTAATTGTTTTATTTTTGAAGTTTCCTCCAGACATACATACACACAACTGCCCTTTATATATGTATAGATTTAGAGCATCTTAATGCTATTGCACTAATAAGAATTTTAAAATGTGCCATTTTTGCTGTGTTAAAGTAACAAATGTAACATGTATTAATATACGTAACATGCATACATTAATCTGACCATCATAATATAGATTAGCAAGTAGATTATAATCTATTAATAATAGAGATTTGGTCTCAATTTGTCTGTAACTGAAACTACATCACTGCTTAAGTCACATTACCCAAAATCATCAATACAAAGAACAACCTTATAGTATATACACTTAAAATTTGATTATGCAAATTTAGACGGTTCTTATTGTTTTTTAAAACAAGTTTTGATAAATACATACCCAGAATTATATATTTATATATAGTTTGTTTTTTTCTAATATATATTTAAAGTTATCTAATGTATAGATTTTTGCGTTAGAAAATTATTTACTAACAAGATTATTTTTTCAGTATCAAGAGGTTAGCTAAAAAGTTTACAAATAAATAAATATCTATGATTTTGTGTAAAATTTGCATCACATATTTAAAATAATTATTTAATTAATAATTAATAGATGCGCACAATATTTTATTTGAGGGGGAAATAACTAAGTTTCCATTTGAAATTGCTTTTTATTTTTTTTACTCCTTTAATAAATTTGATGATTTTACTTATGATACAAACCCTCTGACATTGAATTTTTACTCCCACCCTTCACTTAATATCTTTCAAAAATGAATGTTTACACTGCCTGGAGGGTGTTTTTATTGCTAGTATATATAATATAGATTAGCAATATTTTTCAGTTAGTAAATTGAAAAATGTAAAGCACTAAAAATGTATTTTGGTGATAACAATACAAAAAATCCATACAAAATCAGATTTTTCAATAACACCTCCGGGCGGTGTAAAAATTAATTTTCAAAAGATATTGCCTGAGAGGGTAGGAGTTAAAATTTCAATGTTTGAGGGTTTGTATCATAAGTAAGCAAAATCATCAAATTTATGAAAGGGGTAAAATAATAGTACATTTTGAAATGAAAATTTAGTCCTGTCCCCTCAAATAAAATGTTGCATACATTTATTAATTATTAATCAAATAATTATTTTGAATATTTTACACATAAATTTTACACAAAATCATAGGTATTTATTTATCTATAAACTTTTTAGTTAACATGTTACTGAAAAAAGGAGTGAGGAAGTAAAAAGAAGTAAATAATTTTAAAAATTGCTTACGTCAAATTTTGAGTGTGTATAACACAAAAATATTGTGACATAACCTGTGACGTAGTTTTTGTTTACAGACAGAAATACACCCAATCTCCATTATTAATAGAAGATATTTCTTATTATCACTTAGCATTCTGGTTTTGGAATGGAATACCAGAATTTCAAATATTATTTTATTATTTGCAGTAAAGTTGTTACCATGACAACTTTTAATGACATATAATTGTCGTTATTTCTTTGAACTTTTAAATATGTTCCTCAGTAATAATCTGTTTTGCCTGAATTATATAGAAAGTTTCAATTTAAGCAAACTGGATATATAAAGTGTAAGTAATTTTTAGTTAGTAAATGATTAAGAAGAAATTGTTTTCTACAATGAATCATAAACAATATTAGTAAAAATTATGGTAGTCTTCTATGAGGCTATTCATTTAAAGGCTTTGCAGTAACTATCAAGCCTATTAACTTATTTTTTGTGGCTTTTCTAATGTCAAAATAAATAATGAGTTTGTTTTGAATGTATCTGTTAATCAGAATCTTTGATACTAATGCATAATAGGTGCAAGAGACTAATCATTAGAGTTACATATAAAAAGCATTGAATTTCAGTACATTTCATGGAATACCTGAAACCTTTGAGACTCTTAGGGTTATTAGTTTTCAAAGGGCTTAGGCGTCAGTGTTAGGTTAGGATTAGGCCTACTTTTGAGAGTTTTCCGTAATCTAATGCTATTTATATGTAAATGTGAATTCTAATGATATATAGCAGCCTCATATTGCATACCATGCCAAAACCTACACAATCAAACACAATTTTAAGCAGAATGTAGCAACCTAAACATAATCGAAAAAATACTACCAAAAAACAAATCTAAAACAGATATTCTAACCAAATAAACCCAGAAACTACTTGGATAATAAAGAGCACACATCTACAACAAAATCTAAATCTTCCAAAAAAATGAAAACACAAAAATATATGTTTAAAAAGAATCATCTAAAAGTTCTTCACAAAAATATGTAAAAAAGAAAAAAAATTCTTCTTTAGAAAATTAACATTATTACCCAATTCATTTCAAAAACGTAGTCGGCAATTAAATGACCCATTGAGGTTGATATGCCATAAAACAAAAACAATCAAATCTAATGATATTATCTCTTGCGCCTATTTCTGCATTTGTATCAAATGTTCTTCTAAACTCCTTAGATAATAAACAGTATTTGTAACGGTTATCTATCCTTTCTTTTATACTTTTATTTTTATATTAGGAATAATTTTGCTGTAAAGTATTTTTTTTTTTGCCGTATTGCACTCTGTTTTTTTTTCCAGGATATATTGGTTGGTTTATTGATTAACGGCATATTCAACCCGTCCAGGGTGATATCTGCTAGCGCGTTGGGGTGTTTACATATTGTGTATCTATATTATCTTTTGTAATTGGGTTTTAACAATGTTGTTTAGCATATTGGGAATTATTTGTATGGCATTGATATTGTGTTTCATTGTCTATATCTCTATGGTATAATTTTATTTCCCTTAAAAAGGAGAAATATCCCCAATGTACAAACATTTTCAAAACAGATCCTTCATATTGTTTGCTTTAAAATAATAGGTTTCTGATGGGAGCCAAATATAAAGAGTCTGCATTCCTCAATAAGTGTGTTAACATGTCCAGGTGGTGTTTGACATGTTTCGACATTGTGGCTTTTCCGTCTCTTGTTTGAGTATCAGTAAGAGTCTGTTAGTTTTGTGCTTAATGACCAATATGCATAATGGGACATAATGACTCTGTTCCTTTGCTAAGACTTCTCTTAAAGTTTGGTCTGCAGCCTCCAAAGTCTTCGGTTCGATTAAGGCCAAGAGTTTATTGTGGATAGCAGTTATTCATAGTGTTCTGCTGCATTTTGGGTATGAAAGGAATTTATTAATATACTTATTAATCCTCTAGTTTTTAATGAAATGGAACACCTTTGGAATAAGTCTGCGCATATCAAATTAATACATCATAGAGGGTATATGGCTATATTGATTGGTTTATCAAATTTACTTATAATATGCTTTTACTTATTTTTTAAAATTGGTTCCTAATGTTTAATAATTTTGAGTTGACTTAAACCTAGTAAAACTAAGAATTAAAACGAACAAGGTGACTGATTGTAGATTTAATGGCATGCCAACTGTCTAGGCTTATTTTATGCCTACAATATAGGGAATCCTATCAAATTGTACTATTAATTATTAATTGTACTTGTTTACTTTTTGTATACCTACTTTTTTAATTATATGTGTATATTCTGGCCTTGTGCTAAACTTAGTAAGCTGACAACTAATTGGAATTAACAAAAAATATCTTATGTAAACTTAGTGTACTTATCCAACACACTCGCATAAGCCAGGATGTGAACATCTAAGGTCAATTTTTTACAGCAGAGTTAAACTGTTTTAATTCCAGAGTTTTCTTTTCTCCTAGACAGGTCTGCCATAGAAAGGTTAAACGAGCTCAGTCTGCCAAACTATGTAACATCAGCTGGAGGGAGAAAGATTCAATACCTTTACCAGGGTAATAAGTGCTAGTTTGAACTGTGACCTATCTCATCCAGGAATTGACTTTGGATCAACGAGTCATTTCCTGTTGAGCTCCCAGTAACACTCGTCATTTCACCGATGTAATAGTTAACAAGCTAGTTTTTCAGACCATTGTTTATGTGAGTTTGATTCATCACTTGGGTACCACATACTTCTATTTTCGTGTAAATCTAACTAAGCTTAGTAAAGAATTAACATAGATCCCTTTTAGCTGATAAGTATATTTTTTCATTTTTTTTTCCTTTTAGGATCACAAGTGTTTGGCTGCTAATTCTTTCTCTAACCAAATAAAATGGGTATTTGATCCAACTCCATGGTGCTGGAATGTGACACAAGGTTTTTATGAGGGAATCACACAACGAGTAGCCTTACCTGGATCAGTGCCAAAAATAGCCCAGTTCATTGGAATTCTCCTTTGGGATGCCTCAGATTGCCAAATTCAAATGTTTGCTATTTTATATACATAATTTTTTGGATTATTTGGATTTTTTTTTGACTATTGTCTCAATCTTTATTGTTATATACCACTTTTCTATAATTGTGTGCTTCTGGCCTTCATTAGGGGGTGGTTTCCTTTTGTCAAAGTCAGGAATCTCTCTTGTTGTAATGGGGAAGCCTTCATCGCACTCCAAACGGAACCTTTTTTCATATCAAGTGGAGTAGATGTTCTCATATCCGTTAACCATGTACTGGGGTTTCAAGTGTTAAACTATTCTATATTATTTCACATGTGGTCAGGATCAGAAAGCTGTAACTTACGAGAATTGTCTCTTAGATGTATTAACTCAACACTATATCCTGTGTGCCATGGTGCCCAGTTGGATTACATGAAGGCTCTGAGTTCAATAAGAATAACTGAAGAAAGGTTGGAGGGCAGCATAAGCTTAAATCTGTGTAATATACGCAAATAAAAATGAGAGACAACAGTCAAATTCAAAATTATACCAAATTATCTACAAGTTTCCTTATCATCAAAATTCATATATTTTTTCTTTCATAGTTATTATCTAACTAGCAAGTCATGATGCAGTATTTAGTTTATGTAAAAGTAAAGTCTACGGGCGGCCTATGTCGGTATCAGCCAAGTTAGAGGGTAGTCTTCCCTTTTCAATAGGCCTAGACCAAGGAGATTGGTTTTTTTGCTCTGAGGTGGACGCGCACACCACCATCAGCTCCTTACTTTACCGCACAGATTCCCTGTGCTACTCATGTACCGCTCGAGTTTGGCAGAGGACGCGTATGAACCTAGGAACTTGTGGTCTCTAGCCGAACGCTCTAACGACTGAGCTTAAACCGGCCCCTCTAGAGTTTTAATGTAATGAATATATTAAATTAGAAAGACTAGCAAAACTAAATAAAGAACGCTGATTTAATTTTATTTCAATTTTATTTCTATATAAAATAATACATAGGATTGCTGTTAATATGTTTGAGAATAAACAATAACAATAGAATTAATAACTAAGTAATTATTTAGAGGGTTACTGACAGAGTACTGAATTGCAACCTCCTGTTGAGATGGGTGGCTCTAGTCAGACTCTGTAACCCCTGTTGGCTGAAGTGGATTGGCTGCTGAGAAGCATAATACGCGAGTTGGTGTCTCTAGAGAGATCAGAACCCGAAGGAGCTGATGTTACATTGTGGTGGTTACTTCCGGAGACACATGATAGATTCCAGCCAGTCGCTTGTACTTCTGACATCGAGATTTTTGTGATTTTCTGCATCAGACCTGAGAAACAACTGGTACTTCTTTTTTCAGCGACGAAGGCATCAGAGTGGAAAAGAGCAGAAGCGAAAGAAAGAAGCACAGATAGGAGGAAGAAAGAGAAGAGGAAAAGGGGGGTGAAAAAACGAGAAATATCAACAGTGAGGCATGGCATCAGAAGGTCCCTGGTCTCAAGTCGCAGGTGTAGGCAAAGAGAAGTAAATGGACAAGATGAATTGGATAAAAGCCGTTTTATTAAATAACAAGTGTCAAGAATTGTTGTTGTTGTCGCCGTAGATAATCGTAGTAGTTTCTCTGGAGTGGCCCGAGGGTCGTAACGTAGGGAATGGCTTGTGGGGTCGGTGAGCAGTGGTGGGTATCAGTGAAGATACTACGATCATGAATCTCTCTTGGCCTGGTGCTAGGCGTGAGGTAGTAAAGTCAGGAATCGACCCCAGTGGAATGTGATGGTCAGGGAAGCGTAGTAGTGGCTGAGGGAGTCATGAGATGTCATGCCAGTAGGATACCGTTGTAAGATGGGATACGGTCCACTTAGGTGCGGAATCAAGTCAGGAATATCTC